>MU225568.1:2783467-2878334 GCA_018584345.1 Thuja plicata
ATTTAGAGTCTGTTAGGGTTTTGGGGCTTGATTTGGCATGGTGTCATGCATGGGTTCCAGTGCACGTGTCTTTTATGTTATGTTGGTTCATTCATCTTTCTGAACCTAGTGTCTTATGAACACAGGATATGTGATCCTTTGAGATTGTCTCATATTGTTATGGTTAGTGAGAACCAGTGGGTTCCTATATGGGTAGGAACCAGTGTATGAGTCGTAAGTTTATTTATGATCTTAAGCTTAGGGGAGGATTAGTTAGGTGCATCTTAGGGGAGTGGCTTACAGTAGGATTCCCGGGCCCGAAGAGGTTAACCAGGGTGACCTATTGTAAGTTGTATAATAAGTGATAACTTAATAATAAAACTTGGGGATTACATTAAATACAAGATTAGTTAGGATGTTGAGGGTCCGGGGTCCAGAGTGACTAGACCAGGGTAAACTCAACTAGATGATGCTTGAGGGTCTGGGGTCCATAGAGACTAGTCCCGGGTAACTCGAGTATACGACCATATGATGACACTCCCATAGCATGTAGCCTAAGTCTCCTCCATAGGTCTTGTTGTACCTTTTTATGGTTGTGTCTTTGACATTTGGACTTTTGGATTCAGTATATAGTTTGTGATGGTGTTTTGGATATCTTATGTATATTACTTTATTTGTAGATAATGCACCTTGTTTGATCTTGCATTTTCAGTTGTCTTGATCTTTCCATCCTTATGCTTTTGCTTTAGTCTTTCTCATTGTGATAATAAAGCTTCTAGGATCTTCCTATGTGTTTCTTTATGATGGTTTGTATACCTTTGATTGTCTTCATGTTGTATACTCGTGTGTGTGGGCCTATTATTATCTTCTCAGCACGGTGGGAGTGGACCTTTGGTTCCACACGGTCGGGTGGTAGTGATTCTTATTACCATTGAGATCCGACGGTTCTTCTTCTTGCTTGGATGATCCTTGTTGCAGTTATGTCTTCTGATTCCTTTGGAGACTAGTTCAGTTTCATAAGTGGTGTATTTGTATCATATGTGTTTATTGGTTGACATCCTTTGGAGGATGTATCATGATGTATTCTTCATGTTTATCTTTAGGAGGTTTTGATCTTATCATATCAGTTGTGATCTTGTAATAGTGTATTGGATGTGATACCTGTATTAGTTGTTGTATCATACTTGTATTAGAGTGATTACTACATACTCTACGACATGTACAGAGGATGTGAGTTATGAGATGTATATTATTGGATTCATTTGATGTATCCTTTATGTTAGTTCTTTATAGTTGTTATTCGTAGATTATCTTGCTGAAGTGATTCTATGTCAAGGAACCCTCAAGGATTGGTATCTGTGTATGAGTTGTTCTTATGTGTATGTCATGTATCTCATTGCATTGCTTCCACATTGTTATCATTATTGTTTGTAAACTTTAAAAATTATTCCGTGAACTTAGTGTCAAATTTAGGTTAGTTCTCCTCGGTTCCCTAGTGGGGCATTACAGTAAGAGTTAGGAGTGCATAAACAGGTGTGAGAATACATTAGGAAGAATATGAAAGAGACATGTATATGACATGTGGTTAGGGTGGTTACAAAAGTAGAATGTATATGTTATGTGTAAGAGGTAGGATGACAATGATGTGACCTTTTATACTTAGACATGTGTTAGCAAGAGGAGTGTGGGGACACTTGTCATATGATGACAAGTTTAGATCTTGATCGATATAGATAAATTTAAGAATTAAGATTGAGTGGACAAGTATTGAGGGTGATGTAGAATTAAATAATAGGAAAATGGTAATGAGGGTTAACTATCCTAAATCAAGTAATTAAGTAGCTATTAATTAATTGATTTAGTACGAGGGTTTATGCGATAAAGTTAATTTTAACTAAACATTTATGTTATTTATTAAATAAATGCGAGGGATAAAGATAAAGATTAAATTATATAAATAATAAATATTTATTTAATTGGCTATTATGGGCTAAGGTCAAGTGTGGCCAACTGTGAACAAATTTATGTGTCTACATTTTGTTCCTATATGATATAGTGTCATGAAATGATGTCATTTTAGAGAAGAATAAAATATAGTGGATAAAAATGGATAAGGATTAGAGGCATGATACCTTAATCAATGATAGGGTGAGGAAAGATGATGAAGTGGTAGTATGCCCCCTTGAGATGATATGTAGGTTCTAATAGAACAAGTGTGCTCTCAAAATGGATAGGAGATTTATAGGATTAATGATGAAATGAAACAATAAAGGGATGATGAAGGGGAGGATGAGATGATGAATTGAGGAAAATAATGTGACATTGGTATAAGAAACCAAGATTTGATTGTACTTGACGTTGTTGTCATGCCCAAATTTGCATGTAAAAATGCACAATTTTTTTTTGAAAAGTTTACTAAGGAATGAAGAGATTGTTCTATCATGCTTACTAAGTGCCCTCATGAGTAAACATGTTAAGAAAAAGGATCTTAGTTCAAGTGGGATAATAGGTCAAAAATTGATGTTAGGGTTTAGGGGTAATTATGACAAGAGTCAACATCCCTCAACCTATGAGTTTACAAGAGTCTAGTTAGATGGACTGCAATTTTATAAGTTTTGTGGAGTTAAATCTGAACTTGGTTTTCGACTATCTCTACATGATAGTTTAAAAATTTAAGCCAAGATTTTAAACTTAGTTATGTAATCATAACATTATTTTTACATTGAATATCATAAACATAATTGCATTATAACATTACATTTAACGTATCTCTGAGAAATGAAAAAAAGAATGAGTGATCGAGGAGCAGTGATTGGAGGTAAAATTTTGAATTTGGATCCAGGTGGGAAAAATTCCAGGCTAGGACAGAAAGATCAGAGTGCATGCCAGGATCAGGGCAAGGACCAGGGAGATGAGGATTCAATAGATGAAGGGGTCCCATGGAAATTGCAGCCAGATCCAGGGGAAAAAGAGGGTACTGCTCCAAAAATGAGAGAAACGGGCGCTGACAGGGCCCCACTGGGGTGTTGGACAAACCTTTTTGGAGTCAAACCCTCTGGTAAGTCTCCTTTCCCAATGATTAAGGATTTATCTAATAAAGAGAAGGGGATCTATGCTTTAGAACTGCCTTCTGAGCTTATTGATCATAATATTTTGAGTATGGCTGCTACTCTGGTGGGCAAGCTCATAGGATCTAGACCTAATATTGATATAGTTAGAACCTTTGTTAAAAAAAAGTGGGATCTAAAAGGTCAGGTCATGGTTTCAGCTATGCAAAAGGTTTTATGTCTTTTGAGTTTTACTATCAAGAAGATCAGTCAAAGATTCTTTGTGCGGGGAACTGGTTAGTGGGAAGATCCACCCTCATTCTACAAAAATGTACCTCTAACCTGGATCTCAACAAAGATTTCCTGATCCAAGCACTAGTCTGGGCTAGGCTTCCTAAGTTTCCCTTGGAGTACTAGCATGAAGATGTTTTTGAGGGCATCGCTAGATCCTTTGGGGAGCTGCTATCAATAGATCTAGTTACGTCGACGAAGAAAAGACTCACTTATGTGAGGACATGCATTGGAGTTGAAGTTGGTCAAGATATGCTAGAGGCTATTATTTTCCAATCCAAATTGGGAAAATGAGTGCAACAGATAGAGTATGAAAGTGTTCCCTTTGCTTGCTTAAACTGTAGAAAAGCTGGACACAAGGCCAAAAGGTGCCCTATAGTCATTGAGAAGGAAAAAGTTTGAAAGGAGAAAATAAAAAAAGGAAAGAGGCCAGAGATTCAACCTATGATCAAGGATCATAACAACACCAAGAAAGTATGGAAGGAGAGATCCCCAAATGAAACAAATCTTGTAACAAATAAGCAGAATCCACAAGGGGAGATGACAACCGATAGTCTGGAACTTCAGCTAGATCAACTAGAGTCTAAAGGGTCCGTACCAACTAAGGGGGAGAGAAAGGGGCAGCCAAAATCTCAGCCAGAAAAAGGCAGGGAGAGGGAAGGGGACTCAGCAAGCCCAACACATCCAGCTAAGGAATATGGGATTGGAGACAAAAGAGGTCTGGAGAACCTAGAAGAGGGGGAGATCATAGGTGAAGACAACACTATTCTCTCCTTTGTTCCAGATTAATAGGAAGATGGTAGGCATGAGGGGGGATAGGGCCCAATCCTCTCCTAAGAATCTAACTTCAATAGAAGCAATTATATTTCTCCTGGGAAGATTAGCCAATTCTTGGAAATGGTATCATCTACCACTCCTGGACAAATATCAAGAATGGAAGCCCTATTTGATAGCTACAAAGATGTCTCCAAAGATGAGAATGTGGGACCATGGATAACAGTGAAAAATAAAAATAGCAGGGACCCATCTCCAGCCTCACCTACAACTACAAGAAGAAGAGCTAAAGCAGACATAGGGAGCAAGTCTAACACACTAGGAAGGAAGAGTATGAATCAAATTAGAAAGGAAGAAGCAAAAAGAAATATTACGGATGGTTATCTGAGGACCATCCAGGAGTCTTATAAGAAATCATGAAGGTCATATCATGGAACATTCGTGGGCTAAATGGATTCCACAAACAAGAAATTATTAGGAATATGATAAGGGATCATAGACCAGACATTTTTTTGATACAAGAAACCAAAAAGAAAAAAAGAAAAATTGGAATGCATTTCCTTTGGCAAAGGTATGAGGACTTCTGCTACCAACTCAGAGGGAGCCTCTAGTGGCTTACTAGTGTTATGGAAGGATAATCTCAATGCTCATATCATTTGTGATGAAGGCAATGTCTTACTTATTCAATTCAAAAACCTAAAAGACTAGGAGAGCTGGGCCACAATGAACATTTAATGCTCCAAGCACAAAGAATAGCAGGAGAATCTTTTGGGACCATCTACAAATTCTGTTCACTAAAATAATGGATCCAAAAGCCATTATCATGTGTGATTTCAACACCCCTCTTAAGGAATCTAAGAAATTTGGGGGTCTGCCCCCTGACCTGGAGAGTAGGTAGCAGCTAGCTAATTTGATCAATGATTTGGCTCTCATTGATGTGGATCTAGGAGGGGGTAAATTTACATGGTCAAATAGGAGAGCTAGCTCAGAGTGTATTCAGGTACGCCTCGACAGAGCCCTCATCTCTATGGACTGGATGTAGCAGTATCACAATCACCTATCCTCCATGGCAAGATTTAGATCTAACCACTCTCCTATTTCTCTCAACCTGGACTATCACAATAAGAAAAAGGTCTTCCCCTTCAGATTCAAGAGGATGTGGAATACCCACCCTAACCTCCACAATAAGATAAAGGAGTGGTGGAACATAGATGTGGATGGTATGACGATGTATAGGGTGGCTAAGAAGCTCAAGAACATAAAAATGGAGATTATAAAATGGAACAAAAGGGACTTTGGCAATATCTTTCAGACTAAAGATAGGATTAAGTCAGAGCTTGCAGGGATTCAAGAAGAGATCCAAAACCAAGGATATGATGTAGATATAATGAGTGCTGAAAATTCCATTTTTGATGATCTTCACAACATTGTAAGCAAAGAGGAAATGTTATAGAGGCAAAGGTCAAGATTGGTGTGGTTGAAAGAGGGGGACAAAAACTCTCGCTTCTTTCACCTATCTACTATGAAACATAGGACAACTAATAGAATCAGTGCTATTAAGAAAGGGGATTTAACTCTGGAGGAAGACAATGAAATTGCAAATGAGGCCATTAGGTACTTCTCTCAAATCCTTACTAAAGAGCATAACCTGAAAGGGGATGACCAGGAGGTTATTCTTCAAACTATACCTAAGGTGATCATGGAGAGACAAAATAAGGATATGATGGCTATCCCTGATCAGGAGGAAATCCATAAAGCTATTTTTTCCTTACCTATGGAAAAAGCCCCTGGCCCAGATGGGTTCCCTTCTTTCTTTTTCCAGATGTACTGGGATGTTATCAAAGATGACATTGTTAAAGCAGTTTGGGAATTTTTTAGAGCTAAGAGCCTTCTTAAAGAGATCAATGCCACCTTTCTTGTTCTCATCCCAAAAATTCTAGGTGCAGATTCTTTTGATATCTCTAGACCTATAAGTCTGTGTAACTCATTTTATAAGATAATCTCCAAAGTCTTAACTATCATATTTCTTAAAATACTCCCTATTATTATTGCCCCCCAACAAATGGGTTTTGTCCCTAGTAGACAAATTTTGGACTCTATCATGGCAGTGCATGAGGTGATTCACTCTTTGAAGGAGGGAAAACGGGAAGGATTCCTTCTTAAACTAGACCTCTCCAAGGCGTATGACAGGGTTGATTGGATCTTCCTGAGTAACATCTTGGGGGATTTTGGCTTCAATGACAAGGTAGTAAAGATTATTTCACAGCTGATTTCCACCCTTTCTTTCACAGTTTTGGTGAATGGTTCTCCTTCAGACTTCTTCAAATCTTCTAGGGGTCTTAGGCAAGGGGACCCCCTCTCCCCGATACTCTTCATCATTTTGGCTGAATGCATGGGAAGGCTTATCCATGACAATAGAAGAAGGGGAAAAATCATTGGGCTAAAACCTTCTTCAGGCCCTTTCACTTTTACCCACCAACAATTCATGGATGATACCATTTTAGGTGGTGAATCATTGGTGAAAGAAGCTAGAAATGTTAAGAAAATCCTAAATTCTTACTCCAATGCTATGGTTCAGCTTATTAACTAGAACAAGAGCTCAGTGTTCTTCATTAATACCCCCATGGATAGACAGAGGAAAATGGCTGGCATTTTGGGTTGTGGTTTTGGATCCTTTCCCGCATCCTATTTAGGTCTTCCACTCAGAACCAAACCACCTAAGTCCTTCTGAGGAGGCCTTATTGATAGATTCAATAGAAAATTGGTAGGATGGAAGGGTATCACCCTTAGTCAGGCAGGAAAGGTGATACTAATACAATCTACTCTTCATAACCTCCCTACTTATGCACTAAGCCTCTTCTCTATACCTACTAAGGTGGCAGACTCTCTGGAAGCAATTCAAAGAAAGTTCTTACGGGCTGACAAAGAAGGAAACAAGAAGTACCCACTGGTGGCTTGGGATACTATATGCAAGCCAAAAAAAAATGGAGGGCTGGGAATCAAGAATTTGAAGCAGTTCAACAAAGCTCTGCAAGCTAAACAGATTTGGAGAATTTTCAATTCAACAGGGGAATGGAGGGATATTATGAAGGATAAATATGCAGGAAACATAACCTTCAAATAGTTCATCAGCAGAGAAATGGACCCAAAGGGATCCTACATTTGGAATGGCATTCCAAGGACTAAGGGTATAGCGACCTCAAAAGAAAGATGGAAATTAGGCAATGGTAAGGATGTCAACTTTTTGCATGATGATTGGCTCAGACAGGGTCCTTTATGGAACTTGGAGCCTTATAATAGATGGGCTAATTCTTGCATTGAAAGATATGGTAGCAGAGTTAGTGACTATAGAATCAAAAATGAATGGGTGAACCTAACTGAGGTGTCCCAGGACCTTAAACCTCTTATAGTCAAAATTGGTCACACTCCCCTCTCTCTCAATGAAGATGTTATTGTTTGGGGGGAAACTACTGATGGTATCTACATGGTGGCTTCGAGATATGAAACCTTGCAACACATTGATACTATCCCCATATGGGTCAAGGCCTGGTACCCTAGTATTATCCTTAAGATCAACATCTTTTTCTAGACTATGCTCCAAAATCATGTTTTGACTATGGATAACCTAATAAAGAGAGGAAAACACATTTCTAATAGATGTATTTTATGCAAAAATCAAAGTGAGAATGTGGACCACTTTTTTATCCACTATGACTTCACCAGAAAAATATGGTATCATTTCCTATATTTTTTTGAGACATCCTGGTGTTTCCCCAATATGACTCTTGAGCTCTTTGACCAATGGAATCATGGGTTGAGAGGTCATAATCTATGGCCATGGGCAATGCCACACATATGCTGGGGAGTGTGGAAGGAGAAAAATAATAGGATCTTTAGGGAAAAGGCTACATCTTCTAAGTATGTTTCCCAAAAAATATCAAATACCCTCATGGAAAACTACACTCATAGCAAAGGTATCAGTCCACTTCACAACAATGGGCCCAATAATACCAAAAAGAGAATGGATTGCAGATGGACATTACCGCTGGAAGGATGGTTCAAAGCTAACTTCGACAGGGCAGCAAAGGGAAACCCTAGGATGGCTAGTGTGGGAGGAATTATATGGAACTCACATGGAAAAGGCATTGCTGCTATTTTTTCCCCCCTGGGGTCACAAAATAACCATTATTCTGAGGTGAGTGTGGCACATCACACCTTAAGGCTAGCCCGAGAAATGGGGATCAAGAATCTGTGGTTAGAAGGGGACTCAAAGAACATCATAGAATGCTTAAATGAAAAGAACAAGCCTACATGGACAATTGAGAACATAATTGGGGAGTGCAGACAAATCCTCAAAACCTTTGATCAGGTCCATGTGGCACATGAATACCGGGAAGCCAACCAGGTGGAAGATAGGCTGGAAAATATGGGAGTCAAGAGTGAGGGAGTTAAAAGGTGGAATGACGGGAATAATTTACCATCGTAAATCTTAGGCCTCATTGAAAGTGATCAGGTTCCGAGCATACTCAGAGTTATTAAATGATAATTATGAAGAGTAATGACAGATGGGGGAAGTATCACCGAATGATGTGCAAGTATGGGAGAGGTAGAGGGATTATCATTTTATGGTCTCATCGGCACACTTGGAGGCATAAAATTGATTATAAAATTCATGAGGCTAAAAGAATTCTCTCAAAACATCAACTCAATATCACTTGGAAACAGAGGGATTTTAGTGGAAATTATACCATAAATAGAGGAGGCAAAGAAATAGCCAATATGGTGGGTGAAAGGCACAGGAGGGAACTAGAGAAGGAAATTGAAAAATGGTGACATAGATCCAAGGTTTGGGAGATTTTGAAAAAGGGTGAAGTGACTACCTTCATTGAGCGTCTTCATGGGTGGAAGCCCTCGGTTACGAAGATGATGGTGAAAAGATGGAATGAAGGGTAGGTGAAAATTAATGGGGTGGATTTTATGGTGACAGAGGAAATTGTTTCAGCTATGACTGGTATACCCATCATTGGGAAGAAATTTTATAGGGATAGGAATATTTCTAGTCAAGCTCTGACAGATTTTGTTAAAAATGTGGAGGAAAAGAAAGCACTTGTGAAGAAGGGCACTTTCTACCAGCCGAGCTCAATCAAGCTGCTATGGAGATTTGTGTTGTAGGCTATTATCAAATTCATCTCTCTGGGTATGAGATTCAACCACCTAAGCACTCACCACTTCATGCTTCTCAACCATTTCAGGTATGGGGAAAATATATCCATTCCTTTCTTCCTATATTCGTCTATCAATGAAAACATTAATGACTATAAGGAGAAACACATTAGCAACCTATCTTTCCATGAGGGTTTACTATTGTTAATTTATGAATGCTTTAAAGCTTGAACTACGGGGAAGGAAATTAAATGTTTGGAGGAGGGAAATGATGAGTCTAAGGAGGGTTCAGGTGAGGATTATGTCCCCTCTGATACTGAGGACAGCTGAGATATGCACTCAGATACTGAGGAGGAAGAGCCTCTACAGACAAAGAAGGGGAAGAAAAGAGTTAAAATGGAGCCTTTAAAATAGCACATTGAGATCTCCTCTGATAGGGAGTACAATGAAAATGTGGATGGGATGGAAACGGAGAATGAGAGTTCTGGAGAAGAGGGAAAAATGAAACAAGGCAGGAAGCAGGGGAAGATGGAAGGAAAGAGGAAGATAACAATCAAATTGTCAGCTCAGAATGAGGAGGCAAGTTTAGGGAAGAGGGAAACAAGGCTCAAAAGAGGGAATCAGATTAAGGAGGAAACCCAGGAGGAGAGGTAGGACAGTCAGGAAAATATACAAGAGGAGAGAGATGGAAAAGAGGATAGTCAGGGGAGGGGGAATAAGGAGGATGATCAGAGTCAAGTTTTTATGGAATATGGGGAAGATCATTACACCTGCAACATTACTGGCAAAAACAAGAAAGTTGTTTGGAGGAATTTTGACACGGTCTCTGCTAAAATGGGGATAAAGAGAGAAATGGTTAGGAATTTGGTTAAGGAGAATAAGGAGGGAATATTCGAGATGGAAGAGTTAATTGATCTAGCTTTGGTGATTCTTAGTGACAATGCGAGTGAGGACCCTCATATGGACGTGCTAAACAATGCTAAAAATAGTGTCATTGATAGCTACAAAACCACTAAATGGACCTTCTACAAAATCTACGAGCTAAAAAAAATAATGGACAAGATGGAGAAAGATAACATAAATAACAATAACAAGAACATTGCGGAGGACAGGGAGCTGGATAGCAGAGTGAACAAGCTGAAGAAAAGAGTCAAAATTATTGAGGATTCAATGGTCAAAATAGCTGAGAAAAGATACAATATACTAAAGGCTTCAAATGATAATATTAAGGTGATTATTGACAAATTTGAAGAGCAAAGAGGGAACAAGGAGGACCAACCACTGACTAGTGGCTGGGATAAGTTACCAGAAGAGGGAAATAAGAAGAGGACAAGAGAGGCCACAAAGAAGATGGAGAACCAGGAAGTTGATAAAGAGCTGGATGACCTGAAAGAGGTTGTAGGTAGAATGACTGAGTTGGAGACGCGTGCTGCTGAGATTCTCAGAGACATTGCCTAATCTGCGTCCCTGGTTTTTTTATCCTCACTTTTTTGGTTTTGTCCCTGGCTTTCTGTATTTTCTGGGACTATTTTGTTTGGATGTGGGACTGCCTGTTTCATTTTGGTTGATACTTAACGTTTATATGCTCTAGGTTTTTTATATTTACCACTGTAGGGTTTCAGGTACCCATCAAAACCTATTTTCCTTAATCAAAAACATTATTTTTACATTGGCCAATACACTGGCCACATGTATTGACCATGTAAAATAACATTACTTAGTTAAGTGCATTTTATTATTCTTGACCACTAATTAACTAGGTTTTAATTTCACCTTAATATAATAATAATAAAAACACCTATAGACATTGGATAGTTTAATTCCATTAAATAAACCTCTTTAACTATACGCATACCATGCGTATCAATTTAAGGTTATTTGATGTACCCTCAAACATGGTTAATACTTTAATTTTATCTACACTGGAATAAAATGGTTGCAAATAAAATTACATTTTCTACCTATTTATATTAAAGTTACCATTCCGAATAAAATTAACCATTTAATCCCTCATACTATACATTAGATTAAATAAATTTAATTTAATAAGTTCTAGTAATGTCTTATTTATTTAAATAATCATTTATGATTCATTTCAATAATAATACTATCATTTAGTATTATGCTCCATTTAAATGAGTGGGTGATTTAAAGAGACTTATTAATAATACAAAATAGGATTAGAGAATTTTCCACTAAAGAAATTTTAAAATCTTCATCTCCAAAAATGTCTGCATTAAAGTAAATGTAAGTAAGTTTAAAATAATAATAAAAGAGAGATCTACATACATTGGGAAATCCCTAACCCTAATTAGAAATTAGGGCTAGGGCTCCCATAAGAGAAATCTAAAAAGAGACTACTCCTTTGTTTTCTCCTTTTTTTCTCTAACCCTAATCTTACATGTTCTCAAATGCTGTTATAGGATCCATTTTTTTGTCGTATCTATTTTTATAGAGATTTCCATGGAAGGAGAGGGCGCACTTGAAGGAAGATGGGTCTTCCTCCTTCTTCCTTGCCATAGAGTAGCAGCAAGTTGGAGGTGGTCTAGGTTGGCGGAGGTACCACCTACCATGTGACCGCTACAAAAGACTCCACTCTGCGCGGAAGAGAGAAGGTGCAGAGGAATTAGGGGGGGCGGGATGGCCTCAGCTCCCACCCACCCTTGGTGGCGCAACCACCCATGGTTTTTTTGTGGTGGTGGCAGCCCACCACAGGTGGGTGGGGGGCCACGGCCTCCCCATCCCAACCCTAAAGAAGTGGCAGGATTCTATGGGATTGGGTTGGGCTTTGCCAGCCCTTCCCATCCCATTTTTTTTTTTAATTGCTTCTAAAAAAAATTTGTATAAATTTTTTCCTTTAAGAACTTAATAGTCTCTTAAAATGTCACTCTATCCTTTTTTTTATAAACAACATTTGTTGTGTTTCTCTAAAATGTAATTTTGTTTCATTTAAACAATCATTTGTTTTCCTTTAAGAACATATATATATATATATATATATATATATATATATATATAATTTTTTTATAAGAAAATGAGCACATTTAGTTATCATTCAAAAAAAAGGTAAATTATACTTGTTGTTACATACACAACTAAGTTGGATTAATAGTTTGAACAAACAAGGAATTTATCTAATTAAACATAAGTGTATATATATGTGTGTGTGTGTGTGTGTTGTTATACTGTCTTCTCCACAGTCATACAAACTTGGTAGTTTTCAATGCAAATTCTAAAATGTGTACATAAGGGAAACATAAATCTTTCTTAAAACAAATCTTTAAGTTAAGCATTTTATAAAATAGAGATGTTTCTTTTATGTATTCATTAAACATAATAACATGTACAAGTATAAACTGAATCTATGCTTTTCTATGCTTTTTGTAAGTTAAATAAAATAAAATAAAAAAATAGAAAGCTAAAAGGGCAGCCTTTTATACAAAAACTAATTCTTTCAATTATGGAAACAAATTTATGCAAAAAAGACATTTCCCTTAAGAAATCAAGACCAAAAAGGATCTATTTAAATAAAATATAATTTATTCATCTTTAATGCAGATTTGAAAGGTAGAGTGCATAAGAGAGATAATTTATTTCTTTAAATGAATTTATAATCTAGGTACACTTTATAATATAGAGGTATTTTCTATATTTATTTATTTAAATAGAATAAACTCTACTTATATAAAACAAAACCAATACATTTCTTCTCTTTCAAACAATATCCAATAAAACTATTACAAAAATTCCTACAGAATTTTTAAGAAAACTTCCCAGAAGTTCAATTATACTAGACTCAGCCTTATGACTTGAGCTAGATCTTAAATTCACAAAATATAATTGTAATCAACTGAATTCCTTCTTTCCAAGCTTTGAACATAAATCCTTCCAATTAGAGGGGCAACTACAAATCTGCAAACAAAGTTTTGGAAATAAACCACGGGAGCTCACCTCCCATCCCAGGCCTCTATGAGACCACCCCTAAGCTAGGGGAAACAAGAAGAGGCTGGGTGACATACAAGCAATCCACCACACATAAAAAATAAGCTCTAAATAACACATAACTCCCTCCCAAGCTTATACACAATTGGGTTAAAATAGACTCAATTAGGGGTGAAGGTGGAACGATCGAGTAGGAGAATGCCAAAACTAGAATACCTCATAAATGCACTAGATTCACATGTCTTCCCAAGGATTTTACTACAACCAAAGAACTCCAATAAATACATCCATTTACCCTTATCACCCCCAAGAGAAAATCACAAGAAAATTTGCACATGGAGCCCATAACATCCATGAAATATCCCTCTTCTTCCCAAGAAGAGACTCTACACTAAAATCATTTCCCAACTAAGCCCTTCACAATGAATCTCTTCCCTCCCAAGGGTGAGATTTCTCATTTACTCCCATGAACAACACAAAACATAAAACAAAAAGAATGGAAGAACAATGTAAATCTTTCAACAACATTTCTATCATAAGAAAACTATTACACAACAAGAATTTATAATAACTAAATTTAAAAATATTTTGAAACATGAGAATACAAGAGAATACCACGCATGGAATTTAGGAGTAACAACCTTACTCATAAAAAATGGATTGAATTTGAGATGAGTCCTTCCTTTCTTAGCTTTCCTTCCCTTGGCTTCCAACTAGCAAATCCTTCTAAGCAAAAATCTACAAGTCTCCCAAAAATGGAGAGTGGGAAATCAACCCCAAATCTCCTCTCCTCCCTCCCTAAAATGCTCTCTCCCCAACTCTTACCTCTTTCTCAAAAAGAAGAGAGGTGACATGAGTCCTCTTCCTTAACACTTATCCCATTTTATGCATGGAAGAGACCCCACTACCTTGAAGAAGGAGATGGTCTTTCCTCTTCCCAATTTTCGCCACTAACCAAGAATGGTACTTTAGAAGGGCTATAAATGAAATTTTGACACTAAAAACATAAAAAAAAATCCCTAACCCATAGTATAACTAAAGGAATAGATATTTTTAACTCTAACTACCCTTTTGGACTCATTATAACCCTTCAAAAACTCACTTAGAGTTTACCTACGAATTTCTAAGATAGAAATCATGATTTGGGTTTCCAAGATAAGTAACACCACATGGGAACACTACAAGACAACCTAGGGTGAAACTTAACATCATAATCCACATGGGCATGCTAACTCACAAATACATGTGCCAATTGGCACTACAAATGTACATCACATTTACACATTAACATGCCTAACAAGGATATAACAAAATATAAGAATTTAAATTTACAAACATGCATAATTACATTTACAAACATATATTACATTATAATTAGGTTATTTCCCTCTTTAGGGCTAACCTTGGCTTCACAAGGATATTTAGATTAACCCCATCTTGTTTCCCCAGTTTGAAACCATGGTTTATTCACTTGCACACTTGAATAGAGCATCAGTAGTCCAAGGAAGAAATCACATATTCATGATATTATATATTATAATATATTCTTCTAATCATAAATTATACATCACTTTTCTAAAATAGGTCATCCATATACATATAACTGATGAATCACAAAATCCTTGGAAATTACTTATCTAACAAATTAAACTAACCAATATGGATCATTTGCAAAATTCAAACCCAAAATCCACATTGACATGTCACATGATCAAATTGCAAATTCAGAAACATAAAATGGAAATTGTTCTAACATGTCATCAAGATATGAGAATCGTATGTATAAAACAATACATCTAAACATCATCAAAATAGAGTCATCATAAGCCATCTATGCTATGAAAATTCCAATATATCAATGTATCAAAATCAATGAATCATCCAGATAAACTTAATAGAAAAGTATCATCTCTAAAAGGACGATCGGGGTAGGACCTCACATGCTCCCCCTCTAGGCATGAACTTCCTCCTAGAGTTTGTCAAAAAGGTGGGGGTACTCATGTCTCATGTGTGATGTATCCTTCCATGAGGCTATGACCTCATCGTAACAATCCCATTGGACCCTAACCTGGTTCAGGTCTTGGCCTCGAAGGGCCAATGTCCATCGAGCTAGTATACGGATGAGCTCTAGAGCCAACTACCCATCCGACTCCACCTATAAGGCATCCCAATCTATAATGTGAGACTCATCATAAATATATTTTCAAAAAATAGATACATGAAACACATCGTAGATGTGTGATAGGCTAGGTGGCAGAGCTAGACGATAGGAAATTGGTCCTATCCTCTCCAAAATCTCAAAAGGTCCTACAAAATGGGGTGCGAGCTTAGAGCCTTTTCTGAAATGGATCAAAATCTTATGCGGATGCACTCTGAGAAATACCCTATCTCCAACCATGTAGACTCTATCAACCCTCTTCACGTCTGCATATTTCTTCTGTCTATCTTGAGCCTCTCTGAGATGCTCTCTAATCAAAAAAACCTACTGCTCCATGTCCCTGACCAATTCTTGCTCACCTGAAACCCTATCCTCAATTTTGTCCCAACTCAAAGGTGTCCAACATGGCCTTCCATACAAGGCTTGATAAGGAGGCATACCCAAGGATGTGTAATGCCCATTATTGTAGGCAAACTCTTCTAAGTAAAGGTACTCTTTCCATCTGGACTGGTGATCCATAACATACATCTGCAACATATCCTCCAATACTTGATTAACTCTCTCAGTCTGCCCATCTATCTCAAGGTGATAGGCTATACTAAAATTGAGTTGGATGCCCAATGTTGTCTATAACTCTGTTCAGAATGAAGAGGTAAATAGAGAATCATGGTCTGATATGATCTTACAAGGAATGCCATGGAGTCTGATAATTTCTTGCAATAATACCTGTGCTACTACAGGTGATTTGAAAGTGGTACATATAGGTGAGAAGTGGGAAACTTTATTCAACCTATCCACTGTCACCATGATGGGATCATGGCGGCTAGAAGACATAGGTAGACCAACATTTAAGTCCATGGAAATGGTGTCCTACCTCCACACAGGTACCTCATGTGGCTGAAGAAGTCTACCTGGATGGCTGTGCTCTACTTTAACTCTCTGACACTCTAAACATCTGGCCACAATACTAGCAATGTGCAACCTCATACCTGGCCAGTGATAGAGCTGCCTCAGATTTGTATGCAACTTCTTGACTCTAGGGTGCATTGCATATGGTACTCTATGAGCCTCAAGTATAATAATGTCACACAACCCACCGAGTGTAGGGATGTATATGTGGCCCCTATGATGAAGAAGTCCATCAAATTCTAAGGAATATCCATCACATCTCCCCTTAAGGGGCCATTGAACTTGATCCAACTGAAGATACTCTGAATAGAACTCATCCTCAAGCAAGTGCTGAAGTATGTTATCTCTCAAATTTGTACCAATAGACATGGAGGAGAGTGTATTTTTCCTCCTACTCAAGGCATCTACTACAAGATTATCCTTCCCTTTGATGTAGTTGACATCAAAATCATACTCACAAAGGAACTCCATCCACCTCCTTTATCGGGCATTAAGATTAGGCTGGGTGAAAATGTATTGGAGGCTCTAGTGATCTAAATGGAGCTCAAAATGGTACCCCAAAAGAAAGAGATGCCACCTCACTAATGCATGAACCACTGCAACTAACTCAAGGTCATGTGTAGGATAATTAAGCTCATGAGTCTTGAGTTTCCTAGACTCATAGGCAATGGCTTATCCATCCTGCATAAGGACTACTCCAAGTCCATCTAAGGATGCATCTGTGCATAACATAAATTTTGTTGAAGGATCAGGCACAAATAGGATAGGTGCGCTAGTAAGGGCTCTCTTGAGTTCCTAAAATTATCTCTCGCACTTCTCTGTCCATTCAAACCTATCTCCCTTTCTCTGAAGGGATGTGATGGGGTGTGCCACTCTATAGAAGCTGTCAAAAAATCATTTGTAGTAGCCTGCTAACCCCATGAAGCTCCTAACCTCTGACATAGTGGTAGGTGCTAGCCAATCCATGATATCTCTAATCTTTGATGGGTTGACTACGATCCCATCACCTGATATAACATGTCCAAGGTAGTGGACCTCTGACCTGAAGAAAGCACACTTCAACAAACTGCCATATAACTGATTATCTCTCAAGCACTACAAAACCTATTTGAGGTGCTCCTTATGCTCCTCCTCATTAGAAGACTATATCAATATGTCATCTAGGAACATAATTACAAATTTTTCCAAGAAGGTAGGTAATACTCCATTCATAAGAGTCATAAATATTGTTGGAGCATCTGTGAGGGCAAAAGTAACCATGGTAAACTCGTAGTGGCCATATCTCATGCAGAAAGCTGTCTTGTGGATGTTACTCTCCACAATCTACAAATGATGGTATCCATATTTCAGATCTATCTTAGAGAATATTCGGGCACCCTGAAGTTGATCAAATAAAGCATTGATCCTAGGGAGTGGATACTGATTCTTGATTGTTACTTTATTAATTTGACCGTAATCCATGCACAACTTAAGTGATCCATCCTTCTTCTTAACGAAGATGATGGGTGCTCCCCAAGGTGAAACACTAGGGTGAATGTGCCCTTTCTCCAAGATCTCCTCCAACTAAATCTTGAGCTCATTGAGCTCATGAGTAGTCATCCTGTAAGGGGCTCTAGATACTGGAAAAAATCTTGGCACAAGGTCTATATGAAAGTAAACTTCCCTAGGTGGGGGCATACTAGGTAACTCTAAGGGAAAAACATCTGCATACTCCTATAATATAGGGAAGTCATCAAGGGAGGTTCCCTTCTCCTCCTCCTCCTCTCTGTCACTAATGGTAATAGAAAATAACTGGCATCCCTTGCGCATGCAGCACTTAAGTTGCATGGTGGAGATTACACAAAGAGATATGGGTCTCTAGACCCCTGTAATGACCATGGGTGAACCTAAACCATCTAAAAATTTTACCCTCTTTTGTCTACAATCCATCTTGGTGTTGTGGGCGCAAAGCCAATCCATGCCAAGAACTACATCATAAGAACCAATAGGTGTGATATGTAGATCAATCATAAAGGTCATATCTCCTATCTGTAACTACCAATCTCTGACTACAGAATCAACTGATACCCTAGCACCTGACACTAACTCCACTTCCCATTTCACCTCCTATCTAGCTTCCACTAGCCCACAACACTCCACTATAAATGGGGAAATGAAAGAATCAGTAGCTCCTAAATCAAAATGGATAGTGATGATACTACCTTGAATCATACATGCTGCCTCAATCATTGTAGCTTGATTCTCAACTTGGTAGTTATCAACCGCTGCAAAGACTCTATGGGACTTACCCAAGTCCCCAAATGTGGCCTTAGATGCTGCTGAGTGCAAACTACCTCCTTGGGGATAGTACCTAGAAAAATTACCTATGGCTCCACAAGTGAAACAAGGCCCTCAAGACTACATCTATATTCCTTGTGATCTAGTGTACTACAACCCCCCTATCTTATTAGAATTTCTAAATCCACTGCGAGAGGTCTATTGAGTCCTCGCTGGAGGTGTGTATGGTGCCTGTGGCCTCTGATCTTGTCTAGGCCTTTGTGTCTACCACTATTTGGTCTTAAATCCTTGCTATCCTTGTGCCGATCTAGTCCTTTGACTTTGTTGAGTCTGTTATGGTTGAGGCTGCGAGGCTCTAAAGGTCCCTGAGGAGTGCCTATGATTCCCCTTCCAAGAGGGTCTTTGATATCCTGTACTCTGAGGTGCGGGATTCAAGTTCTGTGATTGATCCCATGTATCATGTGCTCTGCCCTGCACCTCCTCTGCAATCAAGGCCTTCTCTACATCCTCTCATAGATCCCTTAGTGCTACCATGCGCACCAGTCCAGAAATAGATGCATTCAACCCCTTCACAAAGTGATTGACACACAGCTTCTCATCCTTCATGTACTCTAAGTAAGGTAGAAGGTCAAGAAATATTCTCTCATATTGAGCAATAGATAAGCCTCTCTACTGCAGTTCATGAAACTCGTCTATATGATGCTTTCTATAATTCTATGAGAGGTAATGGTCCTTGAATCTCTCTAAAAATGATTCCTAGGTGATGACGTCAATAACCAGGTTACTTTTAAACACTTCCTCTCGCCACCAAACCGAGGCTCCCCCTCTCAACAAGTGGATGACCAATCAAAATCTCACATTGCTCTCATATGTGTGCAACCCAAAGTATCTCTCTAAACTCAGTAACCAAACCTTAGCCTCGATCCCATCTGTGGCTCTTGAAAAAGGTGGTGGTCTGAGGTGGAGCAAATCCTTAATCTAGTCCCCCACATCTAGGGGTGCTCCTCTACCTACTTGAGGTACAAACCCTGGGGGTGGACCTTCCATGTGAATAGATTACCCCTCATTCTCTTCCTTATCCTTGAATCATCGAGGAGAAGGGATCCTACTCTAGTCATGGGTTATTCCCCTTAGCCCTGCTATCTAATCTCCAAGTGGTAACCTATCCACAAGAATCCCTATAAGATTCTAGAGAGCATTCAATACTTCTTGATTCAGATTTGGTGGTGTAACATGAGGAGGTTCTTATTCCTCTCTTGATCCCACCCTAGCACCCTCTACATCTTACTCATCACAAGTTGGCGCTACATGAGTACGACCACGACCTCTCCCACTTCGGTGAGCCTACTGAGTAATGGGAGGAATCCTACAAGTTGAACCAAAGTTTAAAGGTTAATAAGGTTAAACTCAATGGGTCTACGGTTCCAAGGTTGAAACATGATCTGATACCAAATGTCATGCCCAAATTTGCACGTAAAAATGCACAATTGCTTTTGAAAATTTTACTAAGGAATGAAGAGACTATTCTCTCATGCTTACTAAGTGCCCTCATGAGTAAAAAAATTAAGACAAAGGGTCTTAGTTCAAGTGGGATAATAGGTCAAATGTTGATGTTAGGGTTGAGGGGTAATCATAACGAGAGTCAACATCTCTCAACCCATGAGTTTACAAGGGTCTAGTTAGATGGAATGCAATTTTATAAGTTTTCTGGAGTTAAATCTGAACTCAATTTTTGGCTATCTCTGCATGATAGTTTAAAAATTTAAGCCAAGATTTTAAACTTAGTTATGCAATAATAACATTATTTTTACACTGGCCACATGTATTGACCATGTAAAAATAACATTACTTAGTTAAGTGCATTTTATTATTCTTGACCACTAATTAACTAGGTTTTAATTTCACCTTAATATAATAATAATAATAATAATAATAATAATAATAATAATAATAAAACACCTATTGACATTAGATATTTTAAGTCCATTAAATAAATGTCTTTAACCATACGCATATCATGCATATCAATTTAAGGTTCTTTGATGTACCCTCAAACATGATTAATACTTTAATGTTATCTACACTGGAATAAAATGGTTGCAAATAAAATTCCATTTTCTACCTATGTATATTAAAGTTACCATTCCAAATAAAATTAACCATTTAATCCCTTATACTATACATTAGATTAAATAAATTTAATTTAATAATTTCTAATAATGTCTTATTTATTTAAATAATCATCTACGATTTATTTCAATAATAATGCTATCATTTAGTATTATGCTCCATTTAAATGCAGGGGTGATTTAAAGAGACTTATTAATAATGCAAAATAGGATTAAACAATTTTCCACCAAAGAAATTTCAAAATCTTCATCTCCAAAAAGGTATGCATTAAAGTAAATGTAAGTAAGTTTAAAATAATGATAAAAGAGATATCTACATACATTAAGAAATCCCTAACCCTAATTTGAAATTAGGGTTAGGGATCCCATAAGAGAAATCTAAAAAGAGGCTACTCCTTTGTTTTCTCCAATTTTTCTCTAACCCTACTCTTACATGCTCTCAAATGTTGTTACAGGATCCATATTTTTTTTGTGTCTATTTGTATAGAGATATCCATGGAAGGAGAGGGTGTGCTCAAAGGAAGATGGGTCTGTCTCCTTCTTCCTTTCCATGGAGTAGCGACGAGTTGGAGGTGGTTTTGGTTGGTGGAGGTGCCACATAGCGCGTGACCGATGGAGAAGACTCTGCCCTACATGGAAGAGAGAAGGTGTGGAGGAATCATGGGGGGGGAGGCGGGATGGCCTCGGCTCCCACCCCACCTATGGTGGCATAGCCACCCACAATTTTTCCATGGTGGCAGTGTCCACCGCGGGTGGGTGGGGTGTTGCGGCCTCCCCATCCCAACCCTAAAGAAGTGGTGGGATTCTATGGGATCGGGTTGGGCTTCGCCCAACCCTTCCCATCCCAATTTTTTTTTCTTTTAATTTATTGTTTTTTTTTTAAATTGTATAAATTTTTTTCCTTTAAGAACTTAATACTCTCTTAAAATGTCATTCTGTACTTTTTTATAAACATCATTTTTTGTGTTTGTGTAAAATGTAATTTTGTTTCATTTAAACATACATTTTTTTCCTTTAAGAACATATATATATAATTTGTTAATAATAAAATGAGCACATTTAGTTATCATTCAAAAAAAGTAAATTATACTTGTTGTTACATACATAGCTAAGTTGGATTAATAGTTTGAACAAAAAAGGAATATCTAATTAAACATCTGTATTTACATTTATATATCTCTCTCTGTGTGTGTGTGTGTGTGTGTGTGTGTGTGTGTGTGTGTGTGTGTGTGTGTGTGTGTGTGTGTGTGTGTCTATATATATATATATGTATGGTGTTATACTNTATATATCTCTCTCTGTGTGTGTGTGTGTGTGTGTGTGTGTGTGTGTGTGTGTGTGTGTGTGTGTGTGTGTGTGTGTGTGTGTCTATATATATATATATGCATGGTGTTATACTATCTTCTCCACAGTCATATAGACTTGGTAGTTTTAAACACAACTTCTGAAATGTGTACATAAGCAAATATAAATCTTTTTAAAAATAAATCTTTAAGTTAAGCACTTCATAAAAAAAAGATGTTTCTTTTATGTATTCATTATACAGAATAACATCTACAAGTATAAAATGAATCTATTCTTTTCTGTGTTTTTTGTACGTTAAATAAAATAAACTTAAAAAAAAATAGAAAACTAAACGGGCAACTTTTTAAACAAAAACTAATTCTTTCAGTTCTGGAAACAAATTTCTACAACAGAGACATTTCCCTTAAGAAATCAAGAACATAACAAGATCTAATTAAATAAAACATAATTTATGCATCTTTAATGCAGATTTGAAAGGCATAGTACATAAGAGCGATAATTTATTTCTTTAAATGAATTTATAAGCTAGTTACACTTTATAATACAAAGGTGTTTTCTATATGTATTTCTTTAAACATAATAAACTCTACTTGTATAAAACAAAACCAATACATTTCTTCTCTTTCAAACAATATCCAATAAAACTATTTAAAAATTTCTTGCAGAATGTTTAAGAAAAATTATCAGAAGTTCAATTATACAAGACTCAGTCCTATGGCTTGAGGTAAATCTTAAATTCACAAAATACAATTGTAATCAACTGAATTCCTCATTTCCAAGCTTTGAACATAAATCCTTCCAAGTAGAGGGACAACTACAAATCTGCAAACAAAATTTTGGAAATAAACCATGGGGGCTCATCTCCCATCCTAGGCCTCTATGAGACCACCCCTGAGCTAGTAAAAATAAGAAGAGGTTGGGTGACATACAAGAAATCCACCACACATACAAAATAAGCTCTTAATAACACATAACTCCCTCCCAAGCTTATACACAATTGGGTCAAAATAGACTCAATTAGGAGTGAAGGTGGAACAACCAACTAGGAGAATTCCAAAACTAGAATACCTCATAAATGCACTAGATTCACATGCCTTCCCAAGGCTTTTACTAAAACCAAATAACTCCAATAAACACATCCATTTACCCTTATCACCCTCATGAGAAAATCACAAGAAAATTTGCACATGGAGCCCATAACATCCATGAAATATCTCTCTTCTTCCCAAGAAGAGACTCTACACTACAATGGTTTCCCAACTAATCCCTTCACCCACAATGACTCTCTTCCCTCCCAAGGGTGAGATTTTTCATTTACTCCCACAAACAACACAAAACATAAAACAACAAGAATGGAAGAATAATTTAAATCTTTCAACAACATCTCTATCACAAGAAAACCATTTCACAACAATAATTTATAATAACTAAATTCAACAAGATTTTGAAATACAAGAATACAAGAGAATACCACACATGGAATTTAGGAGTAAAAACCTTACTCCTATAAAATGGATTGAAGTTTAGATGATTCATTCCTTTCCTAGCTTTCTTTCCCTTGGCTTCCAACTAGAAAATCCTTCTAAGCAAAAATCTACAAGTCTCCCAAAAATGGAGAGTGGGTAATCAACCCCAACTCTCCTCTCTTCCTTCCCTAAAAGTATCTCTCCCCAACTCTTACCTCTTTCCAAACAAGAAGATAGGTGACATGAGTCCTCTTCCCTAACACTACTTATGACATTTTATGCATGGAAGGGACCCTGCTATCTTGAAGAAGGAGATGGTCTTTCCTCTTTCCAATTTTCGCCACTAACCAAGAATGGTACTTTAGAAGGGCCATAAATGAGATTTTGACAATAAAAACATTAAAAAACAACCCCAAACCCATACTATAACTAAAGGAATAGATATTTTAAACTCTAACTACCCTTTTGGACTCATTCTAACCCTTCAAAAACTTACTTAGAGTTTACCTACGAATTTATAAGATAGAACTCATGATTTGGGTTTCCAAGACAAGTAACCCCACATGGGAACACTACAAGACAACCTAGGGTGAAAATTAACCTCACAATCTACATAGGAATTTTAACTCAAAAATACATGTGCCAATTGACACGACACTAAAAATGCACATCACATTTACACATTGGCATGCCTAAAAAGGAAATAACAAAATAGAAGAATTTAAATTTACAAACATGCATAATTACATTTATAAACATATATTACATTACAATTAAGTCATTTCCCTCTTTAGGGTTAACCTTGGCTTCACAAGGATATTTACATTAATCCAATGTTGTTTCCCTAGTTTGAAACCATGGTTTATTCACCTGCACACTTCAATAGAGAATCAATAGTCCAAGGAAGAAATCACATATTCATGATATTATACATTATAATATATTCATCTAACCATAAATTATACATCACTTTTCCAAACTAGGTCATCCATATACATATAACTGATGAATGACAAAATCCTTGAAAATTACTTATCTAACAAATTAAATTAACCAATATGGATCATTTGTAGAATTCAAACCTAAAATCCACATTTACATGTCACATGATCAAACTGCAAATTTAGAAACATAAAATGGAAACTATTCTAACATGTCATCAAGATCTGAGAATCATATGTATACAACAATACATCTAAACATCATCAAAATATAGTCATCATAAGCTATCTATGCTATGAAAATTCCAATATGTCTATGTATCAAAATCAATGAATCATCTAGATAAACATAATATAAAAGTATCAACTCTGAAAGGATGATTGAGGTAGGACCTTATAGTTGTGCACCAAGGTATAAGTAAGAAAGATGACAATTTGCAAAATACCTGATCAAAAAGGTTAAGTGCAAATATATTCCTTATGAAACCATCATATGTAAAGACCATCATGCTTTTGTGGCAATAGGATAAAAACATCATGATAAATGAAAACAATGATAACACACACAAGTAATAAGCAATCATACATAAAAGATCAAAATTTTGCCCCTAGTCTAGCTGAAAATCCATTGATTTATTGATTGATTGATGATGAAGATAATAGTACTAAAGATAAGAGAAATGCATGACACAAGGATTGGAAGGGTATGTCCAATTGTGATAATTGAATTAAAGGGTGATCAATAGATTATTAGTTGATTTAGATCAAGATGATGAATTGATTAAGGATGGTGGGATAGACTACAATATTAGATTGCATGTATTAGTATTGATTTCATTTAGATGGACTAATTTGGGATTTTTGGACTTGAAAGATAAAAGGAGAATAAATATATTGGATAGGATGCTATTGGAGGATAAGATGGTTTAGATAGGATATAAATAGGATAAATGGATTGGATGGCGGATAAAGGATAAATGGATTGGGACCAATAACAAGGGAGAACCAAGGATTTGGTAAAAGATGGAAGGATTATGGATAAAGATGTATGATATGGAAGGATAATGTATAATAGATATAGATAGTAAAGGAGGTAAGACTTGTATTGTCCAAAGAATGCATGTATATTTTTCTTCTAGCTTGATCTAGATCAAAATGTATGAAAGGGGGATGGGTTTGAATAAGATGAGGGCTATGATATGGATAGGATAGTCAAGATAAAAGATAGGAAAGGAGGATGGATAGTGGATGGAGGGAATGTAAAATTTGTCCCTTTGGCTAATATATTTAAAAAAATCACTTAACATTGACCATTAAGTTAATCAACTAAGAAAATTCTATTTAATTTAGAAGTAGTGATTTAAAAAATTATTTGGTAATGGTATCAACGACTCAATATCACAAAATATGATTACACTTGATAGTGCTAAGCATCCATAATTAGGGTCATCCCTAATAGCTAGACCGAAGCCTCGAGGGTTTATTCTTGATAACCCTACCTATGTATCCTCTTGTGGGAAGTTAAAGGCTTCGTATTTCACACTCGGGGAGTTTACTCCATTTTCTTGATGAGAACTATTATATCTCTTTAAAACATGACTATTAATTAATTGAATCTATTAACTTAGTCCCACCACAATGAAAGATATATATTATCACCAGGTGTTGGTTCCATACCCATTATTACTAATAATTAGTTATACCAACTTACACATACACACATGGGCCATATCAAAAATCACACAAATATGATTATCTCAAGCATACACCACATTAACTTAAAGGACTAGCTCATGCACATCACATGTATACAAGATAGAAAAATTTGACATACATCACATACATAATGAGTAGCTCCAACGTGCATCATAAATATGATGTTGTCTAGATTATAAATGAATTACAAAGACAATGGTGACTGACATAAGCATCACAAATAACATAGTGACTGACTCATACATGAATCACAAAGACAAGAGCTATTGAATCATATAGGCATCACAAATAAAGTGTCAGTTGACTCATGTACAAGGGATAACCATCCCCTGTCCATAGTGAATCCTAAAGAGATTGAATGTCAGTGCATTGTGTACTACATAGTGGGTCATATTCCTTTCCCTAGTCTTTTGGACCAATGGATACTTGGGAAGATGATTTGGTGCTTCCTATACTACACCAAGGGTATATCCTCAACCCAACAGGGTCAAGTATACCATCAAACAACTAGGAAGATGAATCAGTGCATCCATACACTATGGGTCCATCCTCATTTCCAAGGATATCCACAAGTAGTGAACCAACCTAGACCAATGGATTCCAACTACATTCGCCTATAGGTCACCGATGACAAGTTTTTCCAACGAAGAAGTAACTTTTGACATATACCACCTTGTCACCTTAATGATATTGTCAACTACCTTCTTCCCAATCTCAGGTAACACTTGACATCAATCACCCCCATGCTATAGGTGAATTCCAGTGAACCCTCCTAATAATGTGGTTAACTATGGGACAAATACCCACATGGTAAGGAAACTACCCATGCAACGTTACCATATCAACTCATGGATAGCCCCTTGTAATCATTCACCTGCGTAAACCAAGTGAATGTTGGCTAATCCAGAAGATACAAAAATAGCTATAGGAATCTTCCATTGGAACGGTCTAATGCCAACATGCTAACTGATATTGTATCATATCCAGGGTATCCTTGGCAACTTCACCTTCATGAACTAGGTGACTGCCAATTAATCCCTTGTAGATGCACAAACATAGATCATTAGTATAGTCAAATGATTGCCTGTCACTGCATAAATATCCCGATGGTTCAAACTTGTGAGGTTCATACATAAAAATAATCCCAATGCTAATCAAATGGATAAGTATAACATAATTGATTGATTTAGGAGTGTATGCATAGTTTCCTCTAAGTTAGGGAACTTCACAAAAAAATAACAAACAAAGAACTAGCACAAGATGACCTCCTTTAAGCCTACAAAAGAGAGAAGGTCAAATACAATTTAGAACAAACCCAATACCTAGAGTTATTTCCCCCAAGACCCTCCCCCCTACAAAATTTATGTCACACGAGTATCCTTCACCCAAGGAATATCTACATTCCCACTTCCAAACAGGACAAAGTTATACAAATTTCTCCTCACCAGGTCTTTTACGGACCTACACACTAATTACCTCATGATAAGACTTCATTCATTACTATGTATTATTCCAAAAGGATTCATCTAAATTATTTCCAAATATTAATAATGCTTAATGAAAAATAAATAAAATCTAACATCATTAAAGATTCAACAAGTCTAAACTATGATACTACCACTTAAGGACATTGGGATCTCTAATTAGACCTCTAATTCTATATTTTTCATAACATAATAACTATATAAATCCCCAATTCTAATTGAGTTAATAGACACAATAAGAACAACAATAATTTATCTTTAAAGAAGACACTTAGTAGGTAGTATTTCATACCTCACTCACTTAGGTGTTGTACCATCCTAAAAAGTAAGCAGCCATGATTAGATGCTCTATTATGCCCCATCTTGGTGATTTCAAAATCTAATTTCTGTTATGCTTGATCCTAGCAACCAGATTCTTCTTTTCCTGTATATTTTCCACTATCCTTACACACAATTCAAATTTGGGTTCTCCTACGTATAGAAGATTTGAAACATTCTATACCTAAGAACATAATGTTTGAAACATTCTTTTCCTGCTCTTTTTGGCCAAAATTTGGCTTGGAGCCCTATTTCAGGGTGTTAGTGGTAAATTAGATTCCATGGTCGACCTAGTTTATTTTAGAATCCTAAAATGATAGCTGAAGTATATAAACACCAAATATCTCCTCATTTCATTCATTACTATTCACAATCTATACATCATTACTACACTCAAGATACCAAGTGCAATCAAGTTTTAAAGAGCATTAAAGTTGTTGGTTCTGAAAGAAACAATTTGGAAAGCTTGCAAAAGATGCCAAGTTTTGGTATCAAGCCTTCCTAGTGATCTGGCCAACTAACAAGTTTTATCCTTTAAAGCATTGAACTCCTGCACTTTAGGCTTTGCAAAACCAAGGCGGTTACTCCTACCCAAATTATTCTCTAAATTGAATCCTTTTATAACACATGTGTTCTTCTTCAAATGATTGTTTATATGCTATCTTAAAATGGCATTGAGTTCTGAAATAAGAAAATTCCTCTATCTCTTCCTATCTTACTTGCTTCTACTTCCTGCTATCTTGCTAATCTTATATATCTTATGCTTTACTAAACTTTTGATCTTCTACTAATTTGTAATTATTTTCCTAATTACTGCTATCTTCTTATTGTGCTATCATTTCTTCTCTACTTCTAACTTTATGCTTTCCTGTCTAACTCCTACTGAAATTTTTTATCTTGATGATTTTGGTTTCAATTGTTTTGAATAATTGACCAGTGCCTTCTTCCTGTTGGGATATAGAATCACTCCCATGCTTAACCTTAATGTATAACCCCTATGAGACAATTTTTTAAGATCACTACTTAGATGACCTTGTCAATTGATGTGACCTTTGATGCCTTCGATTATTAGACACATCACAATTAGTTCTATTAAATTTAACCTTTTCTTGAAAATACCAATAGAACAAAACTAGTATGGACAAAAAATTCTCATGTAAATTTTGATAATCAAATTTTAATGTATAAAAAATAATTTCTTTGCCAAAAGACTCAAGATAACTTCAGTTTGCTTGAAATAGAAATCACAGAGGAACTGATTAAATCAAAGAATCCATCCACAACCTTTTAAAAATAAAGCACTGTCAATATATTAATATTGAAAATATCTTTTACAACTGATGAGACATGTATTTTTATTCCATTCTTCCCCCTTTCAAACAAAAAATGGGTATCTATATATATGTGGACCTTAAATCACTTCATAAGAGATCATGTCTCTTCAAAAGATAACTAACTTTCTAAACACGTAACTAACTATCCCTAAAGAAAAGATTAATAGCCCCCAAATGATGATGTACTCCTGGATTTTGTGAACCTCCAAATTGGAATGTATTAACAACATGGTGTATTCATTCTTGTATAATTGATCAGAAGTATTTAGAAGAAAAGGTATTGCATAATCTTTGTTCAAAGCTTCCTGCATAATTATGGGACGCTCATTAGTTAACCTCTGTGCACATTGTAGGAATTGGTCCATTAGATATTGTATATGGTGTCTACTCTCCACCTTTTTTTTTTTAGGCTTAGATTCTTCTGTTTGATTAGTTTGCAAGATATATTTATGTTTTTAGCCCTAGGTTTATGACAAGATGATGTCTCCATAATTCAATTGAGAACAAAATTAGAGAGAATTCAAAGGCCTTACTTGTTAACCCCCTGGAATCATTCTGTCCTTCAAATGCTTCTAAATTCTACCTGGATACGTTAGCATGAACCAAGATTTTAAGCCACCATTATCAATTATAGAGAGGTTATAATGCAATGGTCATAAATGTCAAGTTAAAATTGTCCTATTGATGGGACTGTGATTAATTTACTCATTTTGTTTTCCGTGACATCGATTAGACAATAAACTCATCAAAATATCCGTATCAATTAATTCACAATGCTTTCTTCGATATGTCATTTCAACTTCAATATGCATTAACTTAACTTACTTTCCTTTTGTTAGACACTTTTTTTTATTTGATGGCCTTTTAATTGTATTTTAGAGCCTTTCCTTTGAAAAACCCTTTTTGGATAAAATCTCATCATCACCTAGCCTATATCTAAGTTACCAAAATTTATCTTTTATCTGATGACCTTGCTGGATAACCCATTGATACTTCTTCCAATAAATATTTTATAAATTAAAATCTGACTTCACTTAACTCTTATCTTCTTTTCCAGGTATCTCCTTTTTATCCAATCTTTTTGTCACTGGACTCTTGACACAATTAGCCAAGATTAATTTTTGGGCATTGATTAAAATTTCTCTCCCTTATGTGACTTTTTATTTTAATCGATGCCTCTCTTTTAAATTAAGCTTCCTTCAGCTCCATTGATATAACCTTCAAAACACTTTGATGAGCCTTTTATCATTTTATCCAACATATTTCTTTTTTGACTGTTGATTCCTCTTCGAGACCATCCATGTATTTTCGATGAAAGAAACATGTATTTCATTGATGATAGTCTTTTGATGCAAACTATCTTGTGTTAACCAACATGTCCAAAATACATTTTATGACATGGTTTTGATGAATCTTTTCCTCTGTGAAGCTTTCCAACTCATTTATCAATTTGTGTAAGGGGTTTGCAGACTCCAAAATGGAAGCAAGTAAGCTTTTATATGTCTCTTTGATCAATTGGACAATGAAATCCTTAACATCCTTGTCAATCCTTCTTGAGTATAATTCAAATTCTATCATTGAAAAAGAGCATCAATGTAATAGTAGAAATATGTGAGGCTTTAAAGAATAAACCACAACATCAATCCTTCCCAACACACTATATGTCATAATGATTATCAAAGAAAAATTCTGATAATATTTTAGAGTCCCAATAGTGGCTCTTTTTGGTGATGAGGTATTTAATAAATAACTGCAAGAATTCAGAACTCTAGAGAGTAGACCAAAACAATGGGATAAAGGGAATGAAAAAATATACAAGTGAGAAGAATGGTGGTGATGGAAAATATATATAAATGGTATGGAAGTGAAATTTAATCTACCGTGCATTGAATATACCTTCTCCTCCTAAGAGAAGAAGTACTTCAAGGATCGTCTATGCACTAACAATTATTTTGTTTCTCCTGAAGTGTAATGAAGGTGTTGATTAGCTAATGAATATCTGATGGAGATGATGAAGACCGAGTGATACCGAGTATCATGATTTTAGAAATGGTTAGATCAGTTTTTGTTTTTTCATTGATGTCAAGAAACTAATTAATTGATTTTTATTTTATTTCCATCTATTAAGAAGAGAAGTTAAATGGGTGACAAATAAAGACTAGACAATTATGAAGTAATGATGATACAATTATTTTCTACTATATATTTGATGTTATCAAATTGGTACATTTGATTGATCAAGTCAGGAACTGCAATGAATTAAGTTATGATTGAAAGAGTTACTTTATCTATCTATATTGAGTCAATCAGTAGAATGTTATGTGAGTCAGTTACAATTACCGAGCACCAAAGATGAGTTAAACACTGAGCAGTGAATGAATTCAGTTATCGAGTATAGTATACTACTATTAAATGACAATGAAACCAAATTTAATGAAAAGCGATGATGATTTGGATGAGGAAATAAATTAAATGAAGTTTGTTAAAAGATCTATGAATGGGAAAATTCAATATGAAGATCTAAGGTTAAGATCAAGTGGTTAAACAAAATTATGAAAGTTCCAAGAAAAGTTAAAAGTTTGAAGGTAAAATTGAAATGGTTTACCGAGTTGAGAAATATGAAGAAGATGATCGAGAAAATGAGCAAAAATGAAAGAAAATAAAATTAAGGAGAGTAAGAGGAAAAAGTTTATCTATATAAGGAATGATTATTACATAGAGTGTAAGGCTGCTGGTGAATTGAAAAGAGAAAAAGGAGAAGTTGAAGAACATCATTTACTGAGAAGAACACAGAAAGACAGATTGAAAAATCTACAGTCTAAGAAAGAGATAAATGGAGTATGTGATGCCAATATTCAATTGAGTATAAAGGATTTGATATAAGAAAAAGTGAGTTTCTATATTTACATATCAAATTTTACTATTGCTTATTAATATTGGTAACATAGATATCTCTTAACCAAGTGGATTTAACCATCCTGTCTATAAAACCTAGACTTAGGTGACATTCAAAAAGAGTGTTTAAAGACCTATAACAAGGCCACTCCTAATAGGGTGAATATCTTAACAAATTTGAGGTAAATCCCCTAATAGAGTCACATTTAGCAAATGTGTTTGTAATCTTTAACATGATTAGTTCTTAACTGAGCGTACTTCAGAAGGGTAAATTTTTATTGTGGGTTACAATTCCCATAGAGGTTTTTCCCAAATTGGGTTTCCTCTTTAAAAATTATGTGTCAACTGAGTTAAATCTGATGTTGTTAATTTTGAATGATTGATTTACATATATGAGATGTATTGCTTCTTATTTTACTTGGTGAATTGGTTATTTATTATATTCAGTATTATCGAGTGAATCGGTGAGTTCAGTTTTAAGAGTATAAGTTTTGATTTGTTTGATTCACCTCCCCTCTTAGTAGGACAAACAATTGGTACCAAAGCTTAGTTACTCAGAAGTTATAAGTTTCAAAGGAATTGAGTCAAGATCTAAAGATGTATAAGAGGGAAGAACCAAAGCTGGATAGGGATCATTTCTCTACATGGAAAAGTAGAATGAGGTTGCATGTGTCTGGAGTAGGAGAATATGGAACTCACTTTCTTGATAATGAATATGTAGCACCGACTACTGCACTTATGACTATCAGTGAGAAAATATAGAAACATGAACACACACAAGTTATGATTGAGATTACATCTACACTTACCGACTAGGAATATGATGAGCTTGATGTCTGCACAACTTTGAAAAAAATGTGGGATAAACTTATTTTGACCTATGGTAATCAACGTGTTTAGAAGGCTAAAGCAGAAAGTTTGAGAGGAAAATTTGATTCTATGAGGATGAAGGAAGGAGAGAACATAATATAGTATAGTAAAAGACTTAAGGAGACTGTTAATTATATCAGAGGAGCTGGTGGTATCATAAAAAAGGATGATTTTGTAAGAAAAATGTTGAGAACCCTGCTACCAAGTTATGATATTCGTGTATCTACTATAGAAGAACTGAGATCTATACCCTAGATGAATGTTTGACTTGATACTACTATTGGTAAGCTAACTACATTTGAGCTAAATGACTTTGACAAAAGTATGCCAGCTACTTCTAAGATTGAATCTACATTTAAGTCTACTTTAAAGATTGGAAAGGCTAGGGAGGATGTTGCTAGAGATGGATATTTTATCAGTGCTAGTGAGAAATTTTATAGTTCTACTTAAGGACTTGAAGAGTTATTTACTGAATGTGATGAGAATAAAAGAGAATTTGAAGCTTTGTTGGCTAGAAGGCTACAAAGAGGAAAAGGAAAATACTGAGGTAAGTTACCCTTAAATTTTTTTAATTGTGATAAAGTTGGTCACTTTTATTCTAACTTTCCGGAGAAAGATAAGGAAGAAACGAAAGATAATAGAGATAAGGATGAAAGAGAAAACAGATTCAGGAGATACAAAAACTACAAAAGAAAAGGTAAGAAATCTTTTTATATTGCTAATGAAGGACTAAGTGATGATTATTATTTTGAAAGTAATGAGGAAAAATAATTTTTTTATGTTTCTATAAAAGATGATTTAAATGAAAAAGATCCTAGAGCCCTAATATCACTAGTAAGTAAGAATGAAACATGGATTATAGATAGTGGTTGTTCACATCACATGACTGGTGACACACTTAAGTTTATTTCCTTGGAAAAGCATGATGAAGGTTATGTTAGATTTGGTAATGATGCTCCATATCATATGAAAGGAAAAAGGTCTATAATTCTACTGAATAACACAAGATGTGATGATATCTATTGGGTTGAAGGATTAAAGTATAATTTGTTGAGTGTTGCACAACTAAACAATACAGGTCATCGAATAGAATTCCAATATGGAAGGGTGAAAGTATTTGATGAGAAGAGTAATCTGATTTCTACTGGAGAACAATCTAAAGGTAATATATTTTATCTTGATAATTCTATGATGAGTTGCCTATTTTCTAAAGTTGAAGATGTTTGGTTATGGAACAAAAGGCTTTGTCATGTTAATTTTGACAACTTAATCAAAGTGAGTAAGAAGAGTAGAGTAAGAGGACTGCCAAGAATTGAAAAGCTAGAGAATGCTATGTGTAGAGAATGTTAGATGGGTAAGATGACTAAATCTAGTTTTGCAAGAAAGACTTATGTTACACAAGGAATTTTGGATTTAGTTCATGCTTATTTATGTGGACCAATGAGAACTCAAAGTTATTATGGAGAAAAATATTTTATTTTATTTGTGGATTATTATTCTAGAATGATCTCTGTAATGTTTTTAAAAGAAAAATCAGAAGCATTTCAAATGTTTAAGTGGTATAAGGCCCAAGATGAAAAATAAACTGGAAGACAGTTGAAATGACTAAGATCCGACAAAGGTGACTTTACTTCTAATGAGTTTACATTGTTTTTTTAATGAGAATGGAATCAAGACACAATTGTCAGCATCGATAACACCACAACATAATGGGATTGCTGAGAGAAGAAAAAAATCTATTTTTGATTGTGCTAGGACACTGATGATTGAAAAAGGAGTTTCATAGAAATTCTGGAGGGAAACTGTGAGTACTTCTGTTTATACATTAAACCAAGTACAAATGAAGAAAGGTACCAACAAGACACCTTATAAAATCTAGTATGATCACAAACCAAATGTTAGTTACTTGAAATTTTTTGGGAGCAAATGCTATATTCTAAAAGATTCTAGACAAGGAAAGTTTGATTCAAAAGGAGAAGAAGGGATATTCTACAAGGAGTAAAGATTACAAATGTTTGAATAAGGGTACTAACAAAATGGTGGAAAGTGCAAATGTGAGAAATGATGAATTTGCAGAAAGGAATGATGAAGATAATAAGAAGGAACCTAATGATTATGAGAAGTTTGTACATGTACAACATGATTCCGCTGATACTTTACCGAGAGCACCTACCGAGGAGGAAGATGAACAAGGATCTTCACAACCGAATGTTGATATTGAAGAACCGAGAGCTACCGAGCCTATTTTGGAAAAGTATGTGAGAAGGCACCATTTTATAAGAAAGATTATTGGAAATAAGGATGTTGGAGTGATGACTAGAATCAAGGCAAGAGACAATACATGTTTGATATCTACATTTGAGCCTAAGAGAGTTAAGGACACACTAGATAATGAAGATTGGATGAAAGCAATGAAAGAAGAGTATGATCAAATTGAGAATGACAAGACATGGACATTAGTACCTAGGCCTAAAGACAAAAATATTATTGTTACTAAATAGATTTTAAAAAACAAATTAAATGAGCATGGATAAGTTATCAGAAATAAAGCTAGATTGGTTTGCAAAGGTTATGCACAAGAAGAAGGAATTGACTATGGAGAGACTTTTGCACCTTTTGCTAGACTGGAAGGAGTTAGAATAATTATAGCATATGCTTCTTATAAAGGATTCAAAGTATATTAGATTGATGTTAAGTTTGCATTTCTTAATGGGATACTTGAAGAAGAAGTATACATTGAGCAGCTCGAGGGATTCATTGAGAAAACAAAAAAGAACAAGGAATGTAAGTTACATAAAGATTTATATGGATTGAAAAAAACACCCCAAGAATGGTATGAGAGACTGCACTCTTATCTAATCAAAATAGGATTTCAAAGAACAAGTGATAACAGTAATGTTTACTTGAAATGTGACAGTGACAATAAAGTTTTAATTGCTGAAATTTTTTTTGATGATATTATTTTTGGAGTCAATGACACTTTATGTAAAGGATTTGCTGATGAAATGCGAAAAGAGTTTGAGATATCAATGATTGGAGAAATTAAGTTCTTTCTAGGACTACATATACAACAAGTTACTAGAGGAATCTATATTATACAAGCCAATTATATCAAAGAGATTCTTCAAACTTTTGGTATGGAAGATTCTAAACCTATTGGAACACCAATGATTACTAGATGTAAATTATCTAAAGAGGATGAAACACAAGAGGATGATAATACTCTTGCCAATCCATGATTGGTAAATTTTAGTATGTTGTTCACAATAAACCTAATATAGCACATGCTTTTGGAATTTTTGGAATATTTTCTTCTAATTTGAAGGAAACACATATGTCTACGGTAAAAAGAATTTTGAGATACCTGAAAGGCACAAAAGAGTTTGGATTATTATACAAAAAAGGAGGTAATTTTAAACTGCAAGTATACACTGATGTAGATTGAGCTAGAAATGTTGATGAGAAAAAAAGTAATAGTGGAGGAACATTCTTTTTAGGTGAAAAATTGGTTACATGGCTGAGCAAGAAATAAAGCTGTAATTCATAGTCTACTGCCGAGGCTGAATATGTTTCTACTGCTATGAATTATGAAAACATAGTATGGATTAATAAATTACTTGAAGGTATGCAAGAAGAGATCATAGATCTGATTACTATTTTTTGTGATAATACAAGTTCTATTAATATATCAAAGAACCTGATTATGCATTCAAAGACCAAGCACATTTATATCAAGTATCACTACTTGAGAGAGCAAGTTCAAGAGAAGAATGTGAAATTGGAATATGTGAATTCAAAGGAAAAATTGGATGATATCTTTACAAAGCCACTACCTAAAAATGCTTTTGATTATCTAAGAGATAAATTAGGGGTTCTTCCCCTATCCAATGTTCACTAAAGAGCATGAAGCATGCTACATCAATTATATATTTTATTAGAATATCTATTTCTGAATTGATGTTAGTATGACACACTTTGGGTGATTCATGAAGGTGTGAAAATATTTTTGTATGTAATGTTTTATGAGTACATGTCAGTTATAATCCACTACTGGAACAACTTTTCAGGAGTATGAATTTTTGGCATTGTTTTCAAAGAGGGAGAGAATGAATTGATGGCATTTATCTAAAGAGAGATATTGAGGCAGAAAAATGAATTGCTAATATTTAATCATGAAGGAGATTCAAAATATATGTTAAAGAAACAAAAGATTTATCCAAGAGGGAGATTCAGTTTAGAAATACCAAAGTGGAAACATATATATCAACTTAGAGGGAGTACAATTATGTATTTGAGAACTTCCATCATCAATTGCTATAAAATTGTTATAGTGGTTTCCATCAATGCCAAAGAGGGAGTTGTTGATTAACTGATAAATATCTGATGGAGATGATGAAGACCAAGTGATACCAAGTATCATGATTATAGAAATGGCTAGATCAATTGTTGTTTTGTCATTTATGTCAAGTAATTGATTAATTTATTTTTATAATGCTACCATATCTTAAGAGGAGAAGTTAAATGGGTGACAAATATAGATCAGACGATGATGAAGTAATGATGATACAGTTGTTTTCTACTATATATTTGATGTTATCAAATCAATACATTTGACTGATCATGTCAGGAACTACAATGAATTAAGTTATGACTGAAAGAGTTACTTTACCGAGCTAGACTGAGTTAGTCGGTAGAATGTTATGTGAGTCAGTTATAGTTATTGAGCACCAAGCACTGAAGATGAGTTAGACACTGAGTAGTGAATGAAGTCAGTTACCAAGTTGTAATGAAATTTTTACCGAGTACAATATACTTATATTAAATGATGATGAAATCAAATTTAATGTGAAGCGATGATGATCTAGATGAGGAAATAAGTTAAATGAAGTTTGTTACAAGATCTATGGACGGGAAAATTCAATATGAAGATCTAAGGAGAAGATCAAGCGGTTAAACATAATTATGAAAGTTCCAAGAAAATTTACAAGTTTTGAGGTAAAAGTGAAATGGTTTATCAAGTTGAGAAATATAAAGAAGATCGAACGAATGAGTGAAAATGAAGGAGAATCAAATTTAGGAGATTAAGAGGAAAAATTATGTCTATATAAGGAAAGAGTATTACACAGAGTGTAAGGCTCCTGGTGAATTGAAAAGAGAAGAAGGAGAAGTTGAAGAACAACATTTATTGAGAAGAATAGAGAAAGATAGATTGACAGATCTACAGTCTGAGAAAGAGTTAAATGGAGTATGTGACGTTAGTATTCAATTGATCATAAAGGATATGATACAAGAAAAAGTGAGTCTCTATATTTACAGATCAAATTTTACTGTTTCTTATTAATACTTATAATAGAAAAATCTCTTAACCAAGTGAATTTAACCATCCTATTTGTAAAACCTATACCTAGGTGACATTCCAAAAGAGTGTTTAAAGACCTCTAACAAGGCCACTCCTAAGAGGGTGAAGAACTTAATATATCTGAGGTAAATCTCCTAACAGGGCCACATTTAGCAAATGTGATTGTAATCTTTAACAAGATAAGTTCTTAATTGAGCGTACTTCAGAAGGGTATTTTTTATTATGAGTTACAATTCCCATAGAGGTTTTTCCCAAATTGGGTTTCCTTGTTAACTCATGTGTCAACTAAGTTAAATTTGATGTTTCTAAGTTTAAATGATTGATTTACATATATGAGATGTATTTTTTCTTATTTTATTTGGTGAATTGGTTATTTACTGTATTCAATATTACCAAGTGAATCAATGAGTTTAGTTTTAAGAGTTTAAGTTTTGGTTTGTCTGATTCACCCCCCCTCTGAGTGGGACCAACAGTAGGTAGTATGAATTTTCTCCACCTTTTATTGTGACTACATATGGTCCAATCCACAAGGATTCAAACTTTACATGCTTATCCTTGTCCTAATTTTTAGCATTCCACATAAGTACCCAATCCCCTTCTTGAAACATCCTCTCCTCTGCCTTTTTATTATGTAGGACCTTAACTTGCTATTTGATTTTTGCATTCTATTTTTGAGAATCTCTCCTAATTTCATCCAACTCAATTAAATTCTCAAATATTTCCTCCATGAAGTTAACATCCTCAAGCTCTTTTTCTACCTTAAATTTGTAAACATGCATCAAATTATCTAATGAGAATCTGACCTTCTTTCCATATACCAATTCAAAAATAGAATGTCCAATAGATTCCTTGACTGTTATCCTATTAGCCCATAGTGCTAGATTTAGTTTAGAATCCCATTCTCTCTTATTATTGTCTAACATCCTTTTGATTATCTTTAGTATAATCTTATTTTTGGATTCTTCCTGCCTATTTCCTTGGGGGTGATATGGTGAGGAATATGAGATAGTAATTCCATAATTGTCACAAAAATATGTAAATTCCTTGGATCTAAAACACATTCCATTGTTTGTGATTAATTTGTAAGGAACTCAAAACCTAGTCAAGATATTATCCCTTAGACACTTTATCACTACCTTGCTAGTAGCTTTCCTAGTAGGTATTGCTTCTACCCACTTAGTGAAGTATTCTGTAGCTACCAATATCCACCTATGTCCTCCACTTGATTTAGCTTGGATCTCTCCTATGAAATCAATACCCCACATATGAAATGTCTCCTCAATATGTATAGGTCTAAGGGGTAGAGCTTCTTGATATTTCAATTTTAAAGAGAACTTCTGACATGATTCACATTTTTCAATAGAATCATGAAATTCATTGAACAAGAAAGGCCAATAATATCCTTCTTGAAATATCTTGTGTGTTGTAGTATTCATAGAGAAGTGTCCACCACATACACCATCATGTAACTCTTTTCGTATTGCTTCTACTTGGTAATTGTATAGAAAGACAACAACACTCCTTCATAATTCTTCCAATATAAATCTATATTAATCAATACATATTTAGCTAAATAGAGTTTCAAAGACCTCTTCTAATTTTCATTTAAGTCATATGGGCACTTCATATGTTTTAATTAATACATAAGATTCTTGTACCGTGTGTTGTGGGTCCACAACACACACCCCATTTTTTGGTCCTCTGACCATGGGGACCCCCCTTCTTTTTTATTTTTTTTATTTTTGTCATGTCTGCCCCTTAAGTCCTTGCCCAGATAGTCTCATTGAAAAGGTTGTCAGCAGGTTAAAATAGAATAATATACCTTTTTCAGCCTTTTGGCCTTTCAGATCAGTACATTTAGGATTAGCACATTGAACGGAGAGTTGACCCCATTTCCAGCCAATGGGAAATTCCTCAAACATTACTTTGGATCCTAAGAGGGAATGCCTTCCATCCCTTGTACCATAGTCCCTTTTTCTTCTTTGTTTCCTTTCTTTTTTGTTCTTTTCTTTTTTTTTTTGGTCGCCCTCACCGTCAGTTGTTTCTTCCATTCATGGTTGTTGTTCTTCTTTGTCGGAGCTCATTTTGTTACTTTTGGTCAGTGTGTGTTGGATCCATTCCAACACAGTCTATAAATTGGAGCAGAGGTATTTCTTAGTCAAATTATTCAAAGAGATGTGCAACACAAAGAACAATGTCCAAGAAACAAAGTGGTGATAGTTATCATTGACAAACAAGAAGACAATCAAAACTCAGTCATCCTAATCACGAACACGCTAAGATAAGAAATACTTGAGAGCATTAGTTTCTTGAGTGTTTGTTAAGTTGTAACCAGAATTAGTGCGTAGATTTGGGCACCCTCCAATCCCAGAACCCAAGTCTAAACAAATGCAAAGGCAATAGAAAAAAAGAAATAGCTGAAGAGAGAGGAAGAGAAGCACACAAAAAGAAAAGTGTCCCAAAGAGGCCACAAGTGTGAGATCTGGGTGCAACAGCCTAATCGTTTCTTGGATCAGATTAAATATAAAAAGAGAATTTCATTGTTATGGACCTGAACACATGGAGTACATGAACATCCAGGGCTTGATACATTTCAAAAGCACATGGAAGAAATAAAATGACTATCCAAAAGATAGAACTCTCAAAATCAATAAAGCTATAGCCTAGCAGACAGAATGGACTTGGGTGACTATGACAACCTCTACCGAGGCTATGAATGCTCGACTAGAAGTAGAGCAAGGTTATACTTGGGATTTGGGGAAACCTTTGTTGGGGCTATGAACGCCTAACTGTCATCAAAGCTCTTTCCAGGAAACCCTGGTCTACTTGGCAAAGGTTGGGAACAACTAACAAATGTTCTGGTTACCACAATCAAGGGTCAAGAAATAAATACACATGAACATACACTAGGAAACCAGTGAAAGGCCTCAGATTGGAGGTCATTGAAAGATTGTCAACACCAACACCTCTTGGTTCTGTTCTACTACAAATCTACATTCTGGAAGAGTATTGATTATGAATAAATGACTTGTCATTCCTCCTTTTGTCGAGGCTATTTGTTGTGGGTCCACAACACACACCCCATTTTTTGGTCCTCTGACCATGGGGACCCCCCTTCTTTTGTCTTTTTTCTTTTTTCGTGCCTTCCCCCTTAAGTCCTTGCCCGTTCAGTCTCATTGAAAAGGTTGTCAGCATGTTAAAATATAATAAGACACCTTGTCATCCTTTCAGCCCTTTAGGCCTTTTGAAGGACCATTGTACTCTAAAATAATGAAATGGCTGAAAGGATGAAAGCTAGCCCTTTCAGTGTTTCAGTCGCCGAAACCACCAAAAGGCCGAAGGTGTCTACCCTTGATATTTTGTGTTTTGGACCCCGAAACACTGAAAGTGCTGTCGTACTACCCATGGGCTATAAATTCAAGAAACCCCCAAAAAAGAAATCATTTCATCTTTTCATCTCCAGCCTCTTGAGAGCTCGTGACTTCATTAGATTTCACCTCGCTCCTTGTCACTGATCGCCCACACCTTCAAGCTCTGTTCCATCATCCTCCCCCACTCCTAGCTCCTTCAAGGTAGGTTCTTTCTTCATTGTTTAGTGTTTTTTTCTCTCTTCTTAGTCTAGGTTTGGGGTTTTTTATGCCTAGTACTTGTTCATCCTAGGGTGCATCCCCTTCCTCCTCCCCTGGTCTCTTCGGGCCTTTTTGCACCTTCATGTTTGGCAGGGAAGTCCCTCCTTGTTGAGTCTAGTCTTTCTAAGTTTTTTAGGTTAGGTTTTTTATTTTTCTTAGTCGAGGCCTTTGTCACAAGTTTTTGGCCCCCAAAAGGCTGAAAACTAGGTCGATTTGTAGTCTAAGTGTCATTTCAGAGATTTGGCCTTTTCGACCTTTCAGACCTCCAAAAGTTCCAAAATACTGACAAGTCTGAATCCCTGAAATCCCTATCTCCCTCATTGAGATTTTGGACTTTCAGAGTCCATAAAATAGTTTGGATATTTGTCATCCATAGAAACATTTGGATTTTCAGATGCCTAAAAGTTAGACAAAGCTTTCTCGTCAACGGTGGCTTTTACGCACTTTCGGTCTTTTCAGCCTTCAAACCCATTTTTGGTGCCTAAAACCCTGAAAGGGCCAAAAGTGAAAAAATATGCATTCCTGGCTACTTAGAGATCTTTTACCTCTAGTTTTTTTAGATTAGTTAGTTTTTGCTGTAATTTCCTCTTCAATACGATACTGATACTTGCATTCTCCTTGCAGGGATGCCTGAACAAAAGACAATGTCCCCGATGAAATACCAATATAAGGGGAATTCCCCAACTTCAAAGGTTGGGAACAAGCACACTGAGATCACCAAGACCAACATCAGGAATGTAGACTGGGATCAATTCCTAACCCAATGCTCACAACTAACAAGAAGATTTAAGGACTGCACTGCATTGGTCCTATCTAGATTGGTAAATGCAGTAGCCAACCCAGTAGCTGTCTCATCATCAAAATTGATCATAGCCCTAGCCAATAACTACCATTCAGATAAAAGAGTGGTCCTAAACACAGAGGGATAGGTGGTACTTGACGTAAGGCCAGATGTCATAGAGGATGTCTTCCACCTCCACAAAGGCATTGATGAGTTCTATAACTTCTACATTGGAAAGGGGCTCCAATGGTTTAGAAACAAAGAAAAGGAAGCATATGAGATTGTAAATAATGAGTACCTTAAGGAACCTCTTCCCAAAAACAAGTTGGACAAGATAGACCTCTGATGGGGGTACTTAAAAGACGACATCCAAGTGGCTATAACATTGATAAGCTGGGTTTATGGGTTATCTCAGTCCATCCAACTCAAATGCTAGATGATCGTACTGATAGAAAGGATCAGAGCCCACAAAGCAAGGTTTGAATGGGGCTCCATCATTAGTGATAGTTTGGATGAGAAAATAATTGTGGTGAAACATAACCCCAAATTCTACATTAGCACTTACATAGTGTACCTACTGGCAGCACAGGAAGACTACCTAGGTCTTACAAAGAGGGGAAGCATAAATGATCCAAATTCTTGGCCCCATATTGTGTACCCATAGTTGATGAGGAGGGAAAATATGGTAGAAGATTTCCCCAATTATAGGATATTCAATGATGCCTTCATCTTCATGGTCATCCGATCCATTGAGGGTGATTTTACAAAAAGGATATTAGAGGAGGCAACTGCCAAGATAAGGGCCATAGGGGCCTATTACATACAATTCATAAACTTAACTTACATTCAGATAGTGGGATCAAATTTGAAACCAAAGAAGCTTCCCAGGTATCCATCTAACTGGATAATCATTTTGGAGATGGCCAGGAAACTCGCAGATGCATATGAACACATAAAGCATAAGAATAAGCACTGTTGGGATTTTCCCATCTCACTCAGACCATATACCCTATAGGATATGAAGGTCTTTAAATATTTGGCCTTTGAATGGGATGACTATCCCTACAACATTACAAGACAATGTAGACTCTTTTTGACCCTATAGGCACTTACAACCACATTATTAGCAAATTCTACATTCACAAACCATACTCAGAGGATCATTAGATGAACTGTGTAGATGATCATGAGGCGAGAATCTGGGATTATTGTAGAATGGCTCTTACCTTGGAAAAGGAATTCATAAAGACTCCTATTACCCCAAAATTTGGGAGTATGATTCATATGAGGTCATGGAGGCCATTTATACAGATGACAAGATATATGACAGGCCCATCATGAACGCAAAGATTGATAAGGATGAAAATGACAATATTGATTTTTGGGCAAGGCATGTGATGAGAAAAATAGAGGAATGGATTAAGAGGCCCTACAAGATGATCCCAATACATGTGAATACATTGATGGAGTAACCTAAGAAAGTAGATAAATAACAAGGGGAAATCTACCATCCCAAAGTACAAAAGGGTAGCACCTCAGAAGCCAAGGATGGTATATTGCCATGAGCATCCAGTAGAATATGGTTCTAATCCAAGGCATAAAAATACAAGGATGATAGGATAGATAGATCCTCTAGTAGGGTCATCACAACCCCCATCAAGTGAAGGCCCATCCACCTATTAGCATTTTTCCCTGACCTTGTCAAAGAAAAGGCTAATTAATGAGGACCAAAAAATCCTCCTACACTTTGAGCTCAAAGGCTCAGGTGGGTGTACCTATTAGATTCACTTCTTTCAGTGAATCAGGGGATGGATTCTTGCCCATTGCACTTGGTATAAAAATAATTTACAACTCTTTAAATAGAAAAGTAAATTGGTTTAATTTTATGGATTGACGATGACAACTGCATAAAGAAGCAAAGATCAGTGCCGTGTCTATTGGGAAACAAAGTCATATAAACATACATTCACAGAAAACCCTCTAAATCCAAACATACAGGACCCAAATGTTGCACCTCACAAATCATTCTTTTCACTCCAACACCTGGACATTAGATTCATCTCCAACCTTGAAACCTCTGATCTTGTCTATAAGATTTACTCCTTCCTTGAAAGAAACTAAAACACAAATTCACAGTTACCTTATAACTGGTGCACTAAAATGCCTTAAAAATTTATGCACACAGATTCAGGATCAAACAAAAAGACATCAGACAAATACTGGGAAGGTATTCCATTTGTTTTTCATTAAAAAATTCTGATTCCATACATCTACATAACAAAGAACTCAAAATCAGAAATTTGCCTTGCAGCATTAATTTCACCATCTTTGTAGAATTAAGAAGAATATGAGATATAGAGGAATTGGAAAAACAAATTCAGTCACTGACACCTCTCCTTCTTCTCCCAGAAAATATTTACAATTTCTTCTTTCTGCAACTGCCAAAATCTGATTTGATCTGGACTAAAAAGGCTCACAATATCATTCCTCTGAAACATAAATACAAATTTACCTTCCCATGCATATTTACTTTAATAGTTTGAAATATTTGAATTTCAATTTATAAACCTTTTCAATAGTTGGACTATTGAATTATATCTGATATTTCATTTTAATACTTGAATCCTACAACATTTTCCAGGTTTTGCCACGTGGCAGATTTTGATTGGCCCAAAAATCAACCTCTACATCCTTGAATGGCTCCAATTTGTCTTCGCGAGTGTGTGACTGAGCTTGATTGCTCAGTCGCAGCATTTTTTTTACCCTACTGCAAACCTTGAACGAGTGCACAACTAGTTGAGTTGCACACTCGCATGCCTTTTTCATCACCTGAGAAAACATGCACGACTACGCGACTGTGCGTTCTTGGGTCTGTGACTGAGCGATAGGGTCCTTCATGACCATGTGATGAGCTCGGTCGCTCACCCACATGCCATTTCTGGGACCTCATCGAACTAGCGCAACTGCACGACAAGCTCAGTCGTACAATCATGAGCCACTTCTGCAACCTCTTCTTTCCCATGTGAGTGAGCGACTGGTCACCATGTCTCCACCATGTCATCACCTCTATCCAGTGCTATTTCTACAAAATTTACTTACCTGTCATCTAGGCATGGAAATCGAGGCATGAGTCACCTACATGCATGGATATAACCTCCACTTCAACTTCATATTACTATGTTTGCATTCTTGCTTATAAACACTAGAATTTCCCATTTCCTGATGAATGTGGGACTAATCAGTTTGAAGTTTTAAGGCTTTCTGTGTATTTTAGCTCAAAATTTATGGGGCCCACCAGTGTGTTGAGACCTCCATCCAAGGGGCCACCAAGTGGCCTCTTGGCTGCTTATTCATTTTACATTATATGCGTTAGAGTATATAAACATTAAAAATTCCCCAAACCTCATGCATGTGGGATAAAAGCCTTTTGTGATTGTTATGAGAAGATTAGACAGTGCTACACACAATTGACTATATCTCGTGAACCAAGATGAATTTGGAAGATCTCTCTGGTGAGAATCTAGAGAATTGGATTTGCGACAACATATCCAAAATTTAGAAAGATCCAATGGTTGAATTGGAAATTATGCCCCCCGCAATATGACTATTTTTTTTTATGTTTTTAAAAGACTTTCCATGTCAGCATGGATACCTCCATACAACTGCTGCTCACCAATGGCCATTTCTTCTTGCTATTTTGCATGAACAACTTCCCCCACAAGGCTGGGCGCCCCCTGCTATGGATTCCTTTTGTAATTTACATTGTTTTAAAACAATTAAAATTATCTTTTACTATCTACACAGCCCATATGCAATGAACATTTATTTTAATAATTTCAAACATTCAAAACAATATTGGCATTCCCTCTGCTATGTGTGATCTCCTTCTGGTCTATTGCTGGTTGTTTGGACATTTTACAAGAAACTCTACTTCCATTTCATTCTACACAACCTTGCACTGGATTCCAATGTCATGCTTTGCAAAGGATTTTGAAATTTCAAGTGTTGCCTCCCTTTATGCATTGCATAGAGTTCCCCCAATCTCCATGCAGGATTTGCATTTGTTGTAAATGTTATAAAAACATTTCATCTTATGTGCAGGCCACTTCATTAATATTTTCAAACTCTCCAATTGGATCATCGAGAATGTCCTCATTCTATGGAAAACTGAAGAACATATCTTTTCACAAAAAGGGATTTCAAACACTCCATCCATCTTGATCCTTCAATTTACCAACATGCTTCCCATTAATCAGTTAGACCATGAAGCAGCAAACTAGCGATCACTTAAAATCAGCTTTCATATCTTTGCAAAATGATCACATAATCAGCAACTGGCCTTAAAAACTTATTAGAAAGCCTCATATTATTATGCAGTCTAAAAATAATGCTCACTTCCAATACGTGAATATGAGTGCCAAAGAGATTTATATGAGAGCACTAGGGTTACAATATAATAGCATTTCAAAATGTTCTACTTGAAAAACAACGCAAATGAAGATGTGCAAACACAAGAAACTGACTTTGGAATCACCTTGCTGAAAATTTCAAACCATGCCTTGAGGTTCTACCAATGATCCAGATAGCACATTTACATGAAGAGAGTGTAGGGAAAAAATTCATACCTCAAAACAATCATCTGACATAAAGCTATTATACCCTCTGAACATGACTATCCTGTGAACTCAACTCTGTCAACATTGTAAATCTGCACAAGTTGCTTTTAAAATTGGATAAGAAAACTAACCAGATGGATTGGCACAAGCCTAAAAATCTTCACAGAAGTTCAATTCTAGGTTTATAATGCAGGGGTAAATCCAATTCTTCAAGATTTTGAACTGAGTAAAAATGGTGGGACCTCAAACTAGGCCACTTCAAAATTCTGCATTTGACCATTTGGCAAATTGATAGGAAATGCAAACGGAATGAGTTTAGCAAACTGACCAAAAGGATTCATCATGACCTAAATATAGAGATATAAGAAGTATTTGACCTCTATAATATGATGCAAAAGGAATTTTTTCAATTAGGTCACAAAGTAAAAAGTTACAATTGGTCAAATAGGGCTACTCAGAATTCTAGGCAGAACAAAGAAACTAGACATTTCTGGAAGACCAAAATTGAGGGATTGGAAAATCTATCAAACTGATTCAAAATGGATTGAGCTTTGGAACATAAGTTCTCTGATATACATATTAAAAAATCTCAAAGTGGCAGGCCATGAAACTTAACAGGACACAAGATATTCAAAGGCGAACTAGGCCTGTTACAACAAATTGATACTTAGGAAAAAGTGCAGATTTGGACAAGCACCTCTGAATGGCTATCCCCAAAACATATCAAAACTGAAATTTAGGAGCTATAATCCACTACATATGCCAAATGAAAGGTGAGGAACATGTCTCCCAAGTTTTTTTTCACAAAAATCATCAGGCCTCTTTTTGCATGTGTTTAAAGTAAGGATTCTCCGCAAGTTTTTAGGGGTTATTCATCTTGCTTAGAGGAATTTTCAGTATAGTCACTCCAAATTTCTCCAAAATTTTAGAGTACTAACACCACCTCTAGCCAATCTCCTCCAACCATTGAGAAGGGGAAGAAAACATATAAAAGGAAGAAGACTTCTGAATCTCCACGACTGGAAACCGTATAGGAAGAGCTCGAAGAAGCAAAAGAGGAAGTACTTCTACTCAAAAGGACAAGAATGAAAAATAGAAAAGAAAAGAAAAGGAAGCTACTAGGAAACATAAAGAAGATCCTAAAGAGAAGGAAAATCCTTTGGATGCCTTGGGATCTGATAAATTCTTGATGTTTGACTTTGAAGGACTTCAGGGTTATTCGAATCACTAGCAAGATATATCAGGATATGACACTAGAGATCCATTTCTCATTCAGCCCCAAGTGACCCTCACTCCACCCCTGGTCAAGTTCACCAATCCCTCAGAAAAATTTTCTACCATAGAGGTAAGCTCCAGTTCCGCTCATAAGCCTGAGACCCAAGATAGTGGGGTAACTCAAAACATAGCAACAAGAAAGATTGCAGGAGAAAGTTCTATTTCTACTCCACCACCTCACATCCCTACTCCACCAACTTCTCTCCCAACTCTAATTCCTACTCCACAACCATTGGTATTGAGTCAAATACCGCCCCTTCCCCCTTCTACTTCCACTCTCCCATCTCCCATTCCAGTACTTCCAACACCTACTCCACTGACATTAGTCTCTTTTCCTTGCTCCACCCCGACATCCCAAGGGGAAGTAAGTATAGAAGATACATCACCCTTCAAAACCACGTTGGAGGCCATTACTGGTCTTAGTTCATAAGTTTTAATCAAATCCTCAAAGGATGAAGGCTAGAACAGAGAGGTAGAAGAGAAAGTAACTGAAGAAGATAAGGCAGAGGAAGAAAAGGGAGAAGGAGAAATACAAGGGGGAAGAATGGATGAAGAAGGGGATGAACAAGAAAAGGTGCAAGAAAAGGAAACAGAGGAAGGAGTAACCCCAGGATCTCAAGGCTTAACCTCTATCCCATGTTACCCCATATGAGCCCATGACTGCATCTGGTAAACCTACTTGGTTTACCAAATAAATCTACCTCAAAAGGAGAACTTGCACATATGAGATAGAAGGGGAAGAGACGAGTATGACATATGTAGGAGAAGCCTTCCACCAAATGGAAATCAGTGTACCAGAAAGGATAGTATCATATGTCACCCAAGAAACTAAGGGTCACTGGAATGCACAAATAGAAATCCCTCCTACCAGCACTCCTCAAACATCAGTCACTTTAGAGGATTACACATTCAAGGAGGTGGACATGGGAGAACCCACTAGAGAAGGGAGAAATACATTGGCAAACTTAGGGCTTAAGCATGCTCTAGGATTCATGAGTAGGGATGAGGAAACTATAAAATAATTGACAGAACAAAACAAATCTTTTAAAAGGTATATTCATAAGGTAGTAGGTCCCATCAACCTAAACTGCCTGGAGGCTTCATTACAGGCCATGTTGGACAAAAGGGCTACACTAGATTTGCCAGCAAGCATAACTCCTTCCTTCATCTAGGAAAGTACAGATTGGAAGAATGAATTCAAGAAATTTGGAGAGAAGGCTATCACATTGGTATTCAGGCCATATAGGACTATCTTGGTTGAGGCTAATTTGTTGATTGATCTAGTAGAAAATGATGGCGGTTTGGATTCTGAGATAAGTAAATGGAAAGCCACTTTCTAAGACTTGGAAGTGATCCAGAAACAAATTTCTAGATTCTAGTAAAGATATATGAGGGTGAGGAACTGGACAACTTTAAGGCATGGACTGAACAAATAGCCAAGACAATCAAGGTCTACAAGAAGCATCAGACTTTCATAACAGAAAAACATGAGGAAGTCATAAAATGGATAGAGGAAATGGAGGCCTTTTTCACAGGGATCAACCTCGACTTGTATAGGGACAAAGAAAAACATGCCCTACATCCATCAAAGGAGGAAATTCAGCAATTTAGGGACGTTCTGGCAGGTATTAGTACCAAGGAAGCCCTACAACAACTTTTCTATTTAAAAGAAGAAATGTAGAGGATGTCCGAACATGAAGAGGAGATCAAGTTCTTCACTTCTAAATTAACTATCTTTTGAGAGAAGCAAGAATGAAGGGTCACCAAGGTGAAAAGGAAAGAGATCAGTTATGAAGAGGTCCAAGAGATAGTGCACAGACTCAGGGAAGCCCATCCAGAGGTTTTTCCTGATTGAAGCCACAAACAAATTGGTAATTTTCACACTTAGCCAATTTTCTCCCAAGGTAGGTTCAGCCTTTTGGCTTTTCAGCCTTCCAGTATTTTGGCCTTTTGGCCTCACAAGAAAGATAGTTTTTTGGCCTTTCATCCTTCCAAGTTTTTTAGCCTTTCGGCCTTCCAAGTTTTTTGGCCTTTTTGGCCCTCCAAGTATTTCAGCTTGCGACAAGTCTGAAATGTCTGACTCCTCTGAATTTTGGGTTTAAAACTCTTAAGAATTTTTTGGGGCATTAAAAGTTTTAGGGTTGAGGTCGGGGTCCAAAAATCTGGGTGTTTTTAGTGAGATCATATTTTTGGCACACCATTTGAACTCCAAATCAGATTGATGGTTAAATTGAGTTCATTTTGGAGGGACTAAGGGTCCCCTATTAGTTCCCACTGCAAGAAGAGCCTCCAGATGAATATTCCAAGAAGAACTCCAAGTTCTTAGAAGAAAGCCACCCTCTTCTCTTTCTCTTCTTGGTGGGTTTGATCCTTCTTTCATGGGAAAACTGATTGTAAATGGATTTAAGAATCTATGCAATCTTTCTAGTATCAGTTAGAAATAGTTTCCCTTCAGCAAAGTTCTAGTTTAAGTTTATGTTTATTAATTTAGACTCTTTGATGCCCTAATTTTGATATTCAGAGTTATCGGTCAAAACTCTATATATTGTAATCACAAATCAATGTAAAGGGTCAAATTCTTAATACAATAAAAATCTACATTTGGTGCTTCATTCATGGTGTCCGAATTGCTACTACCTATGTGAAATTATTGGATGTATGCTTTCATTATTCATTATTTTCAAAGAGCCTCTTGTTTATTGTGCTTCAGATTCGTGTTTCTTTTAGTTGGAATTTGTTTTTGTTTATTTACCTTGCTGTGATGAATGCGTGGAAGAGATCATCATTGGGATTTATGATAAATCCATCTCGTGGGTGCACACACCTTGGTGGCTTCATGATTTGATAGATTTTGAATATCTTGCACGAGTGAATTCATCTTCTCTCCAAACACTTGCATCCGTGGGGTATTGAATTGTGACTTGGTCTAATTTATGCTTCATGGGTTTGTTCCAAATCTCTTCATCATTCAATTCAAAAGGAAGGATTCACGACAATTTATGTCCATAGGATTTCATTTTTGCAATTTTCATCATTTCTCGCTACTTTACTCTCTTTAAATTTTGTTTTTAAATTCTTAAAATCAACATCTTAAAAATACAAAATTGCATTTTACTTACAACACCCATATTTGAAAATGGAAAATACCAAAAAAGAACTAAAGTATTTTGTTTTTAGATGTCTTGAATGTACCAGCAAAGGCCTCCTCATGAAAAATCACATTTATCTTCAACTGAGTAACCAAACAGGTTGTGACCCGATCCCGAAGAACCTTGGGAATAACATCATTATTCTTTCAAGAGAGGAAATTGAATCTTGAGATCCTAGCAAGTTGTCTTGTGTCAAAACAATGCTCAATAGAAGTGGTGCTAGGAGGGCTCAAGACTCAAAATCTAGAGATATTCAAGCGAGTGCTTATATCATCTCCAAAGAGAAGCGAGTTCTGTGAACTCACTCACCATTGTAGAGCTCGCAGTGACAAGGGATAGACAAATGAGAAAACTTCTCATCGCCTTGCCGAGTCCCAGAATCCTCTTGGAAAACAATCACATATCGCTGCCCCGACTGTCATCGCAGCCATCAACCAAAATAAGAATGTGCAAAATCAAGATTTGCAACAACCTTGTCTGATGGCCTTTTTCTCCAATGCAACAAGCTCACCTCTAAATTTTGTTGGGCAGCTCCATGAGTTACCTAAAAATATGGAAACCTTTTGCACATGATTCATATATGGCAAGTCAAGGACAATAGAAGAACACATCTGTGCCTTCAAACAAATTTGTAATCCTAAAGAGATTTCCCACCAAGATGTTGTTTTTTTCCTATTCCCATACACTTTGGGAGAATTTGCATACAATTGGTACCTAAACTTTCCATTACGGTCTATCTTTGCCTGGAACAAATTTGAAACCAAATTCCTCAATCAATTCAAGTTGTATGTGGATCCCGCTATGACACATCACTAGTTCATCACAATGAGAAAAGATCCTAAGGAGCCCATCGCTATGTTCAATCATCATTTCCATAAAATGCACCAAAAGCTAGAAGCTCCTTACACCATACCGGATAAGGCAGTCATACAATTTTACTTGAAGGCTTTGCATCCTTTCACCTCAATCTTTCTGAGGAGACTTCCCCCAGCAGATAGAGACACGATGGAAAAGGTGTACAATGAAGCTATCACATTCACCCTGAAGATGGACCCACAAGAAGGAAGATATGTGGCCATGCCCATCATGAGTAATCTTTCTATCCCACATCCGTTTGAAGCAAACAATCCAGCCTCGCCCACTCACATGCCTATGCTAAATCTTATTCTGATACAACCATGGGCAGCCCTACCCCCATCTATCACTTACCCAGGTTACGAAGCTTATAAAATGATGTTTTTAGAGAAGAGGGCTATACCCCAAGCTAAGCCTGATACTCTCATGTCCTCTGAGCTAGATGTTGTGAAGAAAACTTTGTCACAGCTCACCAATGAGCTCACCAGAATGAAGTTAAATCCATCTCAAAACCAAGGTGGATACCAACGGACATCTTCTGGTCTGAATACATACCCTTAGAATCCAAACTGAGGTTTTAATACATACAACAACAACAATACACAAGAGAAGCCATTTTGGAAACAAAGGCCAAACTGCCCATGGAACACTAGACCCAATAACGGCAGCATCCCAGTAGACAACGCCCATGCTTATGAGGCTTCAAAGGCTAATTTTGTTGGGGCTCCAAATTCACACCAAGGAAATAATGGGTATGGGAACAACTCCCATGATCACTACATCTAGAATCTAGAGGAGCCCTTGGTGCAATTTAATGCTATGATGTTCGATTCTTATGAGCCTAGAAAGGAGGGAGGACTACATACCTATGTAGGCAAAGATGAGTTTGTGTTTTCCTTCTAGAAGGAAAATGAGCCTAAATATTAAGAAGTACATGCCTTCCAGAATGATCAATGAAACTCATACAACCTTCAAAGCAGAAAGGAACCTCTCACTGATGGTATCCCCCCAAGCAAACAACGAACCCCACCAGATCCTCGGGCGAGTAAAATTCCCATGCCTCCTAAAGGCCCGAATGGTCTCACACCCCCTACAAAAAGTACATATGTTGGCAATAGAGGTGCAGCCTGGTCAAGTGACAAATATAGCATGGTTGATGAACTAAAGAAAACTAAAGTGAACATATCTATGTTTGAATTACTGCAAGGTTTCCCATCTCAGAAGTAGGCCCTTCTAAGATCTCTAGACCACTCAAAAATTGGCTCGTCAACCAACAATACAAGGATAGCTACATCCACTATCAACACATCTAAAGTTTTCCCCACAATTTTCAAGGATAAGATGGAGGTCCCATCATTCTTACTCAGTTTACAGATGTTCTGAAAGAACCTACACAATTTCCTGATTGATTCAGGAGCTTCGTGCAATGTCATGCCCCTATCAATTTGCCAAAAGTTATGGATGGTGCCCCCAAGTAATGAACTGAGTGGTCATACAATTGGATAAGACCAAGGTTAAGGTGATTGGTGTGCTCAAATATGTACACATTCAATTTGTTGTAGATCCAAAAATACAAGAACGCATTGATGTGCATATAGTGGACATACCTAAAACTTATGGGATGCTGTTAAGTTGAGAATGGACCAAGTGATTGAGAGGGTGGCTTTCCACAAATTTCACCCATTTATGGCTACCATTTAGAGGTTTGAACAACCAAATCAAGATAGACATAGATCCTTAATTCAAAAGAATGATCACTGAGTATAGTGCCCCAAATGAAGTTCTATTCACCCAAACTGATCTAGGCACTTATCGGATGGATGACATCTTCATGTTTCAGATTTGAGAAGGCAAAGAGTCAGAACATAGTCCCGTCCAAAGTGTCCTAGAGCTAAATATTGGTGATGAAATTTCTCAAAGTTTCATCAACAGCACGACAGCTAGTTTATGGCATCTAGGCCAAGATGCAGACCCCAACATCACTGGGATATTTCTGACTACATCAGGCTAGCCGCTTAGATTTCACATGCCCCAATTCCCAAGAAGCACTGTCATGAGTGTTGGCTTAGATTTCCTTACCAAGTAAGTTGTTAGGAACACTAGCGGTAAAAGAGGATATCCCTGGAATAGAAGACAAGAGTAACACCCTGCCAGAGGTAAACAACCTAGTCTCTACAAACACTTCACATCAAAACCAGGATAGTGGGTCGGATTCTGATGATAGAAGTCCTGCTTTGAACATAATTAGTGACTAGAGTACCTCTGATGATGGAGCATGTCCCCCTTACAAAGGAATGCTAGAAGAAAAAGGCGGTGATAGTGTTGAAACCCCCAAACCTAGACATACCCTAAATGTAAGAGAATTAACATCTTCTGATAGTGATGGAGAAAAAGGGCAGAAAATCAAAACCAAGGGCTCTCCCAAGAGAAAATAAGCCAAGTCTAACCCTACTAAGAAACCCCAGACATGGAAATTTCAATTCGATGGTTCCAAATGTAAACAGGGAGCAGGTGCAGGGATCAAATTGATAAACACAAGAGGTAAGTCATTTTATGTCGCTTATAGGTTATCATTTTTGTGCACTAACAATGTTGCACAATATGAAGCATTGGTCTACGGACTTCTTCTGCCCCATGAAAAGGGAAGAAAAATCCAGAGAGTGGAAGGGAAATTGTAATTGGTCATCAAGCAGATCCTTAGTTAGTATACTTGCAATGATAAGAGGCTCTCAGCCTACCAAAATAGAGCATGGGACCTGATCAACAACTTTGACACTTTCAACATCAAAACCATACCAAGAAGAAAAAATGTTGTCTCCAATGCCCTAGCCGTATCGGCTAGTTCATTACATCCAATGGAGAAATGCAAGCTAAATAAATTCTTAGTTGAACTTGTCACAGCCCTAGCCATTCGAGACAATGTCACTAATTTTCAAGTCTTCTAAGATGATAAACACATCTTGGGGTTTATCATGTGTGCCGGTGTGTTCAAAAAATAGATGATAGATGAGGAAAAGGAAGGTGAAGAAGAAGTTAAACCTAAAGACCCTGAAAATCAAGGTATCATAAATCTAAGGACCAACGCCATACACAAAGGGATGGTGGAACTAGAGAGGATTTTTTATAGTGACAAGATTGTTGTAAGGAGGCACCCAGACATAATGCCTGATGGTAAAGAATGTGATACATACAACCTTGGCATGGAGGAAGAACCAAGGGAGGTTCACATTGACAAGGTAGGGACCAAAGAAGAAAAGGATAAAATGGTCCAACTCCTCACTGAATATTGAGATGTCATAGCATGGAGCTATGAAGAATTGAAGACATATGACACCTCAGTCATAGTGCAAAAAATCCCTCTAAAACCGGACTCCAAGCCTTTTAGGAAATGAAAAAGGCCCGTGAACCCTACTATGGAACCCTTGATCCAAAAGGAAGTTCAGAAGTTACTCAATTCTAGAATCATCTTTCCAATTCGAAATTCCACTTGGTTGCAAACCTGGTACCCATGAGAAATAAAACTGGAGAGATTAGATTATGCGTGGATTTCTGGAACCTTAACAAATATTCTCAAAAGGACAATTATCCGCTCTTGTCTCTTGATGAAGTGTTGAAAAAGGTCAATGGGTCTCAAATGATCATTCCTAGATGGTTACTTTGGTTACAACTAGGTGATGGTATAGGAAGAGGATAGGCTGAAAATGGAATTCACAACTAAATGGGGAACCTTCGCCTACTGTCAGATGCCTTTTAGACTGATTAACGTCGGGGCCACTTTTAAGAGGGAAATGGACAGAGATTTCAAAGGACTAGTTGGGAGGTGCATTATCATCTACATGGATGATCTCACAATCTTCTCAAAACAAAGAGCTGACCACTTAAATGATCTCAAAAAATGCCTTCAAAGATGCAGGGAATTTAGGATTTCCCTCAATCCCAAGAAGTGTGTGTTTGGGGTAACTGAAGGAAAAATCTTGGGACATATAATCTCTAAAAAGGGGATAGCCATAGACATCGAAAGGGTAGAGGCCATTCTAAAGTTTACACTACGACATAGGTAGAATGAGATGAAATTTTTCTTTGGGAAGATCAACTTCATGAGGAAGTTCATTAGTGGCTTCATAAAGATACTAAAACCATTAAATGACATGCTCAATAAGACGTCAAGATTTAATGGACCCTACTAGAAAAGAAGCCTTTTGAGGAAATCAAAAGTGTCATTGCTATGGCCCCAGTCCTTGTTAGCTCTGACTACACCATCCCTTTCAAGGTTTACTCTTTTGCATCAGAACACTCATGCACATACATCCTCACACAGAAGAAGAACAGTGAAGAAAAAAGACCAATAGCCTTCATGAGTTTCCCTTTCAAAGATGTTGAACTCAGGTGCCCAAACCTAGATAAATAGTCATTTTATCTCATCAAAGTGGTAAAGAAGTTCTGACATTACATCTTGAGGAGACAATTCATTGGGATAGTTCCTGATGTAGCCGTGAACTCTCTTTTGATGTAGAATGAGCTGGGAGAGTGGAGAGGAAAATGGATGGCAATCCTCCAAGAGTTTGACCTCGAAATCCAACCAATGAAACTAGTAAGGAGCCAATGCTTTATGAAGTTGATCTTTGAGGTTGAAGAAGGTCTAGTCTGCCAAACCTACACCGATCAAGGTGTGATCACTGATGTATGGTATCAAGACATAGTGTACTTTTTATTGCAGAATCGTTAACTAGAAGAGATGAATGGTTCCTAGAGGAGAGCTTTGAGAATCAAAAGAAGCTCCTACATGTTGAAAAATGGACAACTATATAAATTCAATTATTAGGGTATGTACCTAAGGTGCTTAGATAGACTCGAGGAAAAGCAAGTCCTAGAAGACTTTCATGACAAATACAGAATGGGGCATGGATCAGCTGATGCAATAGCTCACCAAATCTTGAGGGCAGGATATTTTTGGCCTACAATATTCAAAGACAACAACGAGCATGTGAGATCTTGCCACACCTGACAAACAAGCACAACTTGAGAGAGAAATCCAGCAATACCCTTACAGTCGGTATACAAGGTATGCCTATTTTCCCAATGGGGCTTAGATTTTGTTGGAGTGATTAACCCCCCTTCATCTGTAGGACACAAGTTCATTTTGATAGCTACCAAATATTGCACATGTTGGATAGATTCTCAAGCTCTAAAGAATTTTACTACGAAGGTCATGACCAAATTCTTGGAGGAGCGCATCATAACTATGTTTGGGATGTTGTTCTATCTGGTATGTAAAAATATTCCCTCTTTCTCTTCTGCCTCCCTCACACAATGGGCCTTCAAAAACTAAGTAATCCTCAAATTCTCTTCAAATTATTATCCACAAGGTAATGGTGTGGTAGACTCTACAAAAAAAAATTCAACAACAGTGATCAAACACCTCATAGATGACAACCCCAGGGATTGGCACACACAACTAAAATACAATTTGTGGACTGATCGCATAAGGATCAAGAATTCCCTGGGGATGTCCCCATACCAACTGGTTTATGGCCTACAATTGGTCTTCCCTATGAACTTAAAAATCCCAATTCTTGGATTCATGGACCAATACGTAGGAGGGGAAGATCGAATACAAGTCAGGATCATGAATCTCCTTACCTAGAGGAAAAATGACAATCAATTCTGGAGAATGTATCAAAGAATAAAGCCATAGTCAATAGATGGTTCAACAAGAGAGCTACCATTAAAGCCTTCAGGATCTCTGACATTGTCCTCATGTGAGATAAGGAAAAAAAAAGTCGGGCAACCACACAAAGTTCCAAATATTTTGGATAGGCCCTTACCAGATATATGAGATCCTGGGAGAAAACACTTTTAGGATTAGCACATTGAACAAAGTGTTGACCCCATTTCTAGTCAATGGGAAATTACTCAAAAATTAATTTGGATCGTAAGAAAGACTACCTTTCATCCCTTGTACCATACTCCCTTTTGCTTCTTTGTTTCCTTTATTTTTTGTTATTTTCTTTAGTTTTTCATCGCCCTCACCGTCAGTCCTTTCTTCTAATCATGGTTGTTTTTCTTCTTTGTCGGGGCTCATTTTGTTGTTTTGGGTTAGTATGTGTTGGATCCATTCCAAGGTAGTCCGCAAATCAGAGCAGAGGTATTTCTCATTCAAATTCTCCAAAGAGATGTGCAACGCAAAGAAAACTGTCCAAGAGACAAAGTGGTGACAACTATCATTGACAGGTAAGAAGAAGTTCAAAACTTGGTCATCCTTGTCATGAACACACTAAGAGAGACAATACTCAAGAGCATTGGTTTCTTGATCATGTGTTAAGTTGTGACAAGCATTAGTGTGTAGATTTGGGTACCCTCTGATCCCAGAACCCAAGTCTGAATGAATGCAAAGGCAATAGAAAAATGAATTAGCTGAAGAGAGAGGAAGAGAAGCACACAAAAAGAAAAGTGTCCCAAAGAGGCCACACATGTGAGATCCGGGTGGCACAGCCTAATTTTTTCTTGGATTAGATTAAATACAAAAAGATAATTTAATTTTTATGGACCTGAACACATGGAGTACATGAACATCTAGGGCTTGATACATTTCAAAAGTCTCATGGAAGAAATAAAATGATTGTCCAAAAGACAGAACTCTCAAAAGAAAGAAATCTTCATCCTAGAAAATAGAACAGACTTGGGTGACTATGACAACCTCTACCGGGGCTATGAACGCCTGAATGGTAGTAGAGAAAGGTTATACTTGGGATTTGGGGAAAAATTTATCAGGGCTATGAACACCTAAATAAAAACAAAGCTCTTTCCAAGAAACCCTAGTCTACTTGACAAAGGTTGGGAGAAGCTGGCAAACAGTCTGGTTACCACAATCAAGGGTCAAGAAATAAATACACATGAACACACACTGGGAAACCAATGGAAGGCCTCGGATTGGAGGTCATTGAAAGAATGTCGACACCAACATCTCTTGGTTTTGTTCTACTACAAAGCTACATTCTAGAAGAGGATTGATTATGAAGAAATGCCTTGGTCATTCCTCCTTTTTTTGGGGCTATTTGTTATGGGTCCACAACACACACCCCATTTCTTGGTCCTCTGACCATGGGGAACCCCCTTCTTTTGTATTTTTTCTTTTTTTCATGTCCATCCCCTTAAGTCCTCGCCTGTTTAGTCTTATTAAAAGGTTGTTAGAATGTTAAAATAGAATAAGACACCTTTTTCATCCTTTTGGCCTTTTGGAGGACCATTATACTCCAAAATACCAAAATGGACAAAAGGCAAAAAGTCAGCCCTTTCAGTGTTTTGGCCGCTGAAATCACCGAAAGGCCAAAGGTTTCTACCCTTGAATTTCAATGTTTTTAACCCTGAAACATCGAAAGTGTTATTGTACTGCCCATGGGCTATAAATGCAAGAAACCCCAAAAAAAGAAATCACTTTGTCTTTTCATCTCCACTTTCTCAAGAGCTTGCGACTTCATTAGATTTCACCTCGCTCCTTGTCACCGATCGCTCGTGCCTTCAAGCTTCATTATGTAGTCCTCCCCCACTCCTAGCTCCTTCAAGGTAGGTTCTTTTTTCACTGTTTAGTTGTTTTTTCTCTCTTCTTAGTCTAGGTTTGGAGTTTTTCATGCCTAGTACTTGTCTAGCCTAGGCCGCATCCACTTCCTCCTCCCCTAGTCTCTTTGGGCCTTTTTTTGCCTTCGTGTTTGGCAGGGAATTCCCTCCTTATCGATTCTGGTTTTTCTAAGTTTTTTAGGTTAGCATTTTTCCATTTCTTGGTCGCTGCCTTTGTCATAGGTTTTCAGCCCCCGAAAGGCTGAAAACTAGGTCGGTTTGTAGTCTAAGTGTCATTTCAAAGATTCAGCCTTTTTGGCCTTTCAAACATCTGAAAGGTCTGAAATGCTGACAAATCCGAATCCCTAAAAGCCCTATCTCCCTCATTGAGATTTGGACTTTCAGAGTCCATAAACTAGTTCAGATTTTTAGCATCCACAGAAACCTTCAGATTTTTGGATGTTGAAAAGTCTGACGAAGCATTTCTCTAACGGTGGCTTTTTCGCACTTTCAGCCTTTTCAACCTCTGAACCAATTTTCGGTGCCCAAAAATGTGAAAGGACTGAAAGTACAAAAATATGCATTCCTGGCTACTTAGAGAGCTTTTACCTCTATTTTCTTAGATTAGTTAGTTTTCCTGTAATTTCCTCTTCAATACAATTCTGACACTTGCATTCTCCTTGTAGGGATGCCTAAACAAAAGAAAACATCCCTGATGAAATACCAATATAAGGGGAATCCCCCAACTTCAAAGGTTAGGAACAAGCACATTGAGATCACTGACACCAACATAAAAAATGTAGACTGGGATCAATTCCTAACCCAATGCTCCCAACCAGTAGGAAGATCTAAGGACTGCACTACATTTGTCCTATCTGGATTGGTAAATGCAGCAGCCCACCCAGTCACTCTCTTGTCATCAAAATTGATCATAAACCTAGCCAATCACTACAATTCAGATAAAAGAGTGGTCCTAAACACATAGGGACAAGTGGTACTTGACATAAGGCCAGATGTCATAGAGGATGTCTTCCACCTCCACAAAGGTATTGATGAGTTCTACAACTTCTACATTGGAAAGGTGCTCCATTTTTTCAATAAAAAAGAAAAGGAAGCATATGAGATTGTAAATAATGAGTACCTTAAGAAACCTCTTCCCAAAAACAAGCTAAACAAGATAGACCTCCGATGGGGGTACTTACAAGATGACATCCAGGCAGTTGTAACATTGATAAGCCGAGTTTATGGGCTATCTCAGTCCATCCAACTCAAACACTAGATGATCTTACTTATAGAAAGGATTAGAGGACTGAAAGCAAGGTTTGACTATCATTAGTGATATTTTGGATGAGAAACTAACTATGGTGAAAATTAATCCCAAATTCTACATGAGCACTTACATAGTGTATCTACTGGCAGCACAGGTAAACTACCCAGGTCTTACCAAGAGGGGAAGCATAAATGATCCAAATGCTTGGCCCCATTTTCTATAACCACAGTTGATGAGGAGGGAAAACAAGCCAGAATATTTCCCCAATTATAGGATAGTCAATGATGCCTTCATATTCATGGTCATCTGGTCCACTAAGGGTGATTTTGCAAAAAGGATATCAAAGGAGGAAAATACAAAGATAAGGGCCATAGGGGCCTATAAGATACAATTCAAAACCTTCACTTAATTTCAGATAGCGGGATGAACTTTGAAACCAAAGAAGCTTCCCATTTATCCATCCGACAGGATAATCATTTTGGAGATGGACAGGCAACTCATAGATGCATATGAATACATAAAGCACAAGAAGAAGTACTATTGGGATTTTCCCATCTCACTGGGACCATATACCCTATAGGATATGAAGGTCTATAAATATTTGGCCTTTGAATGGGATGAATGTCCCCTACAACTTTACAAGATAGTGCGGACTCGTTTTGACCCTATAGGCACTTAAAGCTACATTATTGGAAAGTTCTACATTCACGCACCATACTTAGAGGACCACTAGATGAACTGTGTAGATGATCATGAGGTTAGAATATAGGAGTATTGTAGAATGACTCTTACCATGGCAAAGGAAGTTATAAAGACTCCTATTCCCCCAAAAGTTTGGGAGTATGATTCAGATGAGGTGTTGGAGGCCATTTATATAGATGAAAATATATATGATAGGCCCATCATGAGCATAGAGATTGATAAGGATGAAAATGATGATATTGATTTTTGGGAAAGGCATGTGATGAGAAAAATAGAGGAATTGATTAAGATGTTGTAAAAGAATATCCCAATACCTATGAAAAAATGTTGATGGAGCGACCTAAGAAAGTAGATAAACAACGAGGGGAAAAATCTACCATCCCAAAGTACAAAAGGGCACTGCCTCAGAAGCCAAGGATGGTATATTTCCATGAGCATCTAGTATAATATGGTTCTAATCCAAGGTATAAAAATGTTAGTAATAACTGAGAGGGGGGGTGAATCAGTGGCCTCAAAAATTTATCCTTCAAACTTAACCACCAATAAATAAACCTCAGATTATTATGTCCCTACAAGATGCATTCCATGAAATACTAATATTGATTAACTATCTCTCGGTGTTCTCTGCCAATCCTTATTCTTTCTTGATTATCAATAAGCAGTATAACTATTTACCGATACTCAATAAATAAGTAGAGTATACCGATCAATCCAGTGTTAACTATGTCAGATAAAAAACAATAAAGAAATGAATCATACACACATAAAACATGAATTTTTAATGTAGAAACCCTGTTAGGGGAAAAAACCATTGGGATTGGTACCCCAAATTTTCACTCTTCTGAAGTGAGCCCTGTTAGGAGCCAACCCTGTTTAAGGTTACAAACACATGGTTAAGTACGACCTTGTTAGAGGATTTTATACATAGAGGTTTTCACTTAGTATCAGGCATCTATTGCTACCATCCTTGAATCAGCCTCATTCTTAGACTGTCAATAGGTATTGGGCAAGTCCAATGCTACTTTCATGAATCAACCTTTTTGGCACTCCTTGGGATGTACCTCAATATATAGAAGACTGTTAAGTCCTACTCGGTTAAGAGACTTGATGCTTCAATGGTTAAACTGAAACACTATGACCTGTTCATGATGCAACTTTGAATTGAAATTTTTTAGATCTATTTAAGTACATTACCTCTCGAATCAATGTATCAATTTAATTCTTTTTGCTCCACACTTTCTGCTCTGTGATGCTGTGCTCACTATTCGTCGGTGTCTGAAGAATTCCTTAGCTCTCCTTCAGCTTGATTGATCAGGACTATATGAAGTTATTCTTCATCAGTTTCTCTTCAGCATCCTCTTTCTATTCACTCCCCTTAATCCCATTCATAAATGAATTAAGCTTGTCTCTTATATAGACATGATATTCAATGTTTCTTGATTCTTGATTCTTGGCGTGAAAAACAATCTAGCCAATTAGATTTAAAGCATAAATCTTGATTTGTCTTGTAATTATCTTCTTTCCAACTATACAAATCATCTTTAAATCAATCACTTAACTCTGGTCAAATAAAACAAAGAAAACAGCCAGTTAAGTCTATCTTTAGCTCTTGCCAGCTAGATATTTTGTCATTTTCTGAACTCTATGTTCCGTCGGTCACCTCTGTAGTTAGTTGTTGGTGACAACTGGCAGTTCTCTCAGTGTGAATCTAGTTAGCTTCAGTATCACATTGCATTTTTATTCGTTGGGAAACCTTCTAACTTTGCTCTTCGGGCATCCTGTGATTTTTCTTTGTCGGGCAACACTATGCTTCTGATCGTTGGGTATCACTGTGACTATTCTTCTTTTCCTTTACCAATGATGTGCACTCCGTTAGTGGTTGTTGTCACTAAGTGAATACTTGACTTTTATGCATTTCTGAAAGAATAACCTTTGTTCCTTTAGTTCTCTGAAGTCTTTGGCATTATGTACATGACTGTACATATGATATCAAGTTGACATCAATGACAATACAAACCATTAACTGATTTAATGCCTTGCAATGTCTTCAACTTAACATTATCGAACATCCAATCAGTTACATGTCATCAATCTCTCCCTTTGGCATTGATGGAAACATACTATATTATCACACTATACTATTTCTAATACAATATGAAATACAACAGTTGAAATTAATAAGACTACCAATATTTTTTTCTGATAACCGATAAATTTCTGACCATCAGTAAGCTCTATTTTAGCTTAGATTTGATTCTTTTAGCTCTCTTGTCTTCTGATGTTTTGTGACCTCTTCTTGTGTCAATTTATTTTTCTTGACTATTCTCTCTTTTGATGTCTTTTTCTCTTGTCAGCATCCCTCCCTTTGTATAAACTTTCATACAATTTTAAGGATATAATCTCTCCCTGTTGGAGTAATGTGATAATGGATAATCTCTCTCTTTCTTTCTAGAAAGAAGTGATAATATGGATAATTTGTCTCCCTTTGACAACAATGCCAAAAAAATATTTTACAAATATCTGACATCTATGTCAAACAATCATTTTTCTCCTATCCATAATATATTCCTTGAATTTCCCTTATCCATCAGCAATACAACAATATGCTCTGGTGCTCAGTGAAGATATATACCTATCTGCATATAGATGTAGCTTTAAAGTTCATCTTTTTGCTTGCATCAACATTAATGATATTCTAATAATATGTACGCTGATGCAGCCTTCAGTATTTTACTGATTGGTAGACAAGGGTTTGACCCCTAGTCTCTTTATCAAGAACTCAAATGTATCCTTGGGTAGTGGCTTGGTGAAGATATCAGCCAATTGTTCTTTTGATTGTACATACTCAAGTGTCACTTCCTTTTCTTGAACTTGTTCTCTCAAATAATGATACTTGATGGCAATGTGTTTAGTCTTGGAATGCATTATTGGATTCTTGGAAATGTTTATTGCACTGGTGTTATCACAATAGATAATTAATGGTTCTAAGATCTTCATATGCATACCTTCTAGTAACTATTTGATCCATGTAATATTTGAACAATTTGCAGTATCAAAAACATACTCTGCTTCTATAGTAGACTGAGAGATGCATCCCTACTTCTTGCTAATCCATGTGATAAGTCTGTCACCCAAAAAGAATGCTCCTCCAGTTGTGCTCTTCCAATCATCAAGATTTCTAGCCCAATCAACATTGGTAAACACCTTAAGCTCAAATTTTCCTTCTCTTCTATTCCATAAGCCATATTCCTCAGTATTCTTTAGATATCTCAAAATTCTTTTCACAGCAGTCATATGTGATTCTCTGAGGTTAGGAGAAAATCTAGCAACAATTCCTACTGCATGTGCAATATTTGGTCTAGTGTGTACAACATACATGAGTTTTCTAATCATTGATCTATACAAAGTCTGATTTACCTCTATTTTATTGTCCTCCTTTGTTAACTTACATCCAATAGCCATTAGTGTTCCAACTAGTTTGGATTCTTCCATCTTGAATATTTTCAGGACCTCTTTGATGTATTTGGACTGTGTAATGAAAATACCTTCACTTTGTTGAATGATCTGTAGACCAAGAAATAACTTGATCTCTCCAAACATAGACATCTCAAAATATTTTCTCATCTCATTAGAAAATGATTTGCATAGCATATCATTGCCTCCAAATATGATGTCATCAACAAATATTTCAACAATCAAAGTGTTAGCATCGGTATCTTCCTTTAAATAAAGATTATTGTTTTCACTAGTCCTTACAAATCCAATACTTATAAGATAGGAGTGAAGTCATTCATACCAAGTTCTAGGAGCTTGTTTCAATCCATACAAGGCTTTGTGAAGTCTACATACCATGTTTCTCTTGTCTGGATCAACAAACCCTTTTGGTTGCTCAATGTATACCTCTTCTTCAAGAATTCCATTTAGGAATGTTGACTTGACATCCATCTGGTATACCTTGAATCCTTTGAATGCAGCATAAGAAAGTATTATTCTTACACCTTCTAGCCTAGCAACAAGTGCAAAGGTCTCTCCATAGTCTATACCTTCCTCTTGTGCATACCCCTTCCATACTAATCTTGCTTTGTTTCTTGTGAATTCTCCATTCTCATTCAGCTTATTCCTGAATATCCATTTTGTACCAATGACATTCTTGTCATCTGGTCTTGGCACAAGTGACCATGTCTTGTTCTTTTCAATCTTCTCAATCTCATCATTCATAGAACTTATCCATTCTTCATTATCAAGTGCATCATTGATAGATTTTGGCTCAAACTCACAAATTAAACAATTTGAGTTTAAATTCTTACTTATTGTTCTTATACCAGCCTTCTTATCTCCTATGATTTGGATCTCTAGATGGTTCCTTCTTACATATCTTGCAAGTATAGGTTCAGCTCTTTGTGTATTAGCTTGATCATCATTTTGATCTTCATTCTATTCTTCATCACCTTGCACATTATTTTGATCATCATCCTGACCATCGGTAATTGTAGTTTGACCGTTGGTTACAACATTCTGTTGTTCTATAACTTAGCACTATTTTTCAGGTAGAGTGTTGGGTTCTTCACAATATACAAACTTGTTGTAGTCTTTTGGTTCTTTTGTGCTTTCCAGCTCATTCTTTTCTGCAAATGCATCTATCTTTACATTTGCACTTTCAACAATTTTGTTAGAAGCCTTGATAAGACATTTATAAGCTTTGCTCTTGGTGGAATACCCTAGAAAGATACCTTCATCACTTTTGGTGTCAAGCTTTCCATTTCTATCATCCTTTAAGATATAACATTGAATACCAAAGATTTTGAAGTAACTTACATTTGGTGTTTTACCATACCATAGCTCATAAGGTGTCTTCTTTGTGTCCTTCAATTGTACTTTGTTTAGTGTGTAGATAGCAGTACTGACAGCTTCCCTCTAGAAGACTTGGGTGATGCCTTTCTCTATCATCAGTGTTCTAGCACAATCAACTATTGATCTATTCCTTCTCACAACAATCCCATTTTGTTTTGGTGTTCTTGGTGCAGAAACCTATCATTTTATACCATGCTCATTACAAAAAATAGTGAATTCATCTGATATAAATTCTCCTCCTCTATCTAATCTCAAGCATTTTAGATCCTTACTACTTTGTTTCTCTACCATAGCCTTATACCATTTAAACATCTTGAATGCTTTATATTTATCTTTTAGAAACATAACTGTCATCATTCTAGAGTAATCATCAACAAAGAGAATAAAATACCTATCTCCATAATAACTCTTTGTCCTCATTGGTCCACATAGATCAGTATGGACTAATTCTAGAATATCATCAGATGTATGGGTTTTACTTTTGAAACTAGACTTTGTCATTTTAACTTTTTGACAATTCTTTCACATGATGTTATCGAGCTTTGTCGTTGTCAGTAAGCCTCTTACATTTCTCCTTCTACTTATTTTCATCATGTTGTCAAAATTCACATGAAACAAACTTTTGTGCCACAACCATATGTCTCCATTTCTAGTAATGAAGCAAGTGGTGTTAGTATCATTTAGATAGAATAAGTTACCTTTTGTCTATTCACCGGTACCAATCAATCTTCCTGATTCATTGAAGATCTTTGCCTTCTTTTTCTCAAATGCTACTCTGTGACCTAAATTATTCAGCTGAGAAACACTCAACAGATTATAATTGAATCCTTTTACCCAATAACAATTTTCACATTTAATCAAGTTATTCAACATTATTGTTCCTTTACCTTCAACTGGATAAGGTGTATCATTACCCATTCTTACTGTACCACCATTATAATACTCAAAAGTGTATTATGGTGAGTGCAGCCACTATCTATAATCCAGATGTCATTCTTTCTAACCTTAGATATGAGTGCAATTTCTACATACCTTTCATCTTCATTTGAATCATCCTTCACAGCCACAAATACCATCTCAATGTCTTCATCTAGTTCAGTGTCAGTATTTTCATCTTTGCAAGCAGCTAGGTAGCTGGCTTTCTTGACTTTGTCCTTGTAGTCTCAAGTATCTCTTCTTTTTTATTGTGGGTAACCTTTGTAATCTTTGTTATCACCTCTGTTATATTTCTTCTCAAAAGATCTCTCATTACTTATGTCATCTTTTCTTCTGTCAGGACATCTTGTAGCAAAGTGTCCAATTTCTTTACAATTAAAACATACAAGTGGTAACTTGCCTTTGTATTTACCTTTGTCTCTCTGCATTCTTCTAGCCATAAGTGCTTCTATTTCATCTAGATATTCTTCTTCACTTTCACTTTCACTATCTCTTCTAGATGTGTATCTATGAATTGATTTGCTTATTCTCATGGAAGACTTAAATGCAGACTCTAAGTTTGGTAAGACACTATTATCAAAGTTATTCATCTCAAATGAAATCAGTCTACCAATTAAACTATCAAGAGTAACTATATTGTTTTCTACTGCTCTCATTTCTTGAATGGAAGAAACTCTAATAGCATATATAGGTAGTAAGGTTCTTAAGATTTTACTTACCACTATCTCCTCTTCAAGTGTACCTCCAACTCCTCATATAGCATTGACTAATTCTTTTATTCTTGTGTTGCAATGTGTGATGTTTTTTGCTTCTTTCATTCTAAGATCATCAAAATTTCCTCTAAGGCTTTCTACCTTGGCTCTCAGAACATTTGTATCACCTCCATGTATGAGCTTCAGCTTGTCCCACATCTTCTTTGCAATTTTTCAATCCTTGACATCTCCAAATTCAGCATCAAAGAGTGAGGAAGAAATCTCTATGACCATGCAGTTGTGTTCATGCTTATCTCTCAATTGATCTACTATCAATACTCCTATGGGAAACACATATTCAGTATCTAGGAATTGAGTAACATCATTACCAATACCTGATAAGTGGAGTCTTATACTACTTTACCATGAAGCAAATTTGTCTTTGTTCAACTTGGGCACATCTCATCTATTCATCTTGTGATCTTGACTTAGGTCTTGAAACCTTCCTTTCTAAGGACACAAGCTCTGATACCAATTGTTAGTAATAACTGAGAGGGGGGTGAATCAGTGGCCTCAAAAATTTATCATTCAAACTTAACCACCAATCAATAAACCTTAGATTATTATGTCCCTACAAGATGCATGCCATGAAATACTAATATTGATTAATTGTCTGCCAGTGTTCTTTTTCAATCCTTATTATTTCTTGATTACCGATAAGCAATATAACTATTTACTAAAATTCAGTAAATAAGCAGAGTATACTGATCAATCTAGTGTTAACTATGTTCGGTACAAAACAATAAAGAAATGAATCATACACACATAAAACATGAATATTTAATATGGAAACCCTACTAGGGGAAAAAACCACTAGGACCGGTACCCCAAATTTTCACTCTTCTGAAGTGAGCCCTGTTAGGAGCCAACCTTGTTAAAGGTTACAAACACATGGTTAAGTGTGACCTTGTTAGATGATTTTATACATAGAGGTTGTCACTTAATATCAGGCATCTATTTCAACCATCCTTGAATCAGCCTCCTTCTTAGACTGTCAATAGGTATTGGGAAAGTCTAATGCTACTTTCATGAATCAACCTTTTTGGCACTCCTTGGGATGTACCTCAATACATAGAAGATTATTAAGTCCTGCTCGGTTAGAAGACTTGATGCTTCAATGGTTAAATTGAAAAACTATGACCTGTTCATGATGCAACTTTGAATTGCATATTTTCATATCTATTTAAGTACATTACCTCTCTGATCAATGTATCAATTCAATTCTTTGTGCTGCACACTTTCTTCTTAGTGATGTTGTGCTCACTATTCGTCAGTGTCTATAGAATTCCTTAGCTCTCCTTAAGCTTGATTGATAAGGATTGTATAAAGTTATTCTTCATCTATTTCTCTTCAGCATCCTCTTTCTATTCATTCCCCTTAATCCCATTCATAAATGAATTAAGCTTGTCTCTTATATTGACATGATATTCATTGTTTCTTGATTCTCGATTCTTGGCATGAAAAACAATCCAGCCAATTAGATTTAAAGCATAACTCCTAATTTGTCTCATAATTATCTTCTTCCCAACTGTAAAAATCATCTTTAAATCAATCACTTAACTTTGGTCAAATAAAACAAATAAAACAACTAGTTAAGTCTATCTTTAGCTCTTGACAGCTAGATATTTTGTCATTTTCTGAACTCTCTGTTCCGTCGGTCACCTTTGTAGTTAGTTGTCGGTGAAAAATGATAGTTATGTCAGTGTGACTCCAGTTAGATTTGGGATCTCCCTCTGTCGAGAAACATTGGATTTTTACTCATCGTGCAACCTTCTGACATTTCCTGTCAGGCATCTTGTGGTTTTTATTCATCTGGCACCACTATGCTTCTGATTGTTAGGTATCACTATGACTATTCTTCTTTTTCTTTACTGATGGTGTGCACTCCATTGGTGTTCTAAGTCACTAAGTGAATACTTGAATTTTATGCATTTCTAAAAGCATAACCTTTGTTCCTTTGGTTCTTTGAAGTCTTTGACATTATGTACATGACCGTACAGAGGATATCAAGTTGACATCAATGACAATACAAACCATTAACTGATTTAATGCCTTGCATTATCTTTAACTTAACATTATCAAACATCCAATCAGTTACATGTCATCAAAAAAGACAAGGATGATAGGGTAGATAGATCCTCCAGTAGGGTCATCACAACCCCCATCAATTGAAGGCCCATCCACCTCTGGCCAATCTCCTCCAACCATTGAGAAGGGGAATAAAAAATATAAAAGGAAGAAGACTTCTGAATCTCCATGACTAGAAACCATATAGGAAGATCTCGAAGAAGCAGAAGAGGAAGTACCTCTAGTCAAAAGGATAAGACTGCAAAAAAGAAAAGAAAAGGAAGCTACTAGGAAACATAAAGAAGATCCTAAAGAGCAGGACAATCCTTTGGATGCCTTGGGATTTGATGAATTCCCGATGTCTAACTTTGAAGGACTTGAGGGTTATTCGGATCATGGGAAAGATATATCACGATACAACATTGGAGCTCCATCACTCATTTAGCCCCATGTGACCCTCACTCCACCCCCAGTCTAGTTCACCAATCCCTTGGTAAATATGTCTACCATAGAGGTAAGCTCTAGTTCTTCTTATGAGCATGAGACCCAAGATAGTGGGGTAGCTCAAAACATAGCAACAGGAAATATTGTAGGAGAAAGTTCTATTTCTACTCCACCACCTCACATCCCTACTCCACCAATTTCTCTCCTGCCTCTGATTCCTACTCAACCACCATTGGTCCTGAGTCAAACACTGCCTCCGCCCCCTTCTACTTCCACTCTCCCATCTCCCATCTCCCATTCTAGTACTTTCAACACCTAATCCACCGACATTAGCCTCTTTTCGTTGCTCCACCCCAACTTCTCAAGGGGCAGTAAGTACAGAAGATACATCAGGCTTCAAAACCACACTGGAGGCCATGACTAGTCTTAGTTTAGAATTTTTAATCAACTACCCAGAGGATGACAGCCAGAACAAAGAGGTAGAAGAGAAAGTAACTAAAGAAGATAAGGCAGAGGAAGAAAATGGAGAAGGAGAAATACAAGGGGGAGAATGGATGAACAAGAAAAGGTGCAAGAAAAGGAATTAGAGGAAGGAGTAACCCCAGGATCTCAAGGCTTAACCTCTATCCTCCATCTTCCACCATATGAGCCTATGACTACATCTGGTAAGCCTACTTGGTTTACCAAAGAAATCTATCTCAAAAGGAGAACTTTCACAGATGAGATAGAAGGGGAAGAGACGAGTATGACATTTGTAGGACAAGCCTTCCACCAAACAAAAATCAATGTACCAGCAAGGACAATATCATATGTCACCCAAGACACTAAGGGTTAGTAGAAGGCACAGATAGCAATCCCTCCTACCAGCACACCTCAAACATCAGTTGCTTTAGAGGATTATACATTCAAGGAGGTGGACTTGGGAGAACCCACTAGAGAAGGGACCAAGACATTAGCAGCCTTAGAGCTTAAGTATGCTCTAGGGTTCATGAGTAAGGATGAGGAAACTATAAAATCCTTGATGGAATGAAACAAAGATTTTAAAAGGTATATTCATAAGGTAGTAGGTCCCATTGACCTAAACTTCCCAGAGGCTTCATTACAGGCCATGTTGGACAAAACGGCTATACCAGATTTGTCGGCAAGCCTAACTCCTTCCTTCATCCAGGCAAGTGCAGATTGGAAGAATGACTTCAATCATTTTGGAGAGAAGGTTATCACATTGGTTTTTAGGCCATGGAGGACTATCTTGGTTGAGGCTAATTTTTTGATTGATCAGGTAGAAAATTATGGTGGTTTGGATTTTGAGATAAGTAAATGGCAAGCCTCCCTCTGAGACTTGGAAGTGATCCAAAAACAACATTTCTAGATTTTGGTAAAGATATATGAGGGTGAGGAACTAGAAAAATTTAAGGCATGGACCAAACAAATAGCCAAGACAATCAAGGTCTACAAGAAGCATCGGACTTTCATAATAGAAAAATGTGAGGAAGTCATAAAATGGATAGAGGAAATGGAGCCCTTTTTCACAGGGATCAGCCTCGACTTGTATAGGGACAAATAAAAACATGCCCTAGGTCCATCAAAGGAGGTAATTCAACAATTCAGGGACATTCTGGCAGGTATTAGTACCAAAGAATCCTTACAACAACTTTTCTATTTAAAAGAAGAAATGCAGAGGATGTCCGAACATGAAGAGGTGATCAAGTTCTTCTCTTTTGAATTAACTATCTTCAGAGAGAAGCAAGAATGAAGGGTCACCAGGGTGAAAAGGAAAGAGATCAACTATGAAGAGGTCCAAGAGATAGTGTACAGGCTCAGGGCAGCCCATCCAGAGGTTTTTCTTGATTGAAGCCACAAACAAATTGGAAATTTTCAAACTTAGCCAATTTTCTCCCAAGGCAGGTTCGGCCTTTCATCTTTTCAGCCTTCCAATTTTTTGGCCTTTCGGCCCCGCAACCAAGATAGTTTTTTGGCCTTTCGTCCTTCCAAGTTTTTCATCCTTTCATCCTTCCAGGTTTTTCAAAATTTTTGGCCCTCCAAGTATTTTGGCCTTTCGGGCTGCGACAAGTCTGACATGTTTGACTCCTCCAAAGTTTGGGTTTTAAACACTTAAGAAGTTTTTGGGGCATTAAAATTTTTGGAGCTTAGGTTGGGGTGCAAAAATCTGGGTTTTTTTAGCGAGATCACATTTTTGGCACACCAGTTAAACTCCAAATCAGATTGATGGTTAAATTGAGTTTGTTTTGGAGGGACTAAGGGTCCCCTATCAGTTCCCACTACAAGAAGAGCCTCTAGATGAAGATTCCAAGAAGAAATCCAAGTTCTCAGAAGAAACTCACCCTCTTCTCTTTCTCTTCTTGGCGATTTTGACCCTTCTTGCATGGGCAAGCTGGTTGTAAAATGATTTAAGAATCTATGCAAGATTTTTAGTATTAGTAGCAGTAGTTTCCCTTCATCAAAGTTCTATTTTTAGTTTATGTTTATTAATTTAGACTCTTTGATGCTCTGATTTTGATATTCAGAGTTGTGGGTAAAAACCCTATATATTGTAATCACAAATCAATGTAAAGGGTCAAATTCTTAATACAATAAAAATCTACATTTTGTGCTTGATTCATGGTGTGTGAATTGCTGCTACCTATGTGAAATTATTGGATGTATGCGTGCATTATTCATTATTTTCAAAGAGCCTCTTGTTTATTGTGCTTCAAATTCACGTTTCTTTTAGTTGGAGTTTGTTGTTGTTTATTTACCTTGTTGTGATGAATGCATGGAAGAGATCATCTTTAGGCTTTATGATAAATCCATCTTGTGGGTGTGCACACCTTGGTGGCTTCACGATTTGATAGATTTTGAATATCATGCACAAGTGAATTCATCTTCTCTCCAAGCGCTTGCAGTCATGGGGTATTGAATTGTGACTTGGTCTAATTTATGCTTTGTGGGTTTGTTCCAAATCTCTTCATCATTCAATTTGCAAGTAAGGATTCACAATAGTTTATGTCCATAGGATTTCTTTTTTGCAATTTTCTTCATTTATTGCTACTTTACTCTCTTTAAATTCTATCATTAAATTCTAAAAATCAACACCTTGAAAATACAAAATCTCATTTTAACTACAACACCCATATTTTAAAATGGAAAATACCAAAAAAGAACTAAAGTGTTTTGCAGTTTGATATCTTGAACGTACCAAAAAAGGCCTCCTCATGAACAATCACATTTTTCTTCAACTGAGTAACCAAGAAAGTTGTGAGCCAACCCCAGATAACCTTGGGAATAACTTCATTATTCTTTCAAGAGAGGAAATCGAATCTTAAGATCCTAGCAAGTTGGATTGTGTCAAAATAATGCTCAACAGAAGTGGCACTAGAAGGAGGGCTCAGGACTCAAAATCTAGATAACATTGGATCTTTCTCCCTAGAGAGATTCGAGTGAGTGCTTAGATCAGCTCCAAAGAGAGGTGAGTTCCGTAAACTCACTCACCATCGTAGATCTTGTAGCAACAAGCGAAAGACAAAAGAGAAAATTTCTCATCACCTTGTCATGTCCCAGAATCCTCTTGGACAACAATCACATATCACCGTCCTGACTGTCATCACATCCATCAACCAAAATAAGAACATGAAAAATAAATATTTGCAACAACCTCATCCGATGGCCTTTTTCGCCAACGCAAATAGCTAACCTCTAAATTTTATTGGGAAGATCCATGAGTTACCTAAAAATCTGGAAATGTTTTGTACACGATTCATATATGGTGAATCAAGGAAAGTAGAAGAACACATCCATGCCTTAAAAGAAATTTGTAATTGTAAAGAGATTTCCCACCAAACAATTTTTTGTCGCCTATTCTCATACACTTTGGGAGAATTTACATACAATTGGTACCTAAAATTGCCACGAGAGTCTATCTCCACGTGGAACAAATTTGAAACCAAATTCCTCAATCAATTCAAGTTGTATGTGGATCCCGTTATGATGCATCACTAGTTCATCACAATGAGGAAAGATCCTAAGGATCCCATCGCTATGTTCAATCATCATTTCCACAAAATGCACCAAAAGCTAGAAGATCCTTACACCATACCGGATGAGTCTGTCATACAAGTTTACTTGAAGGCTTTGGATCCTTTCACCTCAATCTTTTTGAGGAGACTTCCCCCAGTGGATAGAGACATGATGGAAAAGGTATACAATGAAACCATCACATTCACCCAGTAGATGGACCCACAAGAAGGAAGCTACGCGGCCACGCCCATCATGAGTAATCTTGCTGTAGCACATCCATTTAAAGCAAATAATCCAGCCTTGGCCACTCACATGCCTATGCTAAATCCTATTCTGGTGCAACCATGGGAAAACCTTCCCCCATGTATCACTTACCTAGGTTACGAATCTCATAAAATGATGTTTTTAGAGAAGAAGGTTATACCCCAAGCTGAGCCTGATACTCTTATGGCCTCTAAGCTACATGCTGTGAAGAAAAATTTGTCACATCTCACCAATGAGCTCACTAGGATGAAGTAAAATCCATCTCAAAACCAAGGTGGATACCAATGGACATATTCTCGTTCGAATACACACCCTTAGAATCCAAAACAAGGTTTCAATACATACAACAACAACAATACACAAGAGAAGCCATTTGGGAAACAAAGGCCAAGCCACCCATGGAACACTAGACCCAATAACAACAGCATCCCAGCAGACAATGCCCATGCTTATGAGGCTTCAGAGGCTAATTTTGTCAGGGCTCCAAATTGACACCAAGGTAATAATGGGTATGGGAACAACTCCCATGATCACTACATCCAGAATCTAGAGGAGCTTATGATGTTTGATTCTTATGAGCCTAGAAAGGAGGGAGGCCTGGACACCTATGCGGGCGAAGATGAGTTCATGTTTTCCTTCCATAAGGAAAATGAGCCTGAATATTTAGAAATACATGCCTTCTAGAATGATCAACAAAACTCATACAACCTTCAAAGCAGAAAGGAACCTCTCACCAATGGTATCCCCCCAAGAAAACAACCAACCCCACCAGATCCTCAGGCTAGTAACAATCCCATGCCTCTTAAAGGCCTGAATGGTCTCACACCCCCTAAAAAAAGTACATATGCTAGCTATAGAGGTGTGGCCTGGTCAAATGACAAATATATTATGGTTGATGAACTAAATAAAACTAAAGCAAAAATATCTACATTCAAATTACTACAAGGTTGCCTATCTCAGAAGGAGGCCCTTCTAAGATCTTTGGACCACTCAAAACCTGGCTCATCAACCAAAAATACAAGGAAACCTACATCTAGTATCAACACATCTGAGGCTTTCCCCACAATTTTAAAGGATAATATGGAGGTCCCATCATTCTTACTCAGTTTACAGATGTTTGGAAAGAACCTACACAATTTCCTGATTGATTCAAGAGCTCCATGCAACATCATGCCCATATCAATTTGCCAAAAGTCAGGGATGGTGCTCCAAGTAATGAACTAAGTGGTCATATAATTGGGTAAGACCGAGGTTAAGGTGATTGGTGTGCTAAAAAATGTACACATTCAATTGGTTGCAGATCCTAGAGTACAAGAATGCATTGATGTGCATATAGTGGACATACCTAAAACTTATGGGATGTTGTTAATTCAAGAATTGACCAAGTGCTTGAGAGGGTGGATTTCCACAGATTTCACCTAGTTATGGCTATCATTTAGAGGTTTGAACAACCAAATCAAGATAGAAATAGAGCCTAAATTGAAAAGAATGATCACTAAGTACAATGCCCTGAATGAAGTTCTATTCACCCAAACTGATCTAGGCACTTATCGGATGGATGACATCATCATGTTTCATATCTGAGAAGGTGAAGAGTTAGACCATAGTCCCATCCAAGGTCTCCTAGAGATAAATATTGGTGATGACATTTTCCAAAGTTTCATCAACCACATGACAGCTAGTTTATGGCATCTAGGCCAAGACATAGACCCCAACATCTTGTTACTACCGGGATTTCACTGACTACATCAGGCTAGCCACTCAGAGTTCACATGATCCAATTCCCAGGAAGCACTATCATGAGTGTTGGCTTAGATTTCCTTACCAAGTAAGCTATTAGGAACACCAATGGTAAAAGAGGATATCCCTGGAATAGAAGACAAGAGTAACACCCTGCCAGAGGTAGACAACTCAGTCCCTACAAACACTTCATATGAAAACTAGGACAGTGGGTCAGATTAGAATGATAGAAGTCCTGATTTGAACATACTTAGTGACTGGAGTACCTTTGATGATGTAGCATGTCCCCCTTACAAAGGAATTCTAGAAGACAAAGGAGGTGATAGTGTTGAAACCCCGAAACCCAGACATACCCAAAATGTAGGAGAATTAACCTCTTCTGACAGTGATGGAGAAAAAGGGTGGAAACTCAAAACCAAGGGCTCTCCCAAGAGAAAATCAGCCAATTCTAACCCTACTAAGCAACCCTAGATATATAAATTACACTTTGATGATTCCAAATGTAAACATGGAGTAGGTGTGAGGATTGAATTGATAAACACAAGAGGTAAGTCATTCTATGCCACTTATAGGTTACAGTTTCAGTGCACTAACAATGTTGCAGAATATGAAGTACTGGTCCGTAGACTTCTTCCCCATGAAAAGGGAATAAAAATCTAGATGATTGAAGGGGACTTGCAATTAGTTGTCAAGAAGATCCTTAGTCAATATACTTTCAATGATAAGAGGCACTCAGCCTACAAAAATAGAGCATGGGACCTGATCAATGACTTTGACGCTTTCAACATCAAAACCATCCTGAGATGAAAAAATGTTGTCATCAATGCCCTAGCCATATTAGCCAGATCATTACATCCAATGGAGGAATCCAAGATAAAGAAATTCTTAGTTGAACTTGTCGCAACCCTGGCCATTACAGAAAACTTCACTAATTTTCAAGTCTTCCAAGATGATCAGCACATCTTGGATTTTATCATGTGTTCCAGTGTGTTCAAAAAACAAATCATAGATGAGGAAAGGGATGGTGGAACTAGAGAATATTTTTTACAGTGACAAGACTGCAGTAAGAAGGCACCCAGATGTAATGCCTGATGGTAAATAATGTGATACATACAACCTTAGCACAGAGGAAAAACCAAGAGAGGTTCACATCGGCAAGGTAAGGACCAAAGAAGAATAGGAGAAAATGGTTTAGCTCCTCAGTGAATATCAAGATGTCATAGCATGGAGCTATGAAGAATTGAAGACATATGACACCTCATTCACAGTGCACAACATCCCTCTAAAACCAAACTCTAGGCCTTTCAGGCAATGACAAAGGCCTGTGAACCCTACTATGGAACCCTTGATCCAAAAGGAAGTTCAAAAGTTACTTGATGCCAGAATCATCTTTCCAATTCGGCATTCCACTTGGGTTGCAAACCTGGTACCCATGAGAAAGAAAACTAGAGAGATTAGATTGTGCGTGGATTTCCAGAACCTTAACAAATATTCTCAAAAGGAAAATTATCTATTCCTATCTCTCGATGAAGTGTTGAAAAAGGTCAATGGGTCTCAAATGATATCATTCCTAGATGATTACTATGGTTACAACTAGGTGATGGTGCAGGAAGAGGATAGGCTAAAAAAGACATTCACAACTAAATGGGGAACCTTCACCTACCATTGGATGCCTTTTAGACTAATTAACATCCGGGCAAATTTTCAGAGGGAAATGGACATAGCTTTCAAAGGAATAGTTGGGAGGTGCATTATCATCTACATGGATGATCTCACAGTCTTCTCAAAACTAAGAGATGACCACTTAAATGATCTCATAAAATGCCTTCAAAGATGCAGGGAATTTAGGATTTCCCTCAATCCCAAGAAGTGTGTGTTTGGGGTAACTGAAGGCAAACTAATAAAACATATCATCTCTGAAAAGGGGTTAGCCATAGACCCTAAAAGGGTAGAGGCCATTCTAAAGTTGACACCGCAAAGAGATGAAATCTTTCTTTGGGAAGATCAACTTCATGAGGAAGTTCATTAGTGGCTTCGTAGAGATAGTAAAACCGTTAAACAACATGCTCAAGAAAGACATCAAGATTGAATGGACCCTCCTAGAAAAGAAGTCTTTTGAGGAGATCAAAAGTACCATTACTATGGTGCCGGTCCTTGTTGCCCCTGACTACACCATCCCTTTCAAGGTTTACTATTTTGCATTAGAACACTCATGTGCAGGCATCCTCACATAGAAGAAGAAAAATGAAGACGAAAGACCCATAGCCTTCATGAGTTTCCCTTTCAAAGATTCTAAACTCAAGTACCCAAACCTAGATAAACAATAATTTTCTCTCGTCAAAGTGGTAAAGAATTTCTAAAATTGCATCTTTAGGAGAAAAGTCATTGGGATAGTTCTTGACGCAGCCGTGAAGTCTCTTTTGATGTAGAATGAGCTGGGAGAGCGGAGAGGAAAATGGATGACAATCCTCCAAGAGTTTGACCTTGAAATCCAACCAATAAAACTAGTTTGGGGCCAAGGCTTGATGAAGATGATCTCTAAGGTTGAAGAAGGTCTGGTCTGCCAAACCTACACTGATCAAGGTGTGATCAATGATGTATGGTATCAAGATATAGTGTACTATTTATTGTAGAATCATTGCCTAGAATAGATGAATGGTTCCCAGAGGAGATATTGGAGAATCAAAAGCAGCTCCTACATGTTGAAAAATGGACAACTGTATAAATGCAATTATGAGGTTCTGTACCTAAGGTTCTTAGATAGACTTGAGGCAAAGCAAGTCCTAGAAGACTTTCATGAAAAATACGGAACAAGGCATGGATTAGCTGACGCAATAGCTCACCAAATCTTGAGGGCAGGATATTTCAGTCCTACAATATTCAAAGACAACAGCACGCATGTGAGATCTTTCCACACCTGCCAAACAAGCGTAACTTGAGAGAGAAATCCAGCAATACCCTTAGAGGCAGTATATAAGGTATGCCTATTTTCCAAATGGGGCTTAGATTTTGTTGGAGTGATTAACCCCCCTTCACCTGTAGGATAGTGTACACCTCTTTTCATGATTCATGGTTCCCAAGCTTTCCAAAGGCAAGGGTTAGTAGCAAAGGTTTTACAAATGATATAAATCCAATACACAAATACTACTAAAATGAATAACTCAAAGCATAACCAATAAAATGTACAAACAGAGATAGGAAAACAAATGAATGCAAACCCCGAAGTGCTTGAAGCTTCTATTGTTTCTCTCTAATCCTTCCGAAATGCTATTCTTGATGCTCAGTATTGGGGTGGGCAGCGTCTATGACCTGAGAAGTGTCAAGAATTTGCTAATTGAAACGAGTGTGTGATCGCAAGATGGCTTGAATGCTAGAACCAAACTGACATAGTAATGGCGCACAAGAGCTTGAAATCCTAGATCCTTCAAATGGTTGTGAAGGGTTTATTATATAGGAATTGGGGATGAAATGAACGGTTGAGATTAATCCCAGAGATAGGGAGATGAATGGTTGAGATCAAAGGGAACCAGAGAAGCCACAAGTAAACTCCACCTCTTCAATTTGTAAAGAGGAGACAAAGTTTGGTTGAGTAAAGAGCTAATTGTGAGTTACATTTTTGAACTGAAGAGGTGGGTGAAGTTACCCATGTCGACTGGAGAGGTGGGTGAAGTTACCCATGTGGACTGGAGAGATGGGTGGAGTAACCCATGTGATCTAATTGGAGTTATCTCTTTGAAGATAAATGAATATTTAATTCATTTATTTAATTAAAGTTTTCAACATGTGAGATAATTGAATTCTTTTTGATTTAGAATTGCTTTATTGAATGAAATTAAATTAATTTAATTGAAAGAATTTAATTAGTAAGTTTAAATATTTGAATTTAAACTATAGGAAATTTAATTTAATTAATTAATTAATGGTAATTAATCAATTAAGGTTAATTAATTAAATAAAATTAATTATTTAATTACTTTTGAGAATTTGATTAGATGATTTAGGGAATAAATTTAGAGGAAAATAGATGATGAATTAATGATTAAAAAACCATTAATTAATAGATGAAAATTAGTGATTTTAAAGTAAAGTTGCAAGCCTATCCATTTTCAGGTGTCTACATTTTCCCCTCTTTGATGCGATGTGACTTGTCGCAGCGTGTCAAAGAATTTTCAGATTTGATCCTGCCCCTGTGATAGCAAGTGGGCTATATGCCCTCTCAACAAATTAAGCATAGAAAATGCGTCAGATGAGCATTAATTTGTTGAAAAAGTGAATCACTATATGATGATGATGAATGCATTCCTATGTTAGTTATGATGTTATTGATGATGGATGCATTGATTATATGATCTACTATGCACATGTTTTGGATTTTTCTTATACAATAAATGAATGCAATCTACCATGCACAAAAAATTTGAGTAATGCATGTATTAGTTAGAAGGGAGTTAGTTTGGAATGTGATCCATGGGATTGATTGATAGATAAGGAATGATAGAAAATAAATTTTTATTTTTTGATAGATATGATTTGATAGGAAGGATGAGTGTCCCAATTCACTGCCCTTATTTCCAATATTTGTCATCATTGCATCTTTTTTTTTTCTTTTTTCAAATTTTGAAGAGCGTCGAATGATCCAGGTCACATACCACCTAGATACCACCATGACCTCTTGATAGCGGAAGGAGTAGAGATATTGAATAGAAAGAGAACCTAGTGTACCCAAATATTGACCATCTAATTTCAACTATGTTCCCTGTTTGAAAAGAAAGAAATCCAAAAGCACCCAGATATTGACCATCTAGATACCGCTTGTCCTCTGAATTAATCTAAAAAAAAGAAACCAAGATAGAACTCCTATGCACCCAGAGTCCATCTGGATAACACTGTGAGCTCTTGATTTCCAAAAGGGAAAGCCAAGCAAACAATATAGAACTCCTATGCCCCTAGAGTCCATCTGGATAGTATCATGAACTCTTGTTTGCAACATAAAAAGGGGAAGACCATAGAAATCAAGATAGAACTCCAAAACACTTAGAGTCCATCTAAATAGTGTTGTGAGCTCTTGATTCTATAAAACCAAATAAGCAAAATAAAAGAGAAGGAATGTCCAATTCTTTTCCAGGGTTAAGCTCAGATTGTTTAACTGTGTGGCTGTCAGATAAGTGACAGCACCTACTGCATTTATCCTAAATTGTCATGGCCTTGAAATCAAAGCGAACATTCAATAGACAACAATCAAAGAAAATAAGTCATGATCTATTATAGCTACTCTCCTCACATGGTGGATCTTGATGTAGCATAAGAATATAACTGCAAAATATAGACTGACATCTAACCGACTGACTGACCTAGTCAACATTTTTTGGATGGTTCCTCGATGCAGTTGGATTCTTTTGATTGGCTTGATTCTTTGGATAGGCTTGATTGGCTTGATTTCTTGAGTGTGTCTGGTTTCAGTAATATATTACTCATATAAGACTAACCTGTCTGGTTTGAGCGTATCTATCACTGTGTAAGATGATTGATATGATTTGATTGATTGATTTGATCATGTTGGCAGTTGATCAAGCTGTGTTAGATGGGCCCAATACTGGTTTGCAAAGCTCATGATTGTGACATTTGATTGATTGGATTGTTTTCCAGTTTCTTGCTAATTGATAAAGTTGTGTCAGATGAGCCCAATGTTGATTTGCAAAGCTCATGATTGTGGCATTGATTGACTGGGCATGTTCACCCTTTTCTCTCTTGATAACCGAGTTGGTTTTATTGCTTGGGATTTTGCAAATTTTTGAATGTTTTTGATGAAGATTGATTTTCTCAAAACATTTTTTATCTTTATTGGATTTTTTGATGAGTTTTCTGATTTTTTTGGATTTTTTCAGGAAATTTAGAATCGCCCCCTAGTCTAGTGGACCATTACTAACCATGGATAAGTGTTGGTGCTCAAAGGGGAATGTGATTCTAGATATAGCTTGGTTAGTCATTCTTGCATTTGAAATTTGCTCAAGCTTTTGGAGTTCATTGATGGTGAAGCTGGATTTGAACACTTGGCACTTGTTTGTCTGGTTTTCACCAAGATACCTACTCAATAGCGCCTGTTTGCCAAGTTTTCACTAAGAGAGCAATTTTTTTTCTCTTTATCTTTTTCTCTTTTTTGATTTTTTTTTTTTCGTCATCAAGGCGCATGATTGCCAGGTTTTCACCAAGGTAACATTTTGTATTTTTTGAATTTTTTGGTTTTTTTTAGATATGTAGATAGGTGCCTTAACCATAGAGACCTCAAGGGTAGAACCTCTTGAGGTGCATGTTATTGATGTATTCGAGGAGCATATCTCCTTCTAGTGTCACTAGTATGAATGCCCCACTCTGAGTAGAGCTGATAATGACAAATGGGCATAGCTAGTTAGGCTCAAACTTTTTGGGTTTGACTCTTTCTGCTTGGTTCTTTTGATTTTCCATGAGGACAAGGTCTTCTACCTCAAATTCTCATGGCTTCACCTTCTTGTGATAGTTTATTCTAAGGTGATTCTGATAGCCTTGTAAGTGTTCGAAGGCATGTTGTCTTCTTTCATCAAGTAACTCCAGTTCACTAAGCCTTGCTACTCTGTAGTCCTCATCTGTAATCAGGTTCTTCAAAGATATCCTTAGGGATGGGATTTCCACTTTGAGGGGTAATACTGCCTCTGACCCATAGACTAGGGAGAAAGGAGTGGCTCCTATAGGTGTTCACACACTATTTCTATATGCCCATAATGTGGGACTAGGCTGTAAATGTCAGTCTCACCATGATTCATTCACTATTTTCTTCAAGATTTTCAAGATTGTCTTGTTTGTCGCTTTGGCTTGGTCGTTCCCTTGAGGATGATAAAATGAGGAGAACCCTTTCTTGATATGGAATTGTTCGTATAGCTCTTCAACATCCTTGTTTTGGAAAGGTGTAACATGATCTGTTAGGATAGTTTGAGGGATACCGTATCGACAGATAATGTGATTAAGTATAAACATTTCTATTTGCATTCTAGTTATGTAAGTGAGAGGAATTGTTTCCACCCACTTGGTGAAGTACTCTATTTTTTCTATGATGTATTTGTGTCCATTTGCTGAAGAAGGTGTGATTTTGCCCACTAGGTCAAATCCCCGCGTGGAAAAAGGCAATGGTGATGTGATAGGATTTAGTTCCTGGGCTGGTGCACGGATGAGGTCTCCATGAATCTAACACTGTCTACACCTTTGAACATGTTTGTGTGCATTTGTCTCTATTGTGGGCCAATAGTATCCCATGCAGATGATCTTCTTAGCTAAGATGTTGCCACCTCTGTGGGTTCCACAAACTCCTTCATGTGCTTCGTACAAAGCTTTTTGGGATTACGTGGAAGTGAGACATCATAGTAGCATTCCATCTAGACTTCTTCTATATAAATTAGTTGAGAGGATGGTATACCTAGAGGCTTGGCGGACGAGGGAATTTCTTTGGTTCTTAGACAAGTTGGGAGGTAAGACACTATTTTGGAGATAGTTATAAACATCTTGGTACCATGGTGATTCAGGACCAACAAGGACGCATGATGATTCTATGATAGATGCTTGGTGTGATGGAACCAAGAGTTTCTCTACTAGAAACTAGAATATTGTTTCGTTTCCTGACATATCAATGAGTGATGCTATGGTAGCCATCGCATCTGTAGCTTTGTTCTATGCTCGTGGGACTTTCTTGAAGAAGATGTAATGGAACTAGGTGCGTAGTGTTTCCATCTGTGCTTTGTATGGTATGAGCTTCTCATCTTTGGTTGTATAATCATTTTTTTCTTGACTAATGTTCAACTGCGAGTCTCCATATACCTTTAGGTTCTTGATTCTCCATTGAATTGTTATCTTTAGATCGATGACTAGTGCTTCATATTCTGCTATGTTGTTAGTGCATGGGAAGTTGAGTCTGAAAGAATTTGGAATTGTATCATGATCTAGAGTGATAAGCACTATCCCTTCCCCCACACCATGGTTTGTGCACGACCCATCAAAATATAGTTTCCATACCTCAATCACTGGTTGTAGTGTCATAATAGATTCATCAGGAAAGTCAGAAATAATAGGCTGATGGTCCTGAATGGGTTCCTTTGCTAGTTGATCCATGACCACTTGCCCTTTGATGGCCTTTCTATCTATGTACTCAATGTCAAACTCACTTAAGATCATTACCCACTTCGCAAGTCGTTCAATGAGCTTGCTTTTCTTAGGAGGTACTTTAAAGGATCAATATGTGCAATCAACTTTTTTTGGTGACTCAACATATAATGTCTCAACTTTTGGGAAGCGAAGACAACTGCAAGGCATGACTTTTCAATTGGTGTATAGTTGAGCACATATCCTACCAATGTTCTAATTAGATAGTAGATGGTCCTTTCTTTACTTGCGTCATCATGTTGTGCCAAGAGTACACCTAATGCTGACTCTGTTGCTAAGATATACAAAAGAAATGGTCTACCTTGGACTAGTGGCACCAATATAGGAAACTTGAGGAGATAGTCCTTGAATATTTGGAATGCTTGTTCACATTGCTCTGTCCATATGAATTTGATGTCTTTGTGCAGTTGATGTTGGAATGGGTGGCACTTGTCTTCTAGCTGAGCTATGAAGTGCCTGATTGATTGGAGCCTACCTTGTAACCCTCTTAGTTGTCTTAGGTACGATGGTGGAGGCATGTCCAATATTGCTTTGAATTTCTCTAGGTCTACTTCAATGCCTCTATGTGACACTATGAACCCCAGTAGCTTTCCTGCTATAACACCGAATGCACATTTCTTTGGGTTTAAAAGGACTTTGTATTCCTGTATTCAGTCAAAGATTGGTCCCAATACTTGTAGATGATCTTTGTGAAGCATTGAATTGGCTAGTATGTCATCCACATAGTCCTCCATTATTTTGTTGATAAGATAATGAAATATTGTTGTCATAGCCCTTTGATATGTTGCACCCGCATTTTTGAGACCAAATGGCATGACGTCCCAACAATAAGTGCCCCAAGGACATGTGAAAGTTGTTTTATGTTGATCCTCGGGTGCGATCCTTATCTAATTATACCTTGAAAAGCCATCCATGAGTGATAACATTTGATGTCCAGTGGTTAGATCTACTATCATATCAAAGTTGGGTAAGGGAAAGTCATCTTTGGGATAAGCTATGTTGAGATCTCTAAAGTCTATGCAAATCCGTATCTGACCACTGTGCTTTGTAACTGGCACCAAGTTAGATATCCAGTCTACATATGGTATAGGTCTTATGAACTTAACATCCAGGAGCTTCTTCAATTCTACTTTGACAAGCAATGCAACATGGGGATGCATCTTTCTCAGCTTCTATTTGACAGGTTTGGCATTGGGTAGCAACGGGAGATGGTGTAGTACTAGCTCTGGATCTAACCCTGGCATATCTAAGTAGGACCATGTGAAATTGATCATCCTTTCTTTAAAGAAGCTAATAAATTGTTCTCTCTCCTTAGAGGTGAGTGATTTTTCCAAGTATATGTTCTTTGGGTTCTTGCCATCTCCCAAATTGACTTCCTCTATTTCTTCTGCTAGTAATGTCGATTTCTCCTCTGTCAAGGGGAGGAGTTCCTTCTTTCCATCTTCTAGCACCTCAGTGAGGTTTTCACTAGAAGATACGTCTTGTTTTATCTTTTTATCATTCTTTTGTTTTTTTTTATTTTGTGGACTGGAAAGAGGAGTTGCCTCCCCAAAATATGCCGCTCTGTTGAGGTCAATGGAGAAGCCTGCCTTGTGGTCTCCTAATGGAATGCCTTCCCTAAGTCCCATGAAATCAGAAATAGCCTCATCGTTCTCCAAGATATCTAAATCAGGGGGTCCTTCTTGATCACAGTCTATTAGCTTTGGGTGTACAAGACATATACTTTCATGGTTGTTTGACTCTAGTTGATTGAAAGGGACTATAGATATGGTTCCCACAAAATTGGACTGTGATGTGGATGCACCACTTGAGGTTTGATAAATGACATGCTTATATATGTAGGGTTGTTCGGTAATGGTTAGTTGGTCAAATAAGTCTTCTAGGTTTGTGATAGTTTCTGACAGAGGGGAATAATCTAGGATCAACAGTTCAGAGTCATGAAAGGATCTCCACTCATACTCGTGGGAGTCAGTCTCAATAGAACACTTTTCAGATGTCTCACTTCCTTTGTTATCATTGATTTCTATGTTGAGGTATATTCGGGTTTGTGTGGTTCCCTCTTCGGCAGGAAACAACTATGCTAATATATTTCTTATCAATACATGTTCTATGTTGTTCCCCCGGTGCATCTCTTCTATTTGTTCTTGATCAACTTGGATGTCTTGGATTACCAGACATGTTTGTAGTTGCCCATAGCCCAACCCTCTTTTGTTTCTCTAGGTTTGTGGGAGAGACAATTCCATTAAGCCTTGTTGCCTTGCCCCAAGACTAGTTGTACCATCATACCCAAATCTTTGTAACATTGTGTAACCATTACCATAGTTTGACAGGGGCAGGGGTGGTCAGATTGTCTCTGGAAAGTCTTGGTATAACTAGGTACTGATGTCTTATTCAAAAGGCTTTTCTTTTGCTATGTCTCCCCATCTGAAAAAGGTTGTGGGTGGACATCTAAATAAAACAAGCTGCGGAGTTTCTGTTATAATAACAGGTTGTGGCATGTCATAAGTTCTCAGGCTTTGAGGCATGTGCGTGATGGTAAAATCCTCTTCATATCTATATTCAATACATCCCTAGTCAATAATGGATATCTTGCCCTCTTTTCGTGTGATATCTTTAAGATTTGAATCTAAAGAGGAGGGAATACTTGCGTCTTGGTTAATGACTATCTTTCCTATTATCCATGTGACATCCTTGGGATTTGAATCTGAAGAGGATGGGATGCTTGCATCTTGGTTTGATGGTACCTAGTTATCAATGCTGATTTGGACTGTATTACAGTATTGGAAAGGATTGGGATCTCCCTCTATGATGATTTCCTCTCCCTAGTGTGGGAACTTGATGCATTGATGGTATGTCGAAGGTACAGCTTACATTTCATGTATCTAGGGTCTCCCTACTAGCATGTTTTATCCCAACTCAAGGTCTAGGATCTAGAAGGGAGTGTTTTTGACCACTGGATTGATACAGATAGGTAGAATGATAATACCTTTAGAGGACCTTTCCTCTTCATCATAAGCTCTGATATTTATCCTCCTTGTGACATCAATGCTTGATTCTGAATAGACCAGTTGCTTGATTAAATTTAGAGTATAGATGTTTAACCCAGCTCCACCATCAACAAGGACCCTACGGATAGTGCTTTTGTGGACCTGGACAAGTAAGTGCAAAGGATCATTATGCAGGGGTTTATGTGGCAACACATCATGGTCTGTGAATGTGGCATGTTTGTTAGTAGCTATATGGTTGACCATCATTTGGAAGCTCTTGGGTGTTATGTCCCTTGGGATAGCTACATTCTGAAGGGCTTGGTTCAGTGCTAGTTTATGCTGTGGAGATATGTGCAATAGGTCAAACACGGAGATCTGGGCAGGTGTGCGCTTTAGTTGATCCACTATGCTTGGCTATAGATCTGAGTTTGCTTTAGGATTGGTAGATACAATAGGTGAGGGTGGTACTCCTTGCAAGATGACTCTGGCATGACGTGTTGTTATAGCACATCTATTACCTTGGTCTTTGATAGTGATTATAGCCACATGGCTATCTGAAGGATTGAGGCAATTGATAACATTATCACTGTTGGCATACATATAGTTAACTTGTTTTGCTTGTCCACCAGACCCGGAGGCTTTACCCTTGTTGTGAGCATGGAAGGTATTATTGAAGATAGTGTGATCAGTTGTGCCTTTGGTTTGGGTATTTGTCACATCGATGACCCCTATGTCAATCAGATCTTGCATAGCATGTTTCAATCGATAATATTTAGACATTTTGTGCCCTTTCACTTGATGAAACTCACAGAAATCCTTGTCATTATACCACCTTGGTTTGTTCACATCCTGTTCAAAGTCCTTGATTTCAGGGAGAGTGATAGTGTTTGATTGTATCAACTTGCATAAAGCTAATTCTATTGACTCTCCTAATGGTGTGAAATCTCGTTGCTGGAATTAAAATTGTGGTCTGCGTTGATTCTATTGTTGTCTGTTTGACACAACAGCCTCTTGTATAGGGGGAGGTTGGTTTTGGGTGTATGCTTGTTAAGTGGGCCCTGTGGGTTTTTGGTTGGCCATAGGTGCGCCTTGCAGTGACACCTTGGGTTGTGCATAGTTGATTGTCTTCACATCAATGACACCATCACTAGTGACATTTTTGTTTTTGTTCCACCACTTAGCTTTGTCCGTTGCATTTTTGTTTGTATTCATTTGTGTTGGATCTGCAATGATTCCTCGTTTGAATAAGTTCTGCTCACAATGAACTCCTTGTTCGATGAGTTGTGTGAAGTTCAGAGATAAGTGTAATTCTATTGTGAATGACATGTCTGGAATTAGATTGTCAACAAACGTGACTATTAGGTCTTGTTCGGGCACATCATATGTTATGTGGTTTTTTGTATTCCTCCATCTCTGTAGGAACTTCACAAAAGAATCTCTATCCTTCCATTTGATATCGCAAAGGTCCTTGATGCTGACCTTGCACTCGATGTTATGATGGAAGTGAGCTATGAACTTTTTAGCTAGTTCACCCTAAGACTGAATGCCATGAGGTAAATGTGAGAACCATTCCATTGCTGGTCTAGCCAAGCTTTGTGGGAATAGTCACATTAAATATGTTTCATCATGGGTGACTTCAATGCAACTAGCAAAAAAATCTCAGACATGTTCAATAGGGTTGGTATTGCCCCTATATTTTTCAAATTTAGGTACCGAGAAGAGATTAGGGAATGGAGACATCTGGAGAGAATGGTTAAAGGGGTATGGGTATAAATCCTCTACAGTGTAGGATTTAGTTTTCCCCTAATTTTTCATATCCATCATTTGGGTTTGAAGGCTTTGCACTTGTTGCATTAACATGTCCATTTGATATTGAGGTTGATGTGTGAGGATGTTCATCTATGCTATAGTGGGTATGAGGCTGCACCTCTGTGTCTCTTGAGTAGGAACATAGGATTTCATCCCGGGGACTTGATATTGGTTTCCCACCGAGTGATTTGGAAATGGGGGCACATGAGTAGCCCATGGTGGGTTTTGATTCATTTGCTATTGTGTTTGAAATTGGGGTTGATATTGCTACTGCTGAGGTTGAGGTTGAAGTTGGGGTTGCTGTTGCTGAATTTGGAATTGACACAACTGAAGTTGGGATTGCTATTGCAGGGGTTGGATTTGAGCAACTGAAGTTGGGGTTGTTTTTGCAGGGGTTTGAATTGAGGAAACTAAAGCTGGGGTTGCTGTTGTGGGGGTTGGATTTGAGGCAACTAAAGTTGGGGTTACTGTTGCAGGGGTTGGATTGATGTCAAAATGTGCAAAGGTGTAGCCTTGGGTGGGCATTGAATGTAAGTTGTACCTACAGAGATGGATCTCTGTGGGCATGAAGTATTGATCCCAAGACTAGTATGAGTTGACTACAGTAGCAACATAGTTTCAAAATAGTTGATGTTTGGTGTAGCTTGAGAGCTTGATTGCCCCGGCCATGTGACCAAAGGTGGGTGCATACTAGGAACCATAGGTGCACTCGGTTGCGAGCCTGCCATGTTTTGAGTGGAAGATGTGCTAGCCTGGTTCATGTCATTGGTTGACTAGGTATCATCTATGTTAATGTGGGTAATACCAATGGTGGGAATATTTGAGAGACAACAGGCAGTATCTGAGGAGGCTGAGTAGTGTTTTGACCTACGAGAGGGTTTTCAGGCCATATGGTTGATACACTAAATTTAGTGGGGAGCTTGACTTCTTTCTTTATTAGCATGGCTAAGAATCGGTTGGGATTCCTCTCTACAACAGCGTTGACAACTTGTGTGGACTAAGCATCTTGCTCTATATCCTCTAGTTCCTCTTCTGTGACATTTTTGAAAAGAGCCGCCCCACAGGGTTGTTCAAGGAACAGAGTAGAAATGGTATTTATGAAAGGATCATTCTCTTGCTTTGTTTCCCAAGCGGGGAATCAGTTGATATATGACTCATCAGGTTATGTTCTAGCCTTAGACCTTGTGTAAGGCCCTCCATGAGGTATTTGAGACATAGTGTGGTCCAGGTTTTGTAACTAAAACAAGTGATATAAAGCAAACAAAGAAGAATATTCTTTCTAAGGAAGTCTGAGTTATGTTTAGGACAAGGGTAATTCTAGGGATAGATTTTGATATAGCTTGATCTCAAAGTGGTGATGATGTAAAAAGATAAGATTTTCCAACCTTTGCCTTGGACAAAGTCACTTTGATAAGGATGATGATGTTTGATATGATGAGATCAAGTTATTTTGAGTTTGATCTTTCAAACTAACAATATTTTTTACAATAATCATGCTTTATAGAGAAGGGATGATCTTTAATGTTTAGAGATTCACACAATGTTCTTCGTGTTTTCCTGGGATAGACACTAGTTTTGGACACCAAATGAAGAGTTCTCTCAAGGTTTTTTTAGGTTAAAAACAAGTGTAATGTATCTCTAGTCAATTGTGGTACAACTCCATCGATTGCAGCAAAGTAAATGGTCAATTGCGGTAGTTTATTACCGATTGCGGTAATAAACAATACAATTGCGGAAATAAATAAGTTAACTGCGGCAAATTTCCTTCAATTGTCACACAATGTGGGCAATTGCGGTAAATAGGAAACAGTCTCAAAAATATTAAGAGATGGGTATCACTGCTTGACCATTTTGATATTTTTGGAACAAAGGTTTTGATTTGCAAGATAGTTGACGTTGACAACCCTAGACTTTAACACATTTGACTCATTTTGACAGTTTGGATGATTTGTTTTGCATTTTCAAAAACTGATCAAAGAAACAAGCACAATAGACACTGTGTTTTGAAGAATGAAGACTGACACTGTGTATGTTCTACAACTTTTTCAAGTTGCATGGTTATCACGAGGTCTTAATAATGAACAGTTATATTTAATCTAGGTCAATAGCTTCATAATACAATGTTATAGGCCCAATGCTTGAATATCCGTTAGCTCACACAATAATTGTCACACTACTAGGACACGAAGGTCCATGATGTAGGTGCCTGTGTTTTTGTCATTTCTAGGTATTGTTGTCATGAAGTGAAGATCTCTTTCACTACACAAATACTATGGGACACATATGTTGGGGATCTTGGGGGGAAATTCTGCAACCCCTTGCACTATAATAAGGTACTTGTTCGAAGGTAAAATGGGTTGGCCTCTAATTAATCAAGGTTGTAGTAAGGGTTTGTGGTGTCTCTCCAATCGGTTTCTATGTGTGTGACTCACTTAAGAGCCTAGTTGATTATGTTGGCTCCTTAGGGATATTCTCCCAATCTAGACTATCACCAACACACCTCACCTGAGCTTGGCTAGATAAGATGGAACTTTGGTTCGTGCCTTGTTTATATACCGATCAGAAGGATTACCGGTTTAAGGTCATTCTTCAAGGAAGAAGCACATTCCCTAGACAAGCCTTTCTAAAAAGTACAAAGGTTTATAATCTAACACTTTGTGCAAGTGCACCCAAAACTCAAGACACAAGGTAAATCGATTAAGCTCCAAAAGTTTGAAATGTGAACTAAGCTGCACCACCATACAAGCACAAGTGTTCAATTTTAAGCCCAAAAGTAGGTGTTGATTTCTTGTTCAATTTTAATGTACCAAATCAAGAAATTCTTTGCCTTGTTCAATTTTAGTCCCCACATCACTTTTAAGCCCAATTTTGGAATGTGAGATGTAAGATGTGTGACAAACACTATTCTTTTTAAACCCAAATCGACAAGTGAATGAATTTTAAGTTGCATTGTTATCTTGCCTCCTCGATTTGTACCTATCAAAGAAATTGTTTAGTATCTTCATAAATGAAAGCTTTCAATCCAAAATAGAAAAATATCCAGAAACTCCAGGACTGTTGAGATTGCTGAAATTAATGGTGACTTTATACTTAACTGTGAATCTCTTAATTGAATCAATGTACCTCATGTTTGCTTCACTTTGATCGTTAGCTATGATTGCGAGAATAGCCCTTTGTTGTGATCAATAGTTGATGGTTCTCTTTCTGGCAGCTCTTAATGCTCTAGCACCTAGTATGCGTTTGATTATCCTCTTGGCCATTAGTCATTTTCTCAATCCCAAGAAATCAAGAGAGAACACACATAAAGAAAACTTTTTCAAAGATCTTTGTTTTTTTGAAAATATTTCTCAGAAAAAATAAAATAATAGAGAATAAAGTCCCTGTATAATTTCAAGACCTTTTTAAAAATGTAACTTTTTTGATAAGAAATGTTGATTTGTGTCCAAAATTAAATTTTTATGAAATATCATAAAAAAATTATAAAAAATCGTTAAAAATTCAAAAAAATCTAAATTTTGGACTGTATCTTTCTTATATCAAAGGGTACCTCCAAAAAAAAAGTTTAGATCATAATTCCTTAATTTGTGCCCTAGGGACCCATTTTATCATAAAAGACCAATTTGAAAAGATCTGTTATTTTTGCAACATAATTTCACAGAAATTAAAATCACAAAGAATAGGCCCCCTCTATAATTTCAATACCTTTCCAAAAATGTAACTTTTTTTATAAGAAATGCTGATTTGTGTCCAAAATTAAATTTTTATGAAATATCATAAAAAAATTATAAAAAATCGTAAAAAATTTAGAAAAACCTAAATTTTGTACTGTAGCTTTCTTATGTCAAAGGGTACTTGCAAAATTTTTTCAGATCATAATTCCTTAATTTGTGCCCTAGGTATCCATTTTATCATAAAAGACCAGTTTGAAAAGATCTGTTATTTTTGCAAAATAATTTAACAGAAATTAAAATCACAAAGAATAAATCCCCTCTATAATTTCAATACCTTTCCAAAAAAGTAATTTTCTTGAAAAGAAACTTTGATTTGTGCCCAGAAACGATTTTTTAATTAAATATCACAGAAAAATTATAAAAAAAAAAAAACTTAGAAAAATCTAAATTTTTGTTTGGGGCCTCCTTAGATTAGCGTCATCCTGCAAAAAAAAATTCATAAAATAATTCCATGTGGTTTGAAAGATATGACCAAATTTCACGCGGGTTGTAAGTTCACGTCGGGTTCACAAAAATATATGCCTCTTTTCGTGATTCGTGGTTCCGAAGCTTTCCAAAGGTAGGGGTTAGTAGCAAAGGTTTTACAAATGATATAAATCTAATACACAAATACTACTAAAATGAATAACTCGAAGCATAACCAATAAAATGTACAAGCAAAGAAAGGAAAACAAATGAATGCAAACCCCGAAGCACTTAAAGCTTCTATTGTTTCTCTCTACTCCTTCCGAAACGCTGTTCTTGATGCTCAGTATTGGGGTGGGCAACGTCTATGACTTGAGAAGTGTCGAGAATTTGCTAATTGAAATGAGTGTGTGATCACAAGATGGCTTGAATGCTAGAACCAAACTGACATAGTAATGGCGCACGAGAGCTTGAAATCCTGGATCCTTCAAATGG
>MU225568.1:2878748-2910540 GCA_018584345.1 Thuja plicata
GAATTTAATTAGTAAGTTTAAATATTTGAATTTAAACTATAGGAAATTGAATTTAATTAATTAATTAATGGTAATTAATCAATTAAGGTTAATTAATTAAATAAAATTAATTTTGGGAATTTGATTATATGATTTGGGGAATGAATTCAGAGGAAAATAGATGATGAATTAATGATTAAAAAACCATTAATTAATAGATGAAAATTAGTGTTTTTAATGTAAAGTCGCAAGCCTGTCCATTTTTGGGTGTCTACAGATAGAAGTTTATTTTGATAGCTACCAACTACTACACACACTGGATGGATGCTCAAGTACTGAAGAATTGTACTATAGAGTTCATGACCAAATTCTTGAAGGAGGGCATCATAACTAGGTTTGGGATGCCGTTCTATCTGGTATGTGACAATGCTTCCTCTTTCTCTTCTGCCTCCCTCACAGAATGGGTCTTCAAAAACTAGGTAATCCTGAAATTCTCTTCAAATTATTATCTGCAAGGTAATGGTGTGGCAGATTCTACAAACAAAAATTTAACGACAGTGATCAAACACCTCCTAGATGACAACCCCAAGGATTGGCACATGCAGCTGAAATACACTTTGTGGACTGATTGCATAAGGATCAAGAATGCCCTGGGGATGTCACCATACCAACTGGTTTATGGTCTACAATTGGTCTTCCCTATGAACTTAAAAATCCCAATTCTTAGATTCATGGACCAATATGTAGGAGGAGAAGATCAAATACAAGTCATGCTCATGAATCTATTTAACCTAGAAGAGAAACGATAATCAACTCTTGAGCACGTATCAAAGCATCAAGCCATAGTCAAGAGATGGTTCGACAAGAGAGCCACCATTAAAGCCTTCAGGATCTTTGACCTTTTTCTTGTGTTGGATAAGGCAAAAGACAAGTCGGGCAGCCACACGAAGCTCCAAACATTGTGGACAGGCCCTTACCAGTTATCAGAGATCTTGAGAGAAAACACTTTTAGGATCAACACATTGAATGGAGAGTTGACCCCATTTCTAGTCAATGGGAAATTCCTCAAACATTACTTTGGATCCTAAGAGGGACTGCCTTCCATCCCTTGTACCATAGTCCCTTTTGCTTCTTTGTTTCCTTTCTTTTTTTTCTTTTCTTTCTTTTTTTGTTGCCCTCGCCATCAGTCCATTCTTCTGTTTGTGGTTGTTCTTCTTCTTTGTCGGGGCTCATTTTGTTTCTTTTGGTTAGTGTGTGTTGGATCCATTCCAAGGCAATCTGTAAATCAAAGTAGAGGTATTTCTCAGTCAAATTCGCTAAAGAGACATGCAACACAAAGAACATTGTCCAAGAGACAAAGTGGTGATAGCTATCATTGACAAACAAGAAGAAGTTCAAAACTCGATCATCCTGATCACGAACACACTAAGAGAGACAATACTCAAGAGTGTTGGTTTTTTGAGCATTTGTTAAGTTTTCACCACCATTAGTGTGTAGATTCGGGTACCCTCTGATCCCAGAACCCAAGTCTGAATGAATGCAAAGGCAATAGAAAAAAAGAAATAGCTGAAGAGAGAGGAAGAGAAGCACATTAAAAGAAAAGTGTCCCAAAGAGGCCACAAGTGTGAGATCCAGGTGGCACAGCCTAATCATTGCTTGGATTAGATTAAATATGTAAAGAGAATTTAATTGTTATGGACTTGAACACATGGAGTACAGAAATATCCAGGGCTTGATACTTTTCAAAAGTCTCATGGAAGAAATAAAATGACTGTTCAAAAGACAGAAATCTCAAAGAAAGAAAGCTATAGCCTAGCAGATAGAACGAACTTGGGTGACTATGATAACCTCTACAAGGGCTATTAATTCCCTACTGGTAGTAGAGAAAGGTTATACTTGGGATTTGGGGAAAACTTTGTCAGGGATATGAACACCTGACTGGTAGCAAAGCTCTTTCTGGGAAACTGTGGTCTACTTGGCAAAGGTTGGGAGTAGCTGGAAAATGTTTTAGTTACCACAATCAAGGGTCAAGAAATAAATACACATGAACACACACTAGGAAACTAGTGGAAGGCCTCAGATTGGAGGTCATTGAAAGATTGTCAACACCAACATCTCTTGGTTCTATTCTACTGCAAAGCTACATTCTGGAAGAGTATTGATGATGAAGAAATGCCTTGGTCATTCCTCCTTTTTTTGGGGCTATTTTTTGTGGTTCCACAACACACACCCCATTTTTTGGTCCTCTGACCATGGGGACCCCCCTTCTTTTGTCTTTTTTATTTTTTTCATGTCTGCCCCCTTAAGTCCTCACCCATTTAGCCTCATTGAAAAGGTTGTCAGCAGGTTAAAATAGAATAAGACACCTTTTTCATCATTTTGGCCCTTTCTGCCTTTCGAAGGACCAGTGTACTCCAAAATACTAAAATGGCCAAATGGCCAAAAGTCGGCCCTTTCAGTGTTTTGGCCGCCAAAACCACCAAAATTCCAAAGGTGTCTACCCTTGACTTTCAGTGTTTCAGACCCCAAAATACCAAAAGTGTTGTTGTACTGCCCACAGGCTATAAATGCGAGAAACCCCAAAAAAAGAAATCACTTCATCTTTTCATCTCCAACTTCTCGAGAGCTCGCAACTTCATTATATTTCACCTCGCTCCTTGTCACTGATCACTCACACCTTTGAGCTCAGTTCTGTTGTCCTACCCCACTCGTAGCTCCTTCGAGGTAGGTTCTTTCTTTGTTGTTTAGTGGTTTTTTCTCTCTTCTTAGTCTAGGTTTGGGGTTTTTTGTGCCTAGTGCTTGTCTAGCCTAGGGCACGTCAGCTTCCTCCTCCTCTGGTCTCTTCTGGCCTTTTTTCACCTTTGTTTTTGGCAGGGATGTCCCTCCTTGTTGGGTCTAGTATTTCTAAGTTTTTTAGGTTAGGTTTTTTCCATTTCTTGGTCATGGCCTTTTTCGTAGGTTTTTGGCCCCCGAAAGGCCAAAAACCAAGTCAGTTTGTAGTCTAAGTGTCATTTTGGATATTCAGCCTTTTTGGCCTTTCAAACCTCTGAAAGGTCTAAAATGCTGACAAGTCCGAATCCCCAAAATCCCTGTCTCCCTCACCAAGATTTTAGACTTTGGAAGTCCATAAACTAGTTCAGATTTTTGACATCCATAGAAACCTTCAGATTTTTGGATGCCAAAAAGTCCGATGAAGCTTGCTCGTCAATGGTGGATTTCTCACACTTTCAGCCTTTCCAGCATCTGAAGCCATTTTTGGCACCCAAAAACCTGAAAGGGATGAAAGTGCAAAAATTTGCATTCCTGGCTACTTAGAGAGATTTTACCTCTATTTTCTTAGATTAGTTAGTTCTCCTGTAATTTCATCTTCAATAAGATACTGATACTTGCATTCTCCTTTCAAGGATGCCTAAACAAAAGATAACATCCTCGATGAAATAACAACATAAGGGGAATCCCCCAACTTCAAAGGTTGGGAACAAACACATTGAGATCACTGGCACCAACATTGGGAATATAGACTGGGATCAATTCTTGACCTAATGCTCCCAACCAGCAGGATGATCTGAGGACTGCACTACATTGGTCCTATCTAGATTGGTAAACATAGTAGCCCACCCAGTCTTGTCTTCCAAATTGATCATAACCCTGGCCAATCACTACAATTTAGATAAAAGAGTGTTCCTAAACATAGAGTGACAAGTGGTACTTGACATAAGGTCAGATGTCATAGAGGATGTCTTCCACCTCCACAAAGGCATTGATGAGTTCTACAACTTCTACATTGGAAAGGGGCTCCAATGGTTCAGAAAAAAAAAAGAAAAGGAAGCATATGAGATTGTAAATAATGAGTACCTTACACAACCTCTTCCCAAAAACAAGTTGGACAAGATAGACCTCCGAAGGGGGTACTTAAAAGATGACATCCAAGCGGTTGTAACATTGATAAGCCGGGTTTATAGGCTATCTTAGTCCAGCCAACTCAAACACTAGATGATCTTAATGATAGAAAGGATCAGAGGATGGAAAGAAAGGTTCAACTGGGGCTCCATCATTAGTGATAGTTTAGATGAGTAACTAACTATGGTGAAACATAACCCCAAATTCTACATGAGCACTTACATAGTGTACCTACTGGCAGCATGGGAAGACTACCTAGGTCTTACCAAGAGGGGAAGCATAAATGATCCAAATGCTTGGCCCCATGTTTTGTACCCATAGTTGATGAGGAGGGAAAAAATGCCAGTAGATTACCCTGATTACAAGATAGTCAATGATGTCTTCATATTCATAGTCATTCGATACATTGAGGGTGATTTTGCAAAAGGGATATCAGAGGAGGCAGCTACCAAGATAAGGGCCATAGGGGCCTATTACATACAACTCAGAACCTTCACTTACATTCAGATAGCGGGATCAACTTTGAAACCAAAGAAGCTGCCTAGGTATCCATCCGACTGGATAATCATTTTGGAGATGTCTAGGAAACTCGCAGATGAAAATGAACACATAAAGCACAAGAACAAGCAATGTTGGGATTTTCCCATCTCACTCGGACCATATACCCTACAGGATATGAATGTCTATAAATCTTTTTTCTTTGAATGGGATGATTTTCCCCTACAACTTTACAAGATAGTGCAGACTTTTTTTGACCCTATAGGCACTTACAACCACATTATTGGAAATTTCTACATTCACAAACCATACTTAGAGGATCACTAGATGAACTGTGTAGATGATCATGAGGTTAGAATCTAAGATTATTATAGAATGACTCTTACCTTAGCAAAGGAAGTCATAAAGAATCCTATTCCCCCAAAATTTTGGGAGTATGATTCAGATGAGGTCTTGGAGGCCATTTATATAGATGACAAGATATATGGCAGGCCCATCATGAATGCAGAGATTGATAAGGATGAAAATGATGATATTGATTTCTGGGCAAGGAATGTGATGAGAACAACAGAGGAATGGATTGAGAGGCCCTACAAGATGAGCCTAATACTTGTGAAAATTTTTTGGAGTGACCTATGAAAGTAGATAAACAATGATGAGAAAAATCAACCATCCCAAAGTACAAAAGGGCACTGCCTATGAAGCAATGGATGGTATATTTCCATGAGCATCCAGTAAAATATGGTTCTAATCCAAGGAATAAAAAGACAAGGATGATAGGGAAAATAGATCCTCTAGTAGGTTCATCACAACTCCCATCAAATGAATGCCCATCCACCTCTGGCCAATCTCCTCCAACCATTGAGAAGGGGAAGAAAACATATAAAAGGAAGAAGGCTTTTGAATCTCCACGAATGGAAACCATATAGGAAGAGCTCAAAGAAGTAGAAGAGGAAGTACCTCTAGTTAAAAGGATGAGATTGCAGAAAGAAAAGGAAGCTACTAGGAAACATAAATAAGATCTTAAAGAGTAGGACAATCCTTTGGATGCCTTGGGATTTGATGAATTCCTGATGTCTGACTTTGAATGACTTGAGGTTTAATCAGATCATGGGAAAGATATATCAGGATACAACACCAAAGCTCCATCACTCATTTATCCCTAGGTGACCCTCACTCCACCCCACTCTAGTTCACCAATCCCTTGGTAAATGTGTCTACCACAGAGGTAAGCTCCAGTTCCACTCAAGGGCCTGAGACCCAAGATAGTGGGGTAGCTCAAAACATAGCAACAAGAAAGATTACAGGAGAAATTTTTGTTTCTACTCCACCACCACACATCCCTACTCCACCAAATTCTCTCCTACCTCTAATTCCTACTCCACTACCATTGGTGCCGAGTCAAACACCGCCTCTGTCCCCTTCTACTTCCACTCTCCCATCTCCCATTCCAATACTTCCAACACCTACTCCACCGACATTAGTCTCTTTTCCTTGCTCCACCCCGACTTCCCAAGGGGAAGTAAGTACAAAAGATACATCACCCTTTAAAACCAAGCTAGAGGCCATGACTGGTCTCATTTTAGAAGTGTTAATCGACTCCTTAGAGGAAGAAGTCCAAAACAAAGAGGTAGAAGAGAAAGTAACTGAAGAAGATAAGCAGAGGAAGAAAATGGAGAAGGAGAAATACAAGGGGGAAGAATGGATGAAGAAGGGGATGAACAAGAAAGGTGCAAGAAAAGGAATTAGAGGAAGGAGTAACCCTAGGATCTCAAGGCTTAACCTCTATCCTCCATGTTCCCCCATATGAGCCCATGACTACATTTGGTAAACCTACTTGGTTTACCAAATAAATCTAGCTCAAAAGGAGAACTTACATAGATGAGATAGAAGGGGAAGAGATGAGTATGACATATGAAGGAAAACCCTTCCACCAAATGGAAATAAATGTGCCAGAAATGACAGTATCATATTTCACCCATGACACTAAGGGTCACTAGAAGGCACATATAGAAATCCATCCTACCAGCACTCCTCAAACATCAGTCGCTTTAGAGGATTACACATTCAAGGAAGTGGACTTGGGAGAACCCACTAGAGAAGGGAGAAAGAAATTGGCAGCCTTAGGGCTTAAGCATGCTCTAGGGTTCATGAGTAAGGATGAGGAAACTATAAAATCATTGATGGAACAAAACAAATCTTTGAAAATGTATATTCATAAGGTAGTAGGTCCCATCGACCCAAACTGCCCGGAGGCTTCATTACAAGCCATGTTGGGAAAAAGGGCTACACCAGATTTGCCAGTAGGCCTAACTCCTTCCTTCATCTAGGCAAGTGCAGATTGGAAGAATGACTCTGAGAAATTTGGAGAGAAGGCTATGACATTGGTATTCATGCCATACAAGACTATCTTGGTTGAGGCTAATTGTTGATCAATCTGGTAGAAAATTATGGTGGTTTGGATTCTAAGATAAGTAAATGGCAAGTCACCCTCCAAGACTTGGAAGTGATCCAAAAACAACATTTCTAGATTCTAGTAAAGATATATGAGGGAAAGGAACTAGACAACTTTAAGGCATGGACCAAAAAGATAGCCAAGACAATCAAGGTCTACAAGAAGCATCAGACTTTCATAGTAGAAAAATGCGAGGAAGTCATAAAATCGATAGAGGAAATGGAGGCCTTTTTGATAGGGATCAGCCTCAACTTGTATAGGGACAAATAAAAACATGCCCTATGTCCATCAAAGAAGGTAATTCAGCAATTCGGGGATGTTTTGGCAGGTACTAGTACACAACAACTTTTCTATTTAAAAGAAGAAATGCAGAGGATGTTTGAACATGAAGATGAGATCAAGTTCTTCGCTTTTGAATTAACTATCTTCAAAGAGAAGTAAGAATGAAAGGTAACTAGGGTGAAAATGAAAGAGATCAACTATGAAGAGATCTAAGAGATAGTGCATAGGCTCAGGGCAGCCCACCCAGATGTTTTTCCTGATTGAAGCCACAAACAAATTGGCAATTTTCACACTTAGCCAATTTTCTCCCAAGGCAGGTTCAACCTTTTGGCTTTTAGGTATTCCAATCTTTCGGCCTTTCGGCCCCACAAGCAAGACAATTTTCCAGCCTTTCAACCTTCCAAGTTATTTGTCCTTTTGGCTTTCTAGGTTTTTTGGCCTTTTTGGCCCTCCAAGTATTTTGGCCTTTCAGCCTGTGACAAGTCTGAAACATCCGAGTCCTCCAAAGTTTGGGTTTAAAACACTTAAGAAGTTTTGGGGGCATTAAAAGTTTCAAAGTTGAGGTCAGGGTCTAAAAATTTGGGTGTTTTCAGCAAGATCACATTTTTGGCACACCAGTTGAACTCCAGATCAGATTGATGGTTAACTTGAGTTCATTTTGGAGAGACTAAGGGTCCCCTATTAGTTCCCACCACAAGAAGAGCCTCCAGATGAAGATTTCAAGAACTCCAAGTTCTTAGAAGAAACTCACCCTCTTCCCTTTCTCTTCTTAGCGAGTTTGACCCTTCTTACATGGGAAAGCTGATTGTAAATGGATTTAAGAATCTATGCAAGCTTTCTAGTATCAGTTAGCAGTAGTTTCCCTTCAACAAAGTTCTAGTTTTAGATTATGTTTATTAATTTAGACTCTTTGATGCCCTAATTTTGAAATTTAGAGTTGTGGGTCAAAACCCTATATATTGTAATCACAAATCAATGTAAAGGGTTGAATTCTTAATACAATAAAAATCTACATTTGGTTCTTCATTTGTGGTGTGTGAATTGTGGCTACCTATGCAAAATTATTGGATGTATGCTTGCATTATTCATTATTTTCAAAGATCCTCTTGTTTATTGTGCTTCAGATTCACGTTTCTTTTAGTTGGATTTTGTTGTTGTTTATTTACCTTGTTGTGACAAATATGTGGAAGAGATCATATTTGGGATTTATGATAAATCCATCTTGTGGGTGTGCACACCTTGGTGGCTCAATGATTTGATAGATTTTGAATATCTTGCACTAGTGGATTCATCTTCTCTCCAAACTCTTGCATCTGTGGGGTATTGAATTGGGACTTGGTCTGATTTATACTTCATGGGTTTGTTCCAAATCTCTTCATCATTCAATTCACAAGGAATGATTTAGAATATTTTATGTCCATAGGATTTCATTTTTGCAATTTGCTTCATTTCTCGCTACCTTACTCTCTTTAAATTCTGAAAATCAACATCTTGAAAATACAAAATTGCATTTTACTTACAACACCCATATTTTAAAATGGAAAATACCAAAAAAGAACTAAAGTGTTTTGTAGTTTGATGTCTTGAGCATACCAGAAAATGCCTCCTCATGAAAAATCACAGTTATCTTCAACTAAGTAACCAAGCAAGTTGTGACCCAACCCTAGAGAACCTTGGTAATAACTTCGTTATATTTTCAAGAGAGGAAATTGAATCTCGAGATCCTAGAAAGTTGGCTTGTGTCAAAACAACACTCAACACCATGGACATCTCTCAATACTTATAACTACATGCTCTAGGTCTACTTGGTTCACTTGAGTCACCTCAAGATTAGATTCTTCCATCAATTTTTCTAAACCCTATCCTCTTACCAATTTGGTTATTTGGATATTGATATTGAATTCTTGGACTTGGTTAATCCATCTACATCTTCTCTTGGTTACTTATGCTTGCCTAAAAATATCTTTAACAACTGCACTAAGGGACATATGCTATGAATTCATCTCCAACCAAGTAGGGTTTGAATAATTTTATTGCTTTGACCAATGCATAAGCCTATTTCTCATTAACATCATATTTTAATTTTGTATCATATAATTTCTTACTAAAGAAAGCAATGGGTTGCTCGTGTCCTTCATTTTTCTACAACATTACTGCAACAATTTTATGGAAAGAAACAAAGGAGAAGATTTGAAAAGGTTTAGAAAAATATGGGGATTTCAAAATAGGGGCCTTCTTAATGGCTCATTTAATACTTATGAAGGCATCTAGTGCTTCTACTGTCCAATTTAGTGATGCGCCTTTCTTCAACATTTTAGTAACTGGTTTCAAAATCTCAGCAAATTTTGATATGAACCTTCTCATAAAGTTTATTTCTCCAAAAAAAGACTAAATGACCTTCACTATCATTTGGATTGGGATCCTTTCAATAGCAGTAACATGCTTTGGATCAATCCTTACTCCCTCTATGGATACAATGTGCCCCAATAACTTTCCCTCTATTACTCCAAATTGAAACTTCTTTGGATTTAGTGATACATGATATTATAGGGATTTAAAGAATATCCTTTCCAAGTGCTTTCAATAATCTTCAAATTTCTTAGAGTACACAATCAAATCATCTTGGTCAATTTCCAAGATAACATCAATTCTTCAAATGCAACGTCCACAACCCCTTGAAAAGTAGCTATAGAATTTATTAGGCCAAAAGGAAATCATACATAGGCATAGGTACTCCATGGCATTGTAAAGGTGGTCTTACACTATTTTTATTCCTTTACCTTAACTTGATTATATTCATAAAACCCATCCATGATAGACAATATTTCATTTCATGTTACCTTTTGCAGTAGTGCTTCCATATTAGGCAAAGAATAATTGTCTTTCAAGGATGATACATTCAAGTTTCTAAAATCCATGCATAATATGATGTTACCATTATTTTTCCTGAATAGGACTAAGTTTGATACCCAAGTAGAATGATTTATAGGTTTAATTATTCCCCCAACGCTTAACTTCATTAATTGCTCCTTCATTTTTGGGGCTAAAGTAGGATTGATTGGCCTTTGTCCTTGTCTAAAGGGCTTGCCATCTAGTTTTAATGGTATCTCATGTTGGAATAAATCTTCTCTATACCATTTTAGATCATCATAAGACCATGCAAATACATGCCTGTATTTCCTTTCTAATGCAATCAAATCTAATATGATCTTGGGAGAAAGCTTCTTCCATATGAATTTTTTTTTGGGTGTATTATTAGTCCCTAGATTTATTTTTTCAATGTCCTCATCCTTGACATGCACTCTATTCATCTCCACTCTATCATCCCCACAAAAACCCTTTCTAATGCCACTAATCATCCATGGAGCTTATTTATCTTTAATTGGACCACCTCTTTTCTGAATAGAGTTTCTTTTCCATCTTTCTCCTCTACATATGCATTGAAGTCAATAAACTTGTGTCAGTCCTTTCTTCACATCTTAGAAACTTCAATATTTCATCATCATCTTCAAATAATTAACATTTATAAATATTATCAAGGATTGTTGGTCTACTTTTGATCTCAACCTTTGAGACTCCACTTAGTGTTATGTCATCTTGTTTTACTGCTATATTAGCCAAGAAATGTGTCATAGTATTTTTAGACCTATCCACCCAATCAACTGAGAAAGTATCAAAAAATTTAATTGTATCCCATACCCCATTTCTATAATATCTTAACCTTGTGTTCTTAGCAACATATTTGGATCTTACTTGAGAGATGATCAATTCTGAATCTCCAAACACACTTAGAAATTTGATCCCGTATTTATAGGAAATATGCATCCCTGATATAAGAGCCTCATATTCAACTACATTATTTGTGCAATGGAAGTCTAAGAGGAAATAGTACTTAAACTTTTTCCCTTAGGAGAAATAAACACTAGTCACACTCCATCTCATTCTTTACTGGAGGCCCCATAAAAAAATATCCTCCAAACCAACCCCTCACTCTTCTTGGCTAGGATCTTTATTGGATCATTATTTCTCAGCTCAGGTTTAGTAAGTTTAACTTTGAAATTATCCATATCTATATGAAAGAAACAAGTTAACTGGTTGGGATCAACTTCCTCAATGATGTAGGAGGACCTTTTCTCTATTGATCCTGACTTCCTTTCCATTCACTGGGATAGTGGCATATGATAGGTATAACTATACATGTCCTCCCACCAATCCAGTTCATTGCCTTGAGAGTAACATACCATAATTAGGAGTAACATCTAATACAATGATGTTGGTTCTATAATTATCTTTAGAACACTCAGCTATTTTAAACTCAACATTTTTCATGATGCCCACAACATGGATTGATCTATTATCCATTGCATAACATTTCCCATATGTTGTATCCACCTTTAATCCCATTTATTTCATAACATCACAAGGCATGATATTTATAGCATCCCTAGAGTCTATCATACAATTCCTCAAAACTTTTTTTTTGATCAGAAGTATCATATAGAATGGATCAATCTGAGAAGGGATTTTAGTCAATGTGGTACCAATATATACTTTAGGTATTGGTGCCTTCCCTTTATTATTAGTGAGCCTTTTTTTCTCCTCAGGTACACTATTCAGTAAATTTATAACATTGTTCTTGTATTGTGGAAATTTCATCATTTCCAACAATGGGACTAACACCTTCATTTGAGACAAAGCACTTGTGAAATCAAAAGAAACTGTAGTAGTAGTTTGCACTGGTTTCACTAACTCAATTTTATCAAAACTTTCTAGCTTAGATGGTTTGACCAATTTAGTGCCATCATTTTTCACTTTTTCTTTTGATGGTTTGGTTATTGTTGTTGTAGTTCCTTTCTATTTTTGATTTCCAATTTGTATTGTATGAAATATCTTGTAGCCTCATCCTATCATTCCTACCAAATTATGGTATGGCATTCCTGCTAAACTGAAGTCTATCATTTTTACCCACTTTTGTTGTGAGATCCTTCAAAACACTTATGAATTTATCTAATTTGTCTTCTTCCTTGTTTTTTTTAGGCCCTAGGGTTATGTAGTTTAGCATCATACCTCTTTCCTATTTTTCCAGAAGCCTTCTTGTTATTCTCTATGGTAACTGCAACTCTACATGCATCTATCAAGGTATGTGGATTCCTTGATATGATTTCATAGTTTGTCTTACTATCATATGCATCCATATACAATACCAAATAGATCTCATCAGTGGTTTTTATCCAAATAGGAACCCTGTTCAATAGTTTATGAAACCTCTTAATAAACTCAGCCACTGACTCATTGTATCTTTTCTTTATACTGGTCAACTCATATAAAGAAAATAAGGGATCATTGTGATCACTATATTCTTCAAGGAAAAATTTTCATAAATCCACTCATTTACTGATCGAAGCATCAGGTAGTCATTTATACCATTCTCTAGCATCATCATTCAAGCTTTGTACAAACAATTTCATATAAATTTCTTCATGGGAAACTTCATGGTTCTCCATAGTGTTCTCAAACATTCTCATGTGACTTTAAACATTTTCTATAATGCTTCTTCCAAATTTAGGGATGTCATCTTTCCATTCATTTTTTTATCTCATGCGGGGCACTAAGGATTTTTGTAAAGTCCAGTGGTTTATATTTGTTGACATTCATGGGGCCTCTTGTAAATGCAAAAGGATCTAGGATAAAATTGGGTCCATGGTTTTGTGGAACATATTGGTACTAACCATTGTAATTATTGAAATTATGGTAATAAGGAGGAGGTGGTGAAGGATTGTGTGATTGGAAATTTTTATGATTAGGCCCATGACCAGATTGATCATATTGTTTTGCATGGTAGCTTCCTACTTGTTGTAAGTGGTTATTATTATGAGGTGGAAGTTGATATCTTATTCTTCTTCCCTAGTTATGTTCATACAAATTATTATTGTGGTCCCTATAACAATTCTAATTTACACCACTTCCACCATTTTGATCATCTCTTCCTTGTAAATTTATAGGGGTTCTTTCTCCCTGGTTGGACCTTTGGGAATTTTGTTCTTATGTCTCAAATTTAATCCATCAACCAAGGATACCTTTTGTTTCTTGATATAGTCCATTATTTTGATCCATGGCCTGTAACTCCTCCATGGTAGTTGTAAGGCTAGTTGGATGCTCCATTATTTTCTCCTGCACTCGCAATATGTTGTTCTCCTAATCATCACTCTAAACTCCCTCTTAACTTTTACTTAATGACCTGGAAGTTTCAAAACCAGGAGCGTATGTAGGTCTTTGGTACTTATTTACATTATTGACATTGGTCAAGTTCATGTTTTCTTCGATTGATCTTTCTAGTAAAGGAATTCCATTTTCATCTGCATAATATATGGGCATTTCCAAACTTTGGTTTGGAGAACTTTCTTGAATCTTCAAGTCCCATTTGAATTGAGTTATCTAATTCTCTTTTGTTTTTCTTAGTTCTACTCTTATTCTGATCTAACTCTATATATTTGATAGGGTGACCTTGTGCCAATGACCTTCTCTTCCTATCTTACTTGTTGCAACTTCCTGCTATCTTGCTGATCTTATCTATCCTATGCTTTACTAAAATTTTGATCTTCTACTAATTTATAATTATTTTCTTAATTACTACTATCTTCTTACTATACTATCACTGCTTCTCTACTTCTAACTTTACGCTTTCCTGTCTTACTCAAACTAACTAAGTTTTATCTTGATGATTTTGGTTTTGATTGTTTGAAATAATTGACCAATGACTTCTTCCTATTGGTCTATATAGTTGTATACAATTAAATTTATATTCATGAAACATTAACTCAATTCAATCATTTTGAAAGGATTCAAAGATCTAACATGCTAAATAACTCAAATTGATCAATCAAAACTGTCTCATGTCTGTCTAACAAGAAACCTAAAACAATGCTCTCAGATCTTAAGCATTCCTAAAGTGAAAATCCTAGAGTGAAAATTTGAAGATTAAGCTACATGATGAGAAAGTTAAGATAAAAAAATGATGAAATATGATGCAATTTAAACTAAAGATGCAAGAACAATGCTAAAAGAACTCAAGATATGCTAAGCATGGATGACTTATCAACTATAGTATTGATGTAAATGTGAATGGGTGATTTCCTCTTAGAATGCATCCTATTTATAGAATTTTACCAAGGGTAGGGGGTAGAGTGAATTAAATCTAATTAAGGTTGAGTCAAGTTAATGGTTTCAAATGTTGGGACAAAGAGACAAAGATGGATGGTCAAGATGCATTTCAAAGTGTAGAATTGATTTTTCCTTGATCCATGTGAGATCATTCCTTCATTCTGATTGGTTCATTTTATTTTTTCATTTTTTGGTGGGTGAGAATAAATTCATTTAACAATTGATTTAATTATTCACGTGTCCCCTTGAATGGGTTGGATTAAATTTAATTTAAACTATACAATTAATTGATTAAAATCAATTGCATGATTATTTGATCTATTTGATTTAATTAATCCAATATCTTTAATTTCAATTAATTTATGCTTTGATGTTAAATTGCCTAATTTTAATTTTATTTGTCTTGAACAATTTAGGGTGTCTACAAATACCCCTCTTTGAATCAATGTGCAAAGCACCCTAGTTCAAATAATCACAGATGTTTGATTCATTGATGTTCGATTTGATGATCTTGTTTTGATTTTGATATGATGTTGATATTGATTTCACGATGATGAAACCTTGATGAAAAATTGATTTTTGATGCCCCATTGATGGTTTGATGAATTTGATTCCCTATTGTGATGATCGTATTCCCCCTGAGGAGATGAATCTAAATAGATTTTGATTTGATGATTTCTAGATTTTAATAAATTTCTAATATATCATGATTTTGATTGTTTTCCTAATAAAAAAATGACTTCCCGCCAAATGCCTTGATTGAAATGGTGAAATAAATTATCTTTTGATTAAATCATGTGCTAATCATCCCACCAAAATGAAAAAAATGTTTCCCTCCCAAAGTGAAAAAGTAAGTTCAAGAGGGTAAAAAGTATTCATTTCTTCTCATTTTCACCTCCTCTCCTTGCAAAACTTGATTTTTTTATTTTCTAGAAACAATGGTGGTTCAAATCAGAGGGCATAGATTCAAGTGTGGGTGGAGTCATAAATATCTAAGAGCATATGGAATTACGCTATGTTCCCAATCTATGATCTTTCTTTCTATATTCCATGATTTTCCTTTCTATTTTTGTGTTTTTCATTCTTTTTAGACTTTTCCCATGTGTTTGAGTGCATCTACCCTATATTATAGATCTTCCATGATGTCTTTTGGCACTTATGATAAGGTTTGGAAGTTTTTTGAAACTTTTCCATAAAGTTTTGGTTCCTATACTAGGTCTTTCAATGCCTATACCCCTTAAGGAGCATATGCATGCTTTTAGGGTGCCTCTATGATTTCTACAAGTGCCTATGCATGCCCAAGGCATGTTTCGAGGTGTAATAACACCTATGAAAGCTAAAAGAGTGTATGTGCATATTTTAGGAATTTTTAGGAGGGTTTAGGAATGTTTAGGAACCTCTAAGGTAAGTTTGATTTACTCTTGCTTTTAGGTAAAAAATAACTCAAATTCTACAACTTTTTGTCTCTGATGAAATAATGTTTATCCTATTTGTGTGATTTGATGTCAAGATCCCTTGTATGATGCTAATTTGATACAAAAGCAATGATTTGAATTTCAAAATTCATCTTGATGTGTGTTGATGTTAGTAAAACTAAGTTGATTAGGATGATTTATTAGATTGATTAGATCATATATTCTCATGATCTAGAGAAACAAAATAATTCGATTTTCTCAAGAAGAGAAATATAGGATTGATGATGATTGGATTGATTAGGTTGACTGACTTTAGATGATCAACTTTATTCTTTTGATTTATTAATTTCATTTTGATGAAATCAATTTCCCTTTTCTAAGGTATCTATCCTTGGCCATTAGATATGATCCCTGACTTGTCTACTCAAGAAAAGTGTGTGATCAAATTGTGTGGATTAGGATACCTATTAAAGATACTTCAATTTTGAGTAAATTGTGGTTTATTGACTACTTTAGCAAAGCGGTGGCACTCAGATCATAAAACCTTTCACCTACTGATGGGTGGGATGAAGATCACCCCCAAGGATGTTTACAGACTATTGTGGAATCTGGTAATGGGTGAGCTCACTTATTATGATTCTATATATGATAGTGTTTCATGATGACATAGGTGATGATACCATTCCTTGGTGGTAGATGCGACAGTTATATGTCCCTCTTCCTTCTATTTTGGCAGCTAGATTTCTGATGCTAGACATACCTGGTCACATATTCTCCATTGGGTGGGGAAGAATCCTAGCAGATATGATTACTCAGCCTCATATATTTGCATGGGGATTATGTTTATTATCTCATATGTACCATTATTTTAGATCATGTTGTCTATTATCACAGTGTTGCATTTTTTGTAGGAGCAATTTTGTTGTAGTTGTGGGCCTAGGAGCATCTTCTAGTAGCAAGGCATGTAGTAGAAAGATCTCATCCTCAAGGTTATCCCTATGTGTATGCTTCTTAGGGAGTCATCATCCAGCCTAAGTTGATAAAATTAGAGTACTGGAGGAGGATGTTGGATGACTTGGATGAGGTATGCTGGAGACCATATCTTGGTTGTGAGGGATGGAGTAAAGATGACCAGGATATACCATACTTCTTCACTTCTCGATGGTTCATTGCTTAGGCAGTTTTTATTATTGAGACAGACTTAGAGTTTACCACAGGAATTATTTCATTATGCTCGAGTACATGCAGCCAAAACATTATGGGGGCCTAGTGTTGATTATAGAGTTGTGAGACTTGAGGTCTTAGGCCTTTGACTGATGCAGTGGGATTATGGAGAGGAGATCAAGGATGCAAGAGTTACTCCTTGGTATACTTAGTGGTATAGAAACACAAGTTTCCTTGTTTTACAGATCTTGTAGATCTGGTTCCTGATATTGATGGTCTAGATTCAGAGGATGACGATGATGATTAGGGTGATGAACATGGAGGACATTGTAGACCAAGAAACTTCCAAGTTTGAGGAGGTAGATATGTTAGTCCTCGAGGTGATAGAGATGTTTTAGCTTCAACAGGTAGGGTACCAGGTGGAAAATTATTGCATGAGGCTAATACTAGTGCTATTCCTTGTATTTTTTGTGCAAGAGGTGTTATGAGACTCTCTGGGTCTGAGGTTGATCATGGTGTTGGACCATCTAGAAGTGGAGTGGGTATTGGGTGAGTCAGGATGAGAGGTAGAGGAGTTACTATTCCTAAGAGATAGGTTGACACACAAGTTCCTCACAGGCTAGCAGTTGATCCTATTTTACCACAGGGTTGTACCCATAAAGGTCGACAAGAAGGTAGGCATAATGCTTTGGATATTTTAGATGCTCCAGTTTTTTTAGTAGCAGTGACTTCTCCATCACTAACCCATGAAATGAGACTCTTAATGAGGGAATTTCCATTTCTAAAGGAAAAACTTCTTTGGCCCCATAAACCAATGAAAAAAGTGTTTCTCTTATGGGTGTTCAGATTCTTTTTCCATAGATCCATTATGTAAGATTCAATTGAATGTGCCAATCTCTTCCTAAATTATCCACTATTTTCTTCAATATTTTAAGGATTTTTTTTTAGAATCCTCAGCTTGACCAGTTCCTTGATGATAATAAATTGAAGAATAATAGTGTATGATATGGAATTTTTCACATAATTCATCAATATCCTTATTCTTAAACTACTTTCCATTATCAGTGAGTATGGCATGTGGGATACCATATCGACAAATGATGTGGTTTAAAATGAACATAGAGTTTTGTTTCCTAGTTGCAGTTGTTAAAGACACATCTTCCACCCATTTGGTAAAATTTTATGTTGCGGTTATTATGTACTTATGACCATTAAATAAAGATGGGTATATCTTCCCTATTAAGTTAAAACCCCATTAATAAAAAGGCCAAGGTGTGGTCAGTGGATACAAATCTTGAGGTGGCACATATATCAAATTCTCATGATATTGACACTTTTGACATATCTTCACAAATTGAAAAGCATCTCTTTCCATAGTTGGCCAATAATACCCCATCCTTAGAAGTTTCTTTGCTAAATAAAATCCACTTGATTGTGCCCCACAAATTCCCTCATGTACATCTTGTAAAGATTTTTTTGACTCCTCCCTCTCTAGAAATCTAAGAAGTGTTCTTTCAAGACCTTTACAATATAATGTTTTGGCTACAAGGGTATATCTTAAGGTTTTTCAGATAAAGTTTCTCTTTTGGTTTCTAGATTGGTCCTCAGGCAAGATATTATCTTTTAGGAAAGTATAAATAGGACCATGTTGTGGGGATTCATGTCCAACTAGTAAACAAATGATTTGGGATTCGGGAAGGTTAAATGCGGGTTGTACCAACTCTTCTACCAAGAATTCATATCATGTATTTTGATATGGCATTTGCAAGAGAGAAGCCAATGTTGCCATGGCATCATCTATTGTGTTTTTCTCCCTTGGTATTTGTACAAATGTTATTAAAACAAAATAATTCTTCAAGTCATCTATCATCTTTTTATAAGGCATTAAAGGTAATCATCATTGATTTGGTTGATGACAAGTTGTCACCATACACTTGTAGTTCTTCCACTTTCCGTTCTAAAGCCATTTTCATGCCCGTAAATAGTGCTTCAAATTCAGATATATTATTTGTGCATAGAAAAAGAAGTTTGTATGACTTTGGAAAAGTGTATCCTTGAGGTGTGGCTAGGAGAATTCCTTCCCCCAAGCCACATTGTGTACAAGATCTATCAAAGTAGAGCTTCCGTGTTTTAGCCTCAATATTTACTATCTCTGAATTAGGAAATTCAATTTGGATTGGTTGAATATCTTTCAAAGGAGCTTCTACCAATTGATAAATGATGAATTTACCTTTTATTTAATTTCTATCCACATATTGGATGTCAAATTCACTCAACACCATGACCCATTTTTCTAATCTTCCCGTTAGGGCTGGTTTGCTAAGAAAATATTTCAAAGAATCAATCTTAGCTATGAGTCTATTCTTATGCACCAACATGTAATGATGTAGTTTTTGTGAGGAAAAAACCACTGCTAGGAATTCTCTTTCAATGAAACTATAGTTTAACTCATACTTGACCAAGGTCCTCCTGATGTAGTAAATTGCCTTTTCTTTCCCCTTTTCATCTTCTTGAGCTATTAAGGAACCTAATGACTGATACATTGCCAAAATATACAAGGGTAAAGGCTTTCTTGGAATATGTGACATCAATCTAGGAAAATTCATCAAGTATTTATTTAAAAGAGTGAAATATTCTTCACATTGGTCATCCCAGTTGAAGATTGTGTCCTTATGAAGGAGTTGAGTAAATGAGTGACATTTTTTGGCTAATTGAGAAATGAATCTTATTAGAATTTGTAACCTTCCTTGAAGTGATCTCATTTTCCTTATGTTCCTTGGTTCCCCCATTTCCATGATGGCCTTCACTTTGTCAAGGTCAACCTCAATGCCTTTTGCAGATACTATGTAATCAAGTAATTTTCCTGATTGTACACCAAATGCACACTTTTTTGGATTCAATCTCACCTTGAATTTCTCAAGCCTTGTAAAAAAATTCTCTAAAATTGGAAAATGATCTTTTCTTATGTGAGATTTTTCCAATGTCATCAACATAATCTTCTAGGAATGTGCGTATCATATCATGAAAATTTGTGGTCATAACTCTTTGGTAGGTCGCTCTAGCATTTTTGAGACATAAGGACATCACATTCAGAAAAAAGGCACCCCAAGAACATGTGAAATATATCATTTCTTGTTCCTTAGGAGCTATTTTTATCTAATTATACCCACTGAATCCATCCATGAGAGAGAACATAGAATGTCTTGCTAATAAATCTACTATGGTATCAATATTTGGTAGTGGAAAGTCATCTTTAGGACATGCTAGGTTAAGATCCATGAAATATGTATATACTCTGATTGATTTATTTGGATTGGAAAATGAAACTATATTAGATATCCAGTCAGCATAAGCAATAGTCTTTATAAAACTAGCTTTCAGCAGTTTTTCTAATTCTGCTTTTACTAATAATGCAATGTGAGGATGCATTTTTCTTAGCTTTTGTTTGACCGACTTAGCTCTTGGTCTTACGTTAAAATGGTGCATGGTAAGATATAAATATAGAATTAGGATATCAACATAGGACCATGAAAAATTCACTTGTTTCCTTTTGAAGAATTCAATGAATTTTTGTCTCTCTTCTGGTGTTAATGATGTTGCTAGATTTATGACCTTGGGCTTTGATTGTGTGCCAATGTTCACTCTTTCTGTGGGCTCAATTAATATAGGTGAGATTTCTTCATAATGCTCTGGAAAAGTGTCCAGTCTCTCTACATTAGGTATCACAGTTGGGTTTTTACCTTCAAAAATGTCTTTTATTTTAACTTTTTCCAAGTCTAGAACTGCCACATTGTGGTTTTCACCCTGAGACCTTTAGATTTTTTTTAATCTTTTCTTTTCTTTTATGAATAAGAGATTGGAAACCTCCCCCCTTATTTCTCCTTGATATTATTCATTGGTGGAAGAGGGTTCAACCACATTTAGGTGCAAGTCCAAAGAATGTTCATCTGGTAAAATGGGTAAGTCATTTGGTTCTAATTTAATCCCAATCAATCAATTTAGGGTGGATAATCGACAAAGAGTCATCTTCATTTTGGCTTATAGGATTTAAGGACATGATTTCATTAGAGGGTTGGTACATTGTACTGTTTAGGTCTCTAACATGTGCCTCTTCTAAATGATGCATAGATTTTGAGTCAAAATCCTCCTCACAAGAATCCTCTTGGGTTATTTGTGGATAAAAATCTTGTAGATTAAATCTAACACTAGATTCCCCTAAGAATGAAGGTATGCATGGCTCTCCTACCCATTGTGAATTAGAACTCGAGGCTTCCTAATTTGATTTTGATTCCTCCTTTTACACTTGTTCATAAGAGTGAACAACATCATCTTCTTTATCATGAAATGATGCTTCTGACAAAGATTCCCATTCCCACTTAGTTGAATCATCATCATCGCTAGGATAATTTCTTATTTATTTGTTCACAATAAATAGATTTATTTTGATTAGAACTTGATGAATAATATCCCAATCCTAATTTTTCCTTACTTGATCTCCATTAGTCTTCTATAGGTTCTATCAAGCCTTGTTTCCTTTTCCCAATAGGCCCTATTCCTTGATAACTCATCTTTTTCAAAATTTGATATCATTTTCCATATTGGTGTGTGGGAATACTAATGTGTTGGACTCTTTTGTCTGAATTTTCTTTGTCTTCCTCTTTATAAATCCAATTTAGGATCTTATCATCTGCTTCTTCATTCATATAAATGTTGGGTCTTACAAAATTTCAATGTAGCTTTGTTGTTTACCATGAGTCCTAGGGGAAATAGGCATGTCTTTAATTGATATGAGATATTATCCTATCCCCTTTTGATGCAATTTGCATTATTTTTTAAATTTCTTCATCATATTGTGCATATTTTCTTGATGTTCTAATCTTTCCTTTCCATTTTCAGAGGGGTTTGATGTAGTTTCCTCTTGGATAGAAAAAATTGATTTTGAAGAATTGATACTTTCTTCATTTGGCTCCACAAAACTTATTTTATCCTTCCCTTTGATACATGAAGAAGGAATTGTCTATTCATTATTTAAAGTATTATGTCAATATTTTGAATTGTCTTTTTCTTCCTCTTTAATGTTTTAACTTGAAGTCACACTTGGGTTTTCTACATTTTCATTCTCTTGAGATGCTTGTAAAGTAGGAATTTATTTTTTATGTGGTACAAAAGAGTCTATCCCTGGTTTAATATTATTACAATATTGAAAGGGATTTGTGTCTCCACCGATGGTTATTTCCTAACCCCATGCATGTAAATTTTATACATTTGTGATAAGTAGAAGGCACTACCTACGTTTCATAGATCCAAGGCCTTCCCAATAAAATATTGTAAGTCAATTTTAGGTCTAGGAATTGAAAAATTATTTCTTTTTGAATGATCCCCACTCTAATAGGAAAAGTAATAATCCCTTTTGAAGAATTTCTTCATCATCATAAGCCTTGATTATTATATTTCTTTTAGGATCCACAAAACTTTTTGAATATCCTAAGACTTTGATCAAGCTTAATTTGCATATGTTCAAAGAAACACCTCCATCAATTAAGACTCTTTTCACACGATGCTTATGAATGCGGACTTCAATATGCAATGAAATATTTTGTGGGTGATTAGGAGACATATCATCTTGTTTGGAAAATGAAAAACAATGAGGAGCTACAAGATGACCAACCATTTTTTGGAACCCATCTACATCCAAATTTTTTTTAACTATTATATTGATCAGAGCTTTCTCTATGATTTCTTTATGTGATGGTGATATTTTCAACAACTCTAAAATATAAATTTTGGCTGGAGTTTTGAGAAGTTGATCTACCAAATTATATTTCCTTGATGAAGATAATGGAAAACAAGTCATGTTGATCTTGGTAGATGTTCCTAGTAAGGATACTTTTAAATTTTTTTCCCTTGTGATGACATTCAATGATTCCTTCTCTTGGTTATCTTTTACCACAAAAACATTGATGATATTTTAAAAACATGATACAAAATTGATTGTGTTGTCATAATATTGTGCAAACTTAACCTTATTATTCCCTTTCTAATTATTGTAATTCATTTTGGATGACTCCCCTTTCTCATGATTCAGGAAAGGAGTTTTGAAGGCCATGTGATCTTTATTGCTTTTAGGCCCTTCCACTTTAGTTATTCCACCATAGTTAAATCTTGAACCACATGTTTCAACTTCATACAATTATTGGTAGTATGACCATTGTTCTGATGATATTCACAATGATATGACTTATTCCACCAATTTGGTTTAACTTGAGGTTCATAGGGTCTAGACTCTGGTAAAGTGATAATTTTATTAGAAATTAAAGTCCTTAGGGAATCCTCCAATGGTTTGTTAGGAACAAAAGTCCACAAGAACAACTGAGAGGGGGGTGAATCATTTGTGATATAGAATATTAAACTTTATACTTTATAAACCAAAACTACAATGCAAATGATAACACAACAAATGTCAAGAAAATAACACAATACTTTTTGTTGAGGAAACCCTGTTAAAGGTAAAACCCCGGTGGGAATTAACACACACAAATAATGTACTGGGAGTATAGTATCCATGTTAAAGGATTTATCCCTGTTAGGAGCTTATTACAATATTACAACACATAGTCCCTGTTAGAGGACAGACCCTATTAGGAGTCAAGAAAAGTAGTAGGCACACTCCCCAAAAAAGGTTAAATCCACCCTCAAGGATTCACAATCCAAACAAGTGTATATAAGAAATATACAATCTAGTGAACTGTCTAATAACAACTGTCTTTGCTTGGTCAGTTCCAATGAAGTATTCTTATCACCAACTCTTCTCTACATCCAGAAACAAAAGAATCCTTGCAACTTTCAAAATTATCATCCTTTTCAATCTCTACCACATCTTCCAAAAGAAAATATCACTCATATATACCCTATTACAATAATTCATTCGGTCACAAATTAAGCTTTCCCAAATAAACAAATAATTAATTAGGTCAACTAATTAGGCTTTCCCAATATACAAATAATTGTTTAACCCCTTGCTAAGATACACATAGTACCTATAAAAAGTAACATCAATTAAAATCCATCAGTTATACTCCAAGATCCACAATCCACTCTCATAATTCATAATACATTGTAAATGTCTAAAGTCAGCCACCAAAATAGGTCTCCTCCAGAATACATGCCACAGCTAACATCACCAGTACTTTCACAACTATCTATCATTAACAAACATTCATCAATGTGTCCTTAGTCATCCCATAATCTCACATATGTTGAAACATCTTCATCAATAAGATATATGCAAAATACAAAGACCTACTCTATCAAGCATTTATGTCACAGTCGAGAAACCAGTCTTCACTAAATCATCTATAACATCACCAATATTTAACCTCAAGTCAAGCAACCTTAGGGATAAGTTCATTACACATCTGTCTCCATAACCCTATCTTTCATCATTCTAAATCGATAAGGTCATTACACATCTGTCTCCATAACCCTGTCTTCGATCATTTTGAATCATCTATACAGTGTCCATACACTTCTGTCAGTCTGTTCTCTTCACAGAAACATATTTTGACATCAGTGACAAAACATGAATATCGACAACATGAATTGTATCCAAATCTGATATCATCCAACAATCTCTCCCTTTGGCATTGATGGAAACATATGGGAAAATCCATCAACCCAAAAAGTACTCTCTCTCAATACAATCTTCTCAATATCCTCAACACAAAATCTCCCCAAAATAGTAGGGATTTTCACATAGAAACTTTCTCCCTTTGGAAGCAATGGCAAAGGGTTCCATAAGTCTTCTTTGATCTTCTGTAGTTTTTTTTTTTTTTTAAATCTTCATCTCTCAAATAACTAGGTGCAAAAACACCCAAGTGCACTAGTATTCCAGCAATTACTCCCCCTGAGGGGTAAATCCATACATCAAGTCCAGCAGGTGATATATCTCTAAAATCCATGGGACTGATGCATACCTTGCATCAATTAATTTTCACAAGGAGGGGCTCTGCCCCCAAGCATACTTCTGAGATACTCAAAAGAATCTTTTGGCAAAGGTTTTGTAAATATATCTACTATTTGTTCCTTTGTGCTGATATACTCCAGTTTAATCTCTTTCTCTGCTACTTTCTCCCTCAAGAAATGATACTTAATAGAAATGTGTTTATTTTTTTAATGCATTACAAGATTCTTTGGCATATCCATTGTGCTAGTGTTATCAGAATGGATAACCACTGGCTCTTTAAAAATTATTCCAATGTCCTTCAGCATTTGTTTCATCCAAAAAACTTGTGTGCAATTTATTACAGTAACAACATACTCAGATTCAGCAGTAGATTGAGCAATATAGTCTTGTTTCTTACTTAACCGAGAAACCAACCTTTTCCTAAGGAAAAATGCACCACCACTTCTAATTTTTCTATCATCCACATTACCTGCCCAATCAACATCAGTATAATACTACAAAATAAATTCATCTAATCCATTTTTTTTTTTCCTTTCAAGTATCTAAAAATTCTTTTCATAGCAGCAAGGTGTGTCTCTTTGGGATCTGCCTAATATCTTGCCATAATTCCAACAACATTGGTAATATTTGGTCTAGTGTGAGTTAAATATTGTAGACCACCAATCATAGAACTATACTTTGTCTGAAAACCACTTTGAGTCTCATCATTACTAGTCAGTTTGTAACCAGTCACCATAGGTGTTCCAACAGGTTTACAATCTTCCATTCCAAAGTTCTTCAACATTTCCTTAAGATACTTGGTCTGAGATATAAAAATACCATTCTTACTCTGATTGATTTGCAAACCAAGAAAGAATTTAATTGCACCAATCATTGACATCTAAAATTCATTTTCCATTTCTTCAAAGAAATTTTTGCTCGTCTTATCATTGCCTCTAAAAATGATATCATCAACAAAAACTTATATGATTAAGATTCCATCTTCATCAATTCTTAAATATAAATTACTATCTGCATTACCTTTTCTGAAACCAAGACAAAGTAGATACTTGTCCAGTCTTGCATACCATGCTCTCGGTGCTTATTTCAATCCATACAATGCTTTCTTCAAATTACAAAACATGTCTTCATCTACTATAAAAGGAAATCCATTAGATTGCTCAATGTATACTTCTTCTTCCGAATCTCCATTCAAGAATGCTTATTTCACATCCATCTAATATACTTTAAAGTATTTATGTGTAGCATAAGCAAGAAATAATTTCACAGCTTCCAACCTAGAAATTGGAGAAAATGTTTCTTCATAGTCTATGCCTTCTTATTACAAGTAGCCCTTACAAACCAGTCTAGCCTTTTTTCTTACCATTGTTCCTTCCTTATCCATCTTATTCTGAAAACCCATTTAGTTCCTATCACATTTTTGTTCTTAGTTCTTGGAACCAATTCCCAAGTATTGTTTTTCTTTATTTGTTCAAGTTCTTCTTTCATAGCTTTAGTCCATGACTCATCTCTACAATCTTCATCAGTAGTTTTTGGTTCAACTTGAGAAATCAAACAAATTTCCTCTCTAGTTCTAGATCTATTCATCATACCTTTACTTGCATCACCAATAATTTGATATTTAGAATGATTTTTCTTGACATACCTTAGATTCTTAGGAGTCTCAGTAGCCTCAATTAATTCATCTTCAATCTCATTATTGACCATCAAATATTTTTTAGGTTCAGCAGTTACCTCTTTCATCTCTGTAATCTGACCACTGTAAGATATTCTTTCCTGAATCTGAGACTTTTCATCTATCCTCACATTGGCTCTTTCAATTAACTTCCTCAATCTCAGATTGAAACATTTATATGCTTTTCTCTTAGTAGAATAACCAAGAAATATTCCTTCATCACTCCTAGCATCAAACTTCCCTATCTCATCATCTCTTTTGATATAACATTTTCTTCCAAATATTCTAAAATATTTTACAGTAGGTGTATGATCAAACCATAATTCATAAGGATTCTTACTTGTACCTTCTCTTATCTGAATATTGTTCAAGGTGTACACAGCAGTACCAACAGCTTCTCTCCAATGAATTCCTTCCAGTAGCATAGTCCTTGCACCATCTAATATAGTTATGTTTCTTCACTCTTCTATCCCTTTATGTTGTAGTGTCCTAGGAGCTGATATCTGTCTGTATATTTCATGTTCTTCATAGTAGGTATTAAATAAGTCTGATGTAAACTCTCCACCTCTATCTTATCTCAAACATTTTATCTTCAAACCATATTCATTCTCAAATTTTTCTTTAAATAACTTGAATTTTTCAAATGCTTCAGATTTCTCTCTCAAATATGTGACCCACATCATTCTAGAAAATTCATCAATAAAAAGTATAAAGTACCTTTCACCATAATAAGATTTTGTTCTTGTAGGACCACACAGATATGTATGCACCAGATCCAACTTCCCTTTTGTTGAATAAGATTTTCTTTTAAAACTACTTCTGGTCTACTTCCCCATAACACACTCTCTACACATAGTGTTAGATGGCTTCATAATCTTAGGTAGATCTCTTACAAAATTATTCATACTTGCCTTCACAATGTTATCAAAGTTAACATGACAAAATCTTTTGTACCATAACCAACTATCATAAACCTTTACAATAAAACAAGAAGCTTTAGAGGTATTCAATTCAAATACATTACCTCTATATTTAGTTCTAGATGTGATCAAGTCTCCCAATTTACTTCTAGTAGATTACCTCCCATCAATTAATTGAAATTGATAACCTCTATCCACTAACTGCCCAACACTCAATAGATTATGCTTAAGTTCATCAACAAGTAATACATTGTCAGTATTGTTCTATTCATCCAGAGAAATAGATCCAACTCCAATGATAAGATTAGGAGTATTGTCACCAAATCTAACAACACCACCATCATATATTTTTAGACTCACAAATTTATTTTTATCTCCAGTCATATGATGTGAACAACCACTATTTATAACCCATTCAAATTTATTTTCAACATGAGATACTAAGGCTTTTTCTTCATGTATAGGTTCACCATCCTTTATAGCAATAAATACAATTTCATCATAGTCACCATCATCATCAAAAACACCCTCACTAGCATAATAACATTCCTTGTCTTTAGGATACTTCGATTTGTAAACTTAGGTTTATGCTTAGGAACCCTTGTGGGACATCGAGATGCAAAATGACCAATCTTGTTACATGAAAAATATTTCAAAGGTAATTTTCCTTCAAATCTACCCTTACCTCTCTTTTCTCTTCTAGAGATCAGTGCTACCACTTTCTTTATCTTTCTTTCTTCCTCGTGTATCTATTCCCATTCATCAGCATAGCATCCAAGATCTTCTCTCAAGTTACTATTGTTGGTGCTTGAAATTCTAGATAAGGTCTTTTTGTTTATGTCCATGGTTGCCTTTAATGCTAACTCTACTTTAGGTAAATAATCTCCCAATTCTGGGGCCTCAAAAGTAGTTATCTTTCCAATCAACATCTCTCTAGTGAATTTTGGTGTCAAAGGTATAATCTCCTCTATAGCTTTTACTTTATTTCTATATGCAGGTATCAAAGATCTAAGAATCTTTGCAATAACTTCTTCCTTACTATATGTACCTCTAGAGTTTCTAATGTTAGTAACCACTTCATTAATTCTCTATTCATATGCCCTAATGTTCTCATCTTCTCTCATTTTTAGTGACTCCATCTTTGTCTTCCAGTTTTGTAACTTTGCATATTTTGTAAACTTATCTCCTTCATATAGTGCCTCCAATATTGTCCAAATCTCATGTGCACAGTCCAAGTCTTTTACTTTTGTGTTTTCACCTTCAGAAAGTGCATTGATCAATGATTCCCTTGTGATCGTATTGCATGAAAATAGCTTCTTATCATCTTCAGTAGCTTTCTCCCATTCAGCCTCACTTGCTATATTTTCATACTTTTTTGTGATCATCCAGTAGTCAATTCCCAAACATAGAAAATGTGTTCTCATCTTGTTATTCCAAATGTCAAAGTTTTCAGGATCAAATTTTGGACTATCCTTCTTGTAGTAATCCATCTTAAGGATCACCTCAAGCTGTTAAGATTTGTCTCTAAGGACCAGTATCTCTGATGCCAATTGTTAGGAATAATAGTCCACAAGCACAACTGAGAGGGGGGATGAATCAGTTGTGATATAGAATATTAAAATTTATACTTTATAAACCAAAACTACAATGCATATGATAACATACTAAATTCCAACACAATAACACAATACTTGTTGTTAATGAAACTTTGTTAAAGGTAAAACCCTGGTGGGAATTAGCACCCACAATTAATTTACTGAGAGTATAGTATCCTTGTTAAAGGATTTAGCCTTGTTAGGAGCTTATTACAATATTACAACACATATTCCCTGTTAGAGGATAGACCATGCTAGGAGTTAAGAAAATTAGTTGGCTCAATTCCCATGCACAGTACCCAAAGAAGGTTAAATCCACCCTCAAGGATTCACAATCCGAATAAGTGTATATAAGAAATATACAATCCAGTGAACTGTCTGATAGCAACTATCTTTGCTTGGTCATTTCCAATAAATTATTCTTATCACCAACTCTTCTCTACATATAGAAACAAAAAAAACCTCGCAAATTTCACACTTCTCTTCCTTTTCAATCTCTACCACATATTTCCAAAATAAAAGATCACTCATATATATCCTATTACAATAGTTTATTAGGTCGGATAGTTAATCTTTCCCAAATACATAAAAAATTAATTAGGTCAGCCAATTAGGCTTTCCCAATATACAAATAATTTTTTAAACCCTTGCTAAGATACACACGGCACCTATAAAAATTAAACATAAATTAAAATCCATCAGTTATACTCCAAGATCTACAATCCACGCTCACCATTCATAATACACACTACATGTCTAAAGTCAACCACCAAAATAGGTCTCCTCTAGAATACACACCATAGCTGAAGTTAGTAGTACTTTCACAACTATTGATCAGTAATGAACATTCATCAATCTGTCCTATGTCATCCCATAAGCTCACATATGTTGAAACATCTTCATCAGTAAGATATACGCAAAATACAGAGACCTGCTCTGTCAAGCATTTCTGTCATAGTCTAGAAACCAGTCTTCACTGAATTATTTGTAACATCACCAATATGTAACCTCAAGTCAAGAGACCTTAGAAATAAGTTCATTACACATCTATCTCCATAAACCTGTCTTTGATAATTCTGAATCATGCGTACAGTGTTCGTACACTTCTATCAGTCAAGTATCCAGTTTGTTCTCTTCACAGAAACATATATTGAAATCAGTGACAAAACATGAATGTCAACAGTATGAATAGTATCCAAATTTGATATCATCCAACATCGTTCACCTAATGTATTAAATTTCCTCCTTGTATTTGGAGATGTGAATCAAGACATGAAGCTTGGTTTAGGTTTGTTGCTCCCTTGATCATTGTTACTGATGTTGTTATTGAAAGGAACCTAGGATGGTGAATTAAGATTATTGGCTTGATTAGAATATGATCCACTTGACATGCCAAAAGGCTTGGCTTTGATGTTATTAACATCCACTACTCTGTCATTAACAAGGTTTTATTATTATTATTTAATCAAATATGGGTTTCCCATTGTTGTTGTTGTTATTTTTTATTTTTTTTTGTTGTTGTTGTTGTTGTTAGAATAATAAGTAGAATAATGCAAATATAAACATAGAAGAGAACACAAATGACATAGATATTTAATGTGGTTCACCCAATCCCTGGGCTACGTCCACCAACAGCAAGTCCAATATTATTATTATTATCAAACAATTACAATCTAAAACCTGCAACTCAATACCGTCACAGGAAGCTATAAAAATCCCTCATACAATGAAATCTTGAAACCCTAAGCCCTTTTCACAAGCATATTTGACCTAACCCAATTAGGGCAAAAAATACTCTGACTAATAGAAAATCAATGGTCGACCCTTTACAATATTATTAAGTCATTGTTAGCGTCGAGGGGCGCTGCCCCTTGACCCCACCTTGGAGCGCTGCCGCAAAGGGCCCCCACAAGGGACGCTATCCCTTGACCCCATCAGGGGCTCTACCCCTTGACCCCACCTGGGGCACTGCCCCAGGACCCTGCAAGGGGCTCTGCCCCTTGACCCCGAGCTTGGGGCCCAAATAGATATGTCTAGGGGGAAACCGCACCGAAAGAAACTGAGTCTAATTAGGCTCCACATACATAAAAATCTCCCACTTGGAGACTGATCAGACTCCACAGCAATATCCTTCCACTTGGAGACTGATCGACCAAACCTATAGCTCCCACTGGAATAAAGAAACCACCCTGGACTCTATTGCTCTTTTATTCTGTTCAGTCTAGAAGACCAACCAAAGCTAAAGAGGAATTCAGCTTCTCCCTTGTCACTGCCTTTGTAAACATATATGTTGGATTATCATCTGTATGTATCTTCTCCAACTTTAACTTTCCATCATCCAAAACTGACAGAATGAAATGATATCGCAATTGTATGTGCTTTGTTTTTTAGTGCAAAGAAAAATTCTCTGCAAGATGAATGGCACTCTAACTATCTGAATACAAATAATTATCTACCTACGGATGTCCCAATTCTTCCATGAAGAATTGAAGCCATATCATCTCCTTGGCTTCCTCTGTAGTAGCAACATACTCTGCCTCTATAGTGGATAACGCATTCACCTTTTGTAACCGAGAAATCCAACTCACTGTTGTCCCACCAACAGTAAATACATAACCTATAGTACTCCATCTGGTATCTATATCTCCTACCAAATCCGAGTCAACATAGCCATGAACAGTAGTAGAAGAGCCCCCAAAGTGTAAACACTTATTGGATGTACCTCTCAAATATCTGAGAATCCATTTGACTGCATTCCAATGCTTAATCCCAGGGTGACTCATAT
>MU225568.1:2912953-2927475 GCA_018584345.1 Thuja plicata
TGAAATGAAGCCCCTGAATCTAATACCCATGAATCATCAACATTTTCTAAAGACAAGAGCAAAGAATCCTCTTCAGATTTGTTACTTACCACATTTGCCTCCTTGTTTCCATCATGTTTGTCTCCTTTATATTTCTTCTGAGACCAACAATATTTCTTCTTATGTCCTAGTTTTCCATAGTACCAACAGTTTCTAGGTCCTCTTGACTAAGACCTCTTTGCCTTTGACTTCCCTCGTGATTTTCCATGATTTCCAGAGTTGTTTCCTCTGTCTCTTGTTCTGCCTCTACTTTCTACATTCAATACACTACCTGATGTGGATGCCCCTGAGCTTTTCCTATGAATTTCCTCACTCAATATAAAACCAACAACATCATCAAACTTTAGGGTATTAGAACCAGAAAATAGAGTTACTAACAGCCATTACCAAGCCATTCCAACTTTCTGGCAAAGAGCACAGAATCAAGAGAGCCCTAACCTCTTCATCAAAGGTAATTTTAATTGAATTTAACTAACTTGTAACTGTATTAAACTCATTTAAATGATTAGTGACTGATCCACCTTCTACCATTTTCATGTTAAATAAACACTTCATGAGAAATACCTTGTTTGAAGCTGAAGGCTTTTCATACAACTTTGCTAGGGTTTCCATCAGATCTTTAGCTGTCGTTGCTCCAGTAATATTGAATGCCACCAATTGTGCTAGGCATAAATGAATACTCTGTAGTGCCTTCCTATCCAAAATATCCCAATCTTCCTTAGACATTGCTGCCTCTTTCTTGGCTATTCCCTCTAATGGCCGCCATAGATCCTTCTGATAGAGATAGTCCTCCATTTGCATCTTCCATAACTATAAGTTCTTCCCATTAAACTTATCAACCTTCAGCCTACCCTCGTCTGCCATTTCTCCCACTTAACCAAGAGACTCTCCCACTAACTCGTGAGGCCTGCTTTAGAGAATAGATGAAAGAACGAACAAAAAAACCTTGCTCTGATACCACTTGTTAGAATAATAAGCAAAATAATGCAAATATAAACACGAAAGAGAACACAAATGACATAGAGATTTAACATGGTTCACCCAATCCCTGGGCTACGTCCACCAACAGCAAGTCCAATATTATTATTATTATCCAGCAATTACAATCTAAAACTTTCAACTCAATACTGTCACAGGAAGCTACGAAAATCCCTCATACAATGAAATCTTGAAACCCTAAGCCCTTTTCACAAGCATATTTGACCTAACCTAATTAGTGCAAAAAATACTCTGACTAATAGAAAATCAATGGTCGACCCTTTGCAATATTATTAAGTCATTGTTGGCGTCGAGAGGCGCTGCCCCAAATGGCCCTCGCAAGGGGCGCTACCCCTTGACCCCATCAGGGGCTCTACCCATTGACCCTGCCTAGGGCACTGTCCTAGGACCCTGCAAGGGGCTCTGCCCCTTGACCCCGAGCTTGGGGCCCAAATAGATATGTCTGGGGGGAAACCACGCCGAAAGAAACTAAGTCTAATTAGGCTCCACATACATAACAGTTGTTGTTGTTGTTGTTGTTGTTGTTGTTGCTGTTGTTGTTGTTGTTGCTTTTTTTTTTAGAGAAACCTTTTTTATCCTTGTAGAGTTTGAAATCTCCATTTCTTATCAAAACCTCTTCTATTTTGATGTCATTTTCAATAACCTTATTAAATGTCGGAGGCTATTGCAATTATAACAAAAAATTCATCTCCCAAATCAAGTTATTAATAAATATGTCCATTTTTTATTTTTCTGGTACACTTCTATGGTATCTAGCAAGAACTCTCCTCCATATTTGCAAGAAATTTTGGAATACTCCAGCATTGTGTTGTTTGGTATTGCATAAATATAACATGGTGACCTCACACTCAATGTTATACGAGTAGTGAGTAACAAATTTGGAAGCCAATTCCTCAAATGTCTTGATATTAGGAGGTAGTTTGGAAAACTTCTCCATTTCTTGTCCACCAAGGCTTCTAGGGAATAATCTCATCAAGTATGTAGTTTCATGCATAAATTCCATGCTTAGTGTGCAAAATTCTCTTTAATGGTCTTGTGGGTCTATTATACCTAGATATTTGTCATACTTAGGAAAAACCACATTTTGAGGAAATGGTATCATGACTAGATCCCTATCAAAAGGAAAAGGACAAATGGATTCAATTGAGAATGGTTTAAGATTTACATCTCTTTCTTCATATTATCTAATTTAACTTGAAAGAACTTCAATTTCTCGTTCAAAACTCGTATAGGGTTTTCCTCGTCTTCATCTCCTTGGTTTTTTTGTGAAAGGACCTAATATCAATTGATGATAAACTTCAGAAATGCAAGATTCAAAGATTTTTGAACACTTTTTCCAAGATTAGGATGATTTTGAAATGTTTTGGAAGATGCCTCAATCCAAAATTCTAGAAAAGGTAAATTTCAGCTCTATTTTTAGTGATTCATGAAAAGCTCTCAAATGGGTACTCAAAAATGTAACTTTTTTTGTCTGGTAGTGGCGAGAAATATCCTCTATTTTAGAGTTTTTATGTATAGGCACTGCAAAATGTGGTACATGTGCTCCTTTATGGTGTATAGGTTCCAAAGTATAGGGTATAGGAACTACAAAATGTGGTATAGGAGCCAATCTTCTGCATATAGGCGCTGAACTAGTGAAAAGTTTGGCAAATTGCTATTTTTTTAGGTTTTTAAGTTGAAGTAAGATCTTCAATGGATGTTCTCTTCTGATATACTTGATCATTAAACACAAAAAACACAAAAACACTTTTTCTCCACCCTTAAGCTAACACAAAGTGTATATTCTCAATCATTTCCATGGGTCTTTTCATAAGAAAACAAGTCCAAACAAGATACCTAAGGTCAATTTGGCTTAATGTGACTTATAAAGGTAGGACTTCTAATGTAACTAGGATTTAGTTTGGATTCCAAAAAAAAATATCAAATGATTCAGACAAGGAACACGCATCCACGCATGTGTGATTGAGGCATATAGCCCTACAAGTCCAGGCATTTGATATTTTTTCCCTCTAAGTCTTTCAACTTAAATAAAGTCTTTTTTTATAGTGGGTGGATGTAGGTGGCTTAAGCTTGTTCCCACTTTGGGCCATCCCTCTCACCGACCTCACTAAGACACATTCTTGGGAGGCAGGCCCACTAATGTTCTAATCATGTTCATTGAAAGCAAGAAAATGAAATGAACAAGTAGGTTTAGGAGTTTGATTCACCAAAAGGTGAAGAGCATATCCCTAATACTTATAATGTCCAAACACAATTAAAAATGTTATTTCCCAAGCCTTTTTAATCTAATGGAATTTGAGAACTTCTAGGAGTTTGATTCACCAAAGGTTGAGAGCATATTCCTAATGCTTTCCTTCACAAACAAGGAGGCTTATTTTATGTGTTTGTTCATTTCTTAGCTCCACTTCATCTCAAGTTTAGCAATTCTAGGATTTTGATTCATCAAAAGGTGAAGATCATATCCCTAATGCCTTACTTAGGATTCCAATTTTCTTCTAATTAGGATATATTTGGAAATTGAGAAGCCACAATTTAAGAACATGCAAAAGGATTAGTGTTACCTTGTTCAAAGCTAGAAAAGGCTAGACATATTTTTGAGATTTTTATATTTTTTTTTTTAATTACCAAGGCTATAGCTCCTTCTCCTTTGCATCCCCTTCACATGCATTACTCCAACACACTTCTCACACAAAGTGAAGAAAATTCCAATCAAAAGGAAATTCTCAAATTCTCCTAAAATGTAATGATCAAATTTACATGGGAGAATCAAAAGGTGAATCATCCAAAGGACTATAAGGAAAATTAAAGAAATCTTGATAAAGATTAGTTATTCTCCAATATCGATGCATGAGAATCCTTTCTTGCAACAAGATTTTAGATCTAAAGGAAGATTTTACCTCCTTCCATCTTGTAATTTCTTTCTTTTCCTCTTTGATATTACAATAACTAGGAATCTGAGATGAAGAACTTCTCACTTTTCTATGCTTAGCCATCTGCAAATCATTTCAGAACAAGATTAACTCCAAAATCTAAAAATTTCAATTGTCATGTATAGGCACTACAAAAACAAGCATAGACACCAAAATAAGTTGCATAGGAGCCAAAAGAAAGTGTAGAAGTTATAATAGAATGTAGAAGCGCTCTAATTTAGTGTATAGGCGTTGAAAGAAAATAAATAGGTGCCAAAATATGTTGCAAAAGGGCTAAACATCAAGAAAATGACCACTTCTTTAGAATAGGCTCCATTATTTAGGGTGTAGGCACTTCTCTTTAGGGTACATGCATTATTCTTAAGTGCATAACATCTCATCTTTAGGGTATAGACACTCATCTTCATTGTAAAGGTGCAAAAACACCAGAAAATCTAAAATATGCATCCTAAACCACTCTATTCTAACAAGAAAATTTAGTAGAGGAAATGAACCCCATGGTGGGCACCATTTTATATACAATTAAATGTATATTCATAAAACATTAACTCAATTCAATCAGTTTGAAAGGATTAAAAGATCTAACATGCTAAACAACTCAACTTGATCAATCAAAACCGTCTCATGTCTCTATAATTAGGAAGCTAAAACAATTCTCTCAGATCTTAAGCATTCCTAAAGTGGTAATCCAAGAATGATAATTTGAATATTAAGCTACATGATAAGAAAATTAAGCTAAAACATGATGAAATATGATGCAATTTAAACTAAAGATGCAAGAACAATGCTAAAAGAACTCAAGCTATGGTAATCATGGATGCAAAATCAAATTAGTATTAATGAAAATGTGAATGGGTGATTTGGTCTTAGAATGCATCCTATTTATAGGATTTTCCCAAGGATAGGGGGTGGACTGAATTAACCTTGATTAAGGTTGAGTCAAATTAATGGTTTCAAATTTTGCGAAAAAGAGACAAATATGGATGGTCAAGATGCATTTCCAAGATGAGTTGTGTAGAATTTATTTGTCCTTGATCCATGTGAGCTCATTCCTTCATTCTCATTGGTTCATTTAATTTTATCCTTTTGTAGTGGGTGATAATAAATGCATTTAAAAATTGATTTAATTTATTTAATCAGTCATGTGCTCCCTTGAATGAGTTGGACTAAGTTTGATTTAAACTATACAATAAATTGATTAAAATCAATTGCACAATTATTTGATCTATTTGATTTAATTAATCCAATAGCTTTGATTTCAATTAATTTATGCTTTGATGTTCAATTGCTTGATTTGCCTTGCTTGATTTGAAGTTTTTTCTTGACCAATTTAGGGTGTCCACAAGAGTCACTCCCCTCCTTAACCTTAATGTATAACCCATATGAGACAAATTTTTAAGATCACCACTTGGACGACCATGTCAACTGATCTGACCTTTAATGACTTCGATTATTAGACTCATTACAATTAGTTCTATTAAATTTAACTGTTGCTTTAAAAGACCAATAGAACAAAATCAGTATGGACAACAACTTCTCATACAAATCTTTATAATCAAATTGTAGTGTATACAAAATGATTTCTCTACAAAAAGACTCAAGATAACTTCTATTTTCTTGAAACAAAAAGCACAGAGGGACTAATTAAATAAAAGAATTCATCCACAACCTTTTAAAAATAAATCACTACATTATATTATATAATCGATCATAAGTATTTAGAGGAAAAGGTAATGCATCATCTTTTTTCAAAGCTTCCTACACAATTCTGGGATGTTCATCAGTTAACCTCTGTGAATATTGTGGGAATTGGTCCAATAGATCTTGTATAAGGTGCCTACTCTCCACCTTTTGTTTTTAGGCTTAGATTCTTCTATTAGATTATTTTTCTGGATATATTTATGTTTTCTAATCCTAGTTTTATGAGAAGATAATTGCTCCATAATTTAATTGAGAATGAAATCAGAGAGAATTCAAAAACCTTAATTGTTAACCTCCTAAAATCATTCTGTCCTTCAACTTCTTCTAAATTTTACCTCTATACGTTAGCACGACCCAAGATTTTAAGCCACCACTATCAGTTACAGAGAGTTTATAATGCAATGGTCATAAATTCCAAGTTTAAATTGTCCTATCAATGGGAATGTCATTAATTTACTCAAGTCATTTTTCTCGACATCAATTAGACAGTAAACTCATCAAAATCTCCATATCAATTAATTCACATTCTTTCTTTGATATCTCATTTTGGCTAAAATATGTGTTTGCTTAACTTTCCTTTTTTAGACAGTTTGTTTTATCAAATGGAATTTTTGATGTATGTTAGAGCCTTTCGTTAGAAAAATCCTTTTTAGATAAAATCTCATTGTCACCCAGCATGTATCTAAGTTACCCAAAGACATATTTTTTCCAATGACCTTTTTGGATAACCCATTGATATTTCTACCAATAAAGACTTTATCTATTAAAATCTGACTTTTCTGAACTCTTATCTGCTTTTCCAAGAATCCCCTTTTTATCTGATGTTTCTATTGCTGGACTCTTGACACAATTAGCCGAAATCACTTTTCGGGCATTGGTTAACCTTTCTCTCCCTTATGCGACTTGTTGTTTTAATCTAGATGCCTCTCTTTTTTTATTAAGGTTCCTTTGGTTCCATCGATATAACCTTCAAAACATTTTGATGAGACCTTTTCATTTTATCTAACATATTTATTTTCTAACCGTTAATTCCTTTTCGAGATCGTCCATGTATTTTCGATGAAAGAAACATGTATTTCATCGATGATAGTCTTTTTATGCAAACTCTCTTATCTTAACCGACATGTCCAAAATACCTTTTCTGACATGGATTTGATGAACCATTTCATCTTTGAAGCTTTCCAAATCATATATGAATTCCTGTAAGGGGTTTGCAAAATCTAAAATGGAAGCAAGTAAGCTTTCATATGTGTTTCTAATCAATTGGAAAATGAAATACTTAACATCCGTGTCAGTCCTTTTTGACAATAATTCAAATACTACCATTGCAAAAGAGTATCAGTGTAATAGTAAAATTATGTGAGGCATTAAAGAATCAACTAGAGCATCAATCCTTCCCTACACGTGCTTTATGCCATACTGGTTATGAAAGAAAAATTTTGATAATCTTTTGGAGTCCCAAAACAAGTATTCAAGCAATTCGATTCAAGATTTGAAGGAAAACATCCAAGATCTAGTTTATCCAATATGTTCAAGTCAATTCTAAGGAAATCTTCTCTATTTAAGAAATTTTCCCTCCCGTGATGACCAAGTAGAGGAATTATCAATCAAGAAAGAAGATCCTTGCTTCCTTTTGAATTCATCTCTCCTTCATTTGGAGTGATTATCAAGCATATCTACATTGAAGATCTAGGAGTGGCATTCAAAGATACATGCATTTGTGAGGGAATCCTTGATTCCTATTCTATATTTAAAGGTCAACTCCTTGATTTCAAGCACATTCAATCATCTTCATGGGTATGAGAAATTTCTACATCCGTCCATGAGGGTTTATGCAAGGTTAATCAAACATTTTCCTTTTTACATACATTCCTTTATGCAATTTACTTTAATTTTCAAGATTGATTCCTAAATAAGGGTTTGACCAAGGAAAACCCATTTTACCCATTTTTATGTGTGAAGGAACAAGATACATAGTTGTCAAAACTTTTTCGGGTAGATAATAAATAATCAGAGGACCCCAAAATGTTTTTGGAAAAAGTAATTGTAACCGAATGTTTGGAATGCCCTATTCCTAGGTATAAAATATTTGAAACATCCTGTACCAGGATGCAACTTTAGCTCAGATTGAAATGATTTCGCTCATTTCTCTTTTATGATAGTTAGTTATTAGTAAGTTATTTCCATTTTTGTCTCTATTTGTCTATTTTGTCATCTACATTTCATTTGTCCTCGTTTCCATTTTAAAATTACATATTTAGAAAAGGATCATTGCCAATTTAGAGCTTAGGTCCTTACTTGAGCCTATTCAGAAATCTTCCTTCCAAATGTGCAATTTGAAAAAGGAGTAACCATTTCCTTTGTATTACTTCCTTTTTCCCACTATACATTTTTGGTAAACCCGACTCATAACATTTCCATTCTAATTTTGATGTTAGATGCCCTTTATTCATTAGATCTTCATGTTTGATTTTATATTTAGATATGCTTTTAATTAAATGTACTATTGTTCTTGGTTGATGAATGTTTGTATATCTCTTTCAAAATTCATATTTACATTAGATCTACATATCTTTCATTTTCTTGTGAATGAGTGTAATTACATTGAGTCCTACTTATAACATTTTGGTTAGGAAAAGATTTAGACATACGATTTCCTTTGATCTCGAGTCCTCTATGTTTCCTAGGAATCGATGACAATAACTTTCCTACTAATGAAATTCTTCCTATTAATATTGAGAACAACTCTTTCCAATCTTATCGTGATGAAGATGAGACCTTAAGAGTTCCTCCTATGCAGGTGCAAAATATTTCCTAAGAATTTGAGCAATGGTTAGGAAAATAAAACTCTAATCACATAGTCATCTCCGTAGTAGAGGGTTTGAGGAAGATAATTCGTAATGATGAACATGGTGTTAATATATTACATAGTATCTCTCATCTCATGGATAATAATGTCAAGCCTATTAGAGATTGTGCCCAAGAATTAGGTTTCATTCCACATACCACTAGTGTTGAGACCTCCATGTTGACACCAACATGCCTACTAATGAAATTCCTTGTATTAAAATTGAAAACACCTCTTCCCACTATTCTCACGATGAAGACGATACCTTAATAATTCCTCTTATGTATGTGAAAAATATTTCCCATGACTTTGAAATATTTGAGAAATGGTTAGGACACGAAAAATCTAATCATGAATTGATCTCTGCAGTAGAGGGCTCAAGGAAGATAATTCATAGTGATGAACATGGTGTTAATATCTCTCATAGTATCTCTCATCTCATTGATAAAAATATCAAGCCTATTATAGATCGTGCCCAAGAATTAGGTTTCATTTCACCTACCACTAGTGTTGAGACCTCCATTCTTAGTGTGCCCACTTATGATCCAACTCTCATAAAAAATTCCATTCAAAATACTAATCCTACACATGTTAGCATTCCTAATCATATTGTTCCTCTTTCAAGTGTTCCATGTGTGTCCTTACCTTCATCCATACCCACTCAAAATAGTGTTCCATTTTCATATTCTACTATTTCTGTCATTTCCCATAATGGTCCAAATCCTTCACACATATCTCCTACCGCTCTTTCTATCAAATCTACTATCAATATCTTAGCTCAAATTGTTTCATCTTTGCAAAAACAAATTGCATCCATGACCCAATCCAAGTTTAACATTCCTACTTGTGTCGTTGATAATCCTTTGTCCTTAGAAATCATTCATGTTGTTATTCATCAATACATGGAAATTACTCATTTAGAGATTTACAATGGTAAAGGTGATCCCTTGACTAATATTAAAATATTTCAAACATTGTGTAGTGATCTCTCTCATGGTCATATGTTCATGGTTAAACTATTTACTAGAAATTTTTGAGATAAAGCCTTGCAATGATATTGTTCTTTGCCTCCTTATTCCATTGATTCTTTTCAAAAACTTGCTAATGCTTTCATCCAACAATTTCAAAACAATATTGGTCCTAAGATTTATTTGACCAATTTGGTGCATTGCAAACAAGGTGTTAACAACAAAGTGACTCTGGGGGTCTGTGGGCTACCTAGCCCCTTGATTTTTATTTATTATTTATTATTTATTTTTATACTTTTTTATTAAGTGTCGATAGAGATTAATTTGGAAGGTAAAAAATAAATATTAAATAATTACAATAATATAATATTACAATTTTACAATACAACATCAAGTGGCCTTGAGAATATTCTAAAAGAATCTCTACATGTTACACGTCCATCTAGGTGCTCCTAGGTGGAACATACATAATAAATAAAATATTACAATAATAGTCATTATTATGCGAGGTGTACAACACCTATTTTCCTAATAATATGGGCTTTTCAAAGTGGGTGGATGGAGGGATGGGAGACTCACAAGGGTTAGGAGAATGAGGTTTTTCTTGATTTTGAGGGGACAAAGGTGGATGCATTACATCTTTCACAACATTTTTTGGAGGTAGGGTTTTAGTGCCATTCACTAGTAGTTCTAAGAGCCTTCACACAAGCAATGGATATGCAAAATGACAAAATCCTTAATAGAGCTATTAAACACAATTTGAAGGATATTGGTGAGTGTCTCACAATAAGAATTAACTAAGTTTACTTTACATTCTCCTTCCTTTTGTCTCATGTTTGACACTCTATGATTGAACCAACTCCAAGGATGCGATCACCTTCACCTCAAGAACAAGAAGGTGAAAATTCTATACAAGCAATGCCAATGTGAGAAGAATGACTAGTAACAACCTATCTTAAAAAAATTGTTTATGGGTTTTAGGTTTTCATCTGATTTTTTGAAATTTTATAAGGGCATTGATGTAATTATACATGCATAAATTAGTAGTTGTTAGTTCTAGGCATAGTTCATATTGGCTTCAATTCAACTATATTTTTTGGATTGAGTCCTTTCTCAAAAAAAATATGGTCTAGCCCATGGAGGCTCATATGAAATCACTATTATATTGTACCCTTCTCATTTCATATAAATTAATATATAATATATAATTTATATGCTTTTTACAAAAAAATGACAATTAAAAATCAAATTGTAAAAATAAAGAAAAGAAGAATACTTTTAAGATATTCTTGAATAGTACACAGAGTACAATTTTTAATAATATAACACATCACGTATTGAAATAATCAACATGTACTTCATCTATGCAATTATTTCAATTGATATGATATTGTAATTTTTCTAGAGATATTTATTATTTAATCAATCCATTGTTAATTTGATGATTAGTCACACTTAGCCTTCTTTTCGTAATGTAATCATCTCCATGCTACAAAGCATGTCCATCCTACACTTGTAAATTGAGTTAAAAATTTATTATTTATTTTAGTATTCTAATTTAATTATATAGATCAAAGAATTATGAAAATATAATTCTTAATTTATATTAACATTTTTTTGGTGCCCAGAACAATGTAACCAATAATATATAGGTTTCAAGGTGGAACATGTCATGCATTAAATTAAACTCCACATTAACCAAAATTTATTTTCATATGAGTGTACCTTCAAACCTCACTGCATTCCTCATCTAAAACCTTATAATAACCAACATCTTCTTTATGCCTCCATGTTAAATTAAAAAAGAGAACCAGGTTTGATGATAATTGGACATAAAAAAAAAGTTGTCAAAATGGTGTTGTACAATTTGGATAATGCTAAAAAATTAAACTAATATTTATTATGGTTCACCTAACTAGTCTAGGTATGTGCATGCCATATGAGTTAATAAATTCTTGAAACTATTTTTATGCGTGGTATGTAATATCAAAATAAATATTTAATATTGATACAATTTAGTACAAGAAAAAGAAAATGTACTACCGAAATTAAAGGGGGTCCGGTGATGGGGAGGGTAGAATAATTTTGTAAACTCATAGTCTACATGCACATGGTTTATGTAATACTACTTGGTGGTTTTTAAGTAGTTGTTAAGGTTGTCTATCATAAATTTTGGCTTCTTGTTTAAGGTTGATTGAGCATCTTAAATTGCATATGCAAGAGGAAGAAGCATGGGTTGGGCTAGATGGTTACATGATTCTTATTTGCTTTTTTATATGGAGTACAATTAAGCAGTTGAATGATTTGGAAGTCTTGCATGAAGACATTGAAAGTGTATTGCAATCTTTGTTCATATGATAATATATTTAGCCTGTGAGTGCCTTTGAAGGTTGGAATTTTTCCTCATTAGGATTTTACAAGAATATAACTTATTTTGTATTATTGGTATGTTTATCTATTCTTTTGTATTGTATATTTTAAATAGCTATTTGTCTATTTCTCTCTTCAAATGATATAAATACACTTTATTATAGATTACCAAACTCTTAAAAAAATGCTAAAAAAATAATTAATTACATAGAGCAAGTTATATGAACGTAGGACAAACTAAAGACAAATAAGTCAAATAAAATTTAATATATTAACTTTGTTAGACAACTACTAAAACCTTAGACAAAATATTATGGCATTCAAAACATGACTGTGATTTAAACTAGTTATAAAAACAAAATATAAGTTAAACTTTATAAGCAATATTGTTTGTCAATAAAAGAAAAACTCTCCAAAAGAAAAAGATAATTCCTTTACCTTGAAGTAATCAACTTACTCATGCTAGATAATATCAAGAGATCCCTCGCAAATGCTAAGCCAACTACACATGGAATCCTTTTCTAAGGAGTTGTGTGTCCTTAGACTTCTCGAATAGAGGATAAAAAAATAACTTTTTATTCTTGGTTTTCCAAAATAGATTATGTATAAGCTTGAAAGAAAACTATAAAATCTTAAAGCACGGGCTTCCCAATAACTTGTAGAAACATGGATTTTACATGGATAAAAATGAGAGTTGACCTTGCACTAAAAGAGTTAAATGTTGGAGATAAAAATAAAGTGGCTTGTGTCAATGAGAAAATTGATGCAAAAACCACATCAAAGGTTGACGAGAAGTTTTAGGATTTGAAGGCAAAAGTCAAAAATTAGGCCACACGAAAACAATTGAGGAAGAAAATTCTTAGGATTTCTATACAATTAATGTTTTAATTAATAGGAAAAAGAAGGTTTTGAAGGGACCCAAAACTCTTTACAAACTATACAAAGTGATGGATAAATTTTTTAGATCACTAGAAAAAAGTGAAGAACATACAAAAAAATAGACCTTCAAAAGGTAGCAAAACAACCCGAGAAAGAAACAAAACCGAACACCAAAAAAGAGAACACCCAACAAAACACCCAGCTTAGATACCAACACTAGAAAGAGCAACTTGACCTATAAGGGTTTCATCCATTTTTTCTTCAATCTCCTCCATCCTACCAATGATAGCTTTTATCTCATTAACATTCTTGTTTACATTAGGAGATTTCTTCTTTGCACTGGCCCTAGTTCTTGTGCTTGGCCCACCGCTCTCTTCCTCAACCTCATCCTCATGGTCATCACCATTGCCCAGACCTTTCTCCAACACATTAACCAATGCCTTAAGATTGGAGCTCGACACCTTCATATTGTTACAATTAATGTTGTTGAAGGGATTTTTATTTTATAATTTTTGGTAGAGTCTTTATATTAAAGAGAGTAGAAGAACTAAACAATGATCTATATAATACGCTATTAGTTAATATATAATATATATTTTTAGTGAGTGTTTGAATATTTAACTTTTATTTTAATCGACAAGGTTAAATATGTTAAATGTGTGTTTCTATTAGATTTAATACACATTAAAGAGGGGCAAAAAATAATAGTTAAATTAGTACATCAATATCATTCAATTTTTTTTATCCTTTTTGAAGTAACATTTTAATACAATAATACATTTATAGATTACATACTTTTATTCTTAGTGTGGCTAATGGTATAATACTTATACACACTTATTTCAGTCTAGTTGTGCCATTTTCTACACATTTGTCATTTACTTATTGATTATTCCATCTTTATTTAGACTTACTTCGATACATTTTCTTCTTGTATAAAAATTATGATTTTACCCTATAAACTTTATTTTTTAGTGACTTGGGATTGCCCTAATTCAATCCAAGCGCACAAAGTATGACCTCAAAATTTAAATGATCAAATTCAAATTTTCACTTTCTTAGTTCCTTCTACTAGTTATTACGAGATGATTTAATACATGTTTCTTAAAATGTTGCTATGCCATAATATTTAAATAAATTCAATATGCAATTAATTCACATGTTCGTTAAATTAGAGAATAAATAGAGCTCACTTTGATTTATAAAAAGGGGTTAAAAAAATGGATTCACATCATCATCATTCTTAATATCGTAAATGTCATCCTTAAACACCACCTTGACAAGTTCAACCATGTACAAGATAAAGACACATATTCTATTAGATTGACCTTGGGCAATACAAGTCAAGTCCACATGACAAATTAATTCCATTATATATGTAAATAAACAACATATTTTTTTTGAAATGATATAATTGTAACTGTAGACACCCTAAAATGCACAGGCTTGTGACTTTACATTAAAAACACTAATTTTCATCTATTAATTAATGGTTTTTTAATCATTAATTAATCATCTATTTTCCTCTAAATTCATTCCCCAAATCATCTAATCAAATTCTCAAAATTAATTAAATAATTAATTTTATTTAATTAATTAACCTTAATTGATCAATTACCATTAATTAATTAATTAAATTCAATTTCCTATAGTTTAAATACAAATATTTAAACTTACTAATTAAATTCTTCCAATTAAATTAATTTCATTTCATTCAATAAAGCAATTCTAAATAAAAAAGAATTCAATTATCTCACATGTTGAAAATATTAATTAAATAAATGAATT
>MU225568.1:2927525-2964291 GCA_018584345.1 Thuja plicata
TCTTCAAAGAGATAACTCCAATCAGCTCACATGGGTTACTCCACCCATCTCTCCAGTCCACATGGGTAACTTCACCCACCTCTTCAGTTCAAAAAGGTAACTCACAATTAGCTCTTCAGTCAACCAAGCTCTATCTCCTCTTTACCAAATGAAGAGGTGCAGTTTACTGATGGCTTGTCCAGTTCCTTTTAATCTCAACCATTCATCTCCCTATCTCTGGGATTGATCTCAACCGTTCATATCATCACCAATTCCTATATAATAAACCCTTCATAACCATTTGAAGGATCCAGGATTTCAAGCTCTCGTGCACCATTACTATTTCAGTTTGGTTCTAGCATTCAAGTCATCTTGCGATCACACAACCATTTCAATTAGCAAATTCTCAATACATCTCAAGTCATAGACGCTGCCCCACCAATACTGAGCATCAAGAACAGCGTTTCAGAAGGAGTAGAGAGAAACAATAGAAGCTTCAAGCATCGTGGGGTTTGTATTTATTTGTTTTTCTTTCTCTTTCTTGTACATTTTATTGATTACATTTCAGGTTATTCATTTTAGTAGTTATTGTGTACTTGATTTATATCATTAGTGAAACCTTTGCTACTAACCCTTGCCTTTGGAAAGCTTGGGAACCATGGATCATGAAAGGAGGCGTACATTTTGGTGAACCTGATGTGAAACAAACAACCCCAATATCGCTTGCAGATGACAAACATGATTGATCAACCACGGTCATATGGTCGCAGATCTAAAAATCTATCTTTTTTTCAATATTTGTGTTATTTCACAGTTTCTGGTATTTTACCGCAATCGATGAAACTATGCCACAATCGACTGGTTTAATACCGCAATTGATTGCAGTCTTTCACAATATTATTCTATCATTTTTTGTCTTCTTTCTTCTGGTACTTTGTCGCAATTGCCTGATCCGTGCCGTAATCATCATTATTTTGCCACAATTGCCCGATCCGTGCCGCAATCAACAGTATTTCTCCACAGTTGCCAGTACTTAGCCACAATCGCCAGATATTTTCCGCACTTGCTAGTACTTTGCCGCAATCGCAAGAAATATTACATATCAGATCCAAATCTTCTGTCCATTTGTTTCTAAAACTGACTTTTTTTGGTTTTCTGTGTAGGGCCGGGAGAATCACTGAGAACAGAGAAGGGTAAGTTATTGTGAGTATCAATCATTCATTGTTTCAAAGTTACATATACTCTCATTTTTCTAGTATCCTTTTTTTAATACTAACCTATCTAAACAAAGAAAACTAAAAAGGATTCATTTGTCGATTTGGGTTTAAAAAGAACACTACTTGCCAAACATATCACATCTCACATTTTGGATTTGGGCTTAAAATTGACGTGGGGACTAAAATTGAACAAAGGCAAAAAATATCTCAAATTGGTGCATTAAAATTGAACAAGCAATCAACACCTACTTGTTGGGCTTAAAATTGAACATTGGTTCTTGTATGGTGGTGTAGCTTAGTTCATATTTCAAACTTTGGAGCTTAACCGATTTACCTTGTGTCTTGAGTTTTGGGTGCACTTGCACAAACTGTTAGATTAAAAACCTTTACACTTTTTAGAAAGGCATGTCTGAGGAATGTGCTTCTTCCTTGGAGAATGACCTTAAACTAGTAATCCTTCTGAGCAATATATAAACAAGGCGCGAACCAAAGTTCTATCTTATCTAGCCAAGCTCGGGCGAGGCATGTTGGTGATAGTCTAGATCGGGTGAATATCCCTAAGGAGCCAGCGTGATCAACTAGGTTCTTAAGTGAGTCACGCATGTACAAACCGATTGGAGAGACACCACAGACCCTTACTACAACCTTGATTCATTAGAGGCCAACCCGTTTTACCTCTGAATAGATACCTTATTATAATGCAAGGGGTTGCAGAAATTCCCCCCAAGATTCCCAACATATGTGTCCCATGGTATTTGTGTAGTGAAAGAGATCTTCACTTCATGGTGAAAATACAAGCACCTACGTCATGGACCTTTGTGTCCTAGTAGCATGACAATTTTTGTGTGAGCTAACAAGCATTCAAGAATTGGGCCTATAAAATTGTATTATGAAGCCATTGACCTAGATTAATCTGATTGTTCATTGTTGAGACCTCGTGATAACCTTGCAACTTGAAAAATTTGTAGAACATACACAATGTCAGTCTTCATTCTTCAAAACATAGTGTCTATTGTGCTTGTTTCTTTGATTAGTTTCTGAAAATGCCAAACAAAACATCCAAACTATCAAAATGAGTCACACGTGTTAAAGTCTAGGGTTGTCAACGTCAACTATCTTGTGAATCAGAAGGTTTGTTCCAAAAATTTCAAAATTGTCAAGCAGTGATACTTATCCTCTAGTATTTTTTAGATTGTTCCTCTTTTACCACAACTGCCCGCATTGTGCCACAATTAAAGGAAGTTTTCTGCAATTAAACTTGTTTATTTCCGCAATCATAGTTTTTATTACCGCAATCGGTGATAAACTACTGCAATCGACCATTTACTTTACCGCAATCAGTGAAGTTGTACCGCAATTGGCCAGAGATACATTATTCCTATTTTGATCTAAAACCTTGAAAGAATTCTTCATTTGGTGTCCAAAACTAGTGTCTATCCCAGGAAAATGTGAAGAACATTGTGTGAATCTCAAAATATTAAAGATTATCCCTTCTCTGTAAAGCATGATTATTGTCAAAAACACTGTTAGTTCAAAAGCTCGAACTCGAAATACCTTGATCTCATCATATCAAACATCATCATCTTTATCAAAGTGACTTTGTCCAAGGCAAAGGTTGGAAAATATTATCTTTTTTCATCACCACTTTGAGATCAAGTTATATCAAAATCTATCCTTAGAATTACCCTTGTCCAAAACATAACTTGGACTTCCTTAGAAAGGATCTTCTTCCTTGTTTGCTTTATATCACTTGTTTTAGTTACAAAACCTAGACCGCACTATGCCTCAAACACCTCATGGAGGGCCTTACACAAGGTTTAAGGCTAGAACTCAACCTGATGAGTCATATATCAACAGATTCCCCACTTGGGAAATAGAGCAAGAGAATGATCCTTTCGTGAATACCAGTTCTTCTCTATTCATTGAACAACCCCGTGGGGCAGCCTTTTTCCAAGATATCATAGAAGAAGAGCTTGAAGATGTGGAGAAAGATGCTTACTCCATGAAAGTAGTTGACACTCTTGTAGAGAGGAACCCTGAACATTACTTAGCCATGCTAATAAAGAAGGGAGTCAAACTCCCCGTTGAATTCAGTGTATCAACTATATGGCCCGAAAACACTCTCGCAGGTCAAAACACTACTCAGCCTCCTCAGATACTACCTGTTGTGTCACAGATATTTCCACCATTGGTATTACCCACATTGATACAGACTATATCCGGACAAACCAATGACCCCACCTAGGCCAGCACATCTTCCACTCAAGGCATGACAGGCTCGCAACTAAGTGCACCCATGGTCACTAGTATGCCTCCACCTTTGGTCTCATGGCTAGGATAATCAAGCTCTCATGCTATGCCTTCTATCCAACCAAACACCAATTGTTCTGAAACAATGTCACTGCTACAGTCAATTCACACTAGTCATGGGATCAATAATTCATGCCCACAGGGATCCATCTTTGCAGGAACGACTTATAGTCAAGGCCCACCCAAGGCTACATCTTTTCCCATCTTGACATCAATCCAACCTCCACAACAACAACCCCAGCTACAGTTGCCTCAATTCCAACTCCCACAACAGCAACCCCAGCTTTAGTTGCCTCAAATCCAACCCCCACAACAACAACCCTAGCTTTAGTTGCCTCAAACCCATCCTCCACAACAATAACCCCAGCTTCAATTGCCTTAATTCAAACCTCAACAATAGCAACCCCAGCTTCAACCCCAACCTCAGCAGCAGCAATACCAACCCCAGCACTATCAACCCCAGTTTCAATCACAACAGCAAACTCATCAAAACCCACCATGGGCTACCCATGTGCCCCCATTTACAAATCACTCAATGGGGAATCAATATCAAGTCCCTAGGATGAAATACTTTGTTCCTACTCAAGGGACATAGAGGCGCAGCCTCATACTCACCACAACACAGACGAATGTCCTCACACACCAACCTCAATATCAAATTGACATGTTAATGCAAAAAATGCAAACCCTTCAAACCCAAATGATGGATATGAAAAATCAAGGGCAAACTAAATCCTATACCACAAAGGATTTATACCCATACCCCTTTGACCATTCTCTTCACATGTCTTTGTTCCCAAGTCACTTCTTGGTACCGAAATTCAACAAATATAGGGGCAGTACCAACCCTATTGAATATATATGAGAGTTTTTTGCTAGTTGCGTCAAAGTCGCCCATGATGAGACATATCTAATGCAACTATTCCCACAAATCTTGGCCGTACCAGCAATGGAATGGTTCTTGCATTTACCTCATGGCATTCAGTCTTGGGGTGAACTGGCTGAAAATTTCATAGCTCACTTCCATCATAACATCGAGCGCAAGGTCAGCATCAAGGACGTTTGTGATATCAAACAGAAGGATGGAGAGTCTTTTGTGAAATTCCTCCAGAGATGGAGGAATACGGAAAACTGCATAACATATGATGTGCCCGAACAAGACTTAATAGTCATGTTTGTTGACAATCTAATTCCAGACATGTCATTCACAACATAGTTACAGTTAGCTCTAAACTTCACACAACTCATCGAAAGAGGAGTTCATTGTGAGAAGAACTTATTCAAATGAGGAATCCTTGTAGATCCCACACAAATGAATACAAACAAAAATGCAACGGACAAAGCTAAGTGGTGGAACAAAAAAAAATGTCACTAGCGATGGTGTCATTGATGTGAAGACGGTCAACTATGCACAACCCAAGGTGTCACTGCAAGGCGCACCTGTGGCCAACCAAAAACCCACAGGACCCACTCAATAAGCATACACCCAAAACCAACCTCCTCTAGTACAAGTGGCCTCTGTGTCAAACAACCAACAACTGAATCAAAACAGACCACGGTTTCAATTCCAGTAACACAATTTCACACCATTGGGAGAGCCGATAGAATCAACTTTATGCAAGTTGATACAATCAAACACTATCACTCTCCCAGAAATTAGGGACTTTGAACAAGATGAAAAAAAACTAAGGTGGTATAATGACAAATATTTCTGCAAGTTTCATCAGGTGAAAGGGCACAAAATGGCTAACTGTTACCGATTGAAACACACTATCCAAGATCTGATTGACACAGGGGTCATCGATGTGATGAATACCCAAACTAAAGGTACAACTGATCACACTATTTTCAACAATACCTTTCATGATCACAACAAGGGAAAATCCGCCGGGTCTGGTGGACAAGTAGAACAAGTTAACTATATATATGCCAAAAGTGATAATGTTATCAATTGCCTCAATCCTTCAGATAGAAATGTGGCTACAATCACTATCAAAGACTACAGTAACAATTGTGTTGTAACAACGCGTTGTGCCAGAGTCATCTTGCAAGGATTACCACCCTCACCTACTGTATTCACCAATCCTAAAGCAAACTCAAATCCACAGACAAGCATAGTGGACCAACTAAAGTGCACACCTACCCAGATCTCCATGTTTGACCTATTGCACATATCTCCACAGCATAAACTAGCACTTGACCAACCCCTTTAGAATGCAGCTGTCCCAAGGGACATAACACCTAAGAACTTCCAAATGATGGTCAACCATATAGCTGCTAACAAACATGCCACATTCACAGACCGTGATGTGCCGCCACATAAACCCCTACATAATGATCCTTTGCACTTACTTGTCTAGGTCCACAAAAGCGCTATCTGTAGGGTCCTTGTTGATGGTAGAGCTCAGTTAAACATATGTACTCTAAAGTTAATCAAGCAACTGGGCTATTCAGAATCAAGCATTGATGTCACACGAAGGATAAATATTATAGCTTATGATGAAGAGGAAAGGTCCTCTAAAGGTATTATCATTCTACCTATTCGTATTGGTCCTATGGTAAAAAACACTCCCTTCCAAATCTTAGACCTTGAGTTGGGATACAACATGCTACTAGGGAGACCTTGGATACATGAAATAAAAGTTGTACCTTTGACATACCATCAATGCATCAAGTTCCCACACCAAGCAGAGGAGATCATCATAGAGGGAGATCTCAATCCTTTCCAATATTGTAATGCGATCCAAATCAGCACTGATAACCAGGTACCATCAAACCAAGATGCAAGCATCCCATCCTCTTTAGATTCGAATCCCAAGGATGTCACACAGAAAATAGGAAAGATAGTCATTAACCAGGACAAAAGTATTCCCTCCTCTTTAGATTCAAATCTTAAATATATCACACAAAAAGCGGGCAAGATATCCATTACTAACAAGGGCTATGGTGAATATAGATATGAAGAGGCTTTCACCATCACACACATGCCTCAGAGCCCAAGAACTTATGGCATGCCACAACCTGTCATTACAATAGAAACTTTGTAGCCTATTTTATTCAAATGTCCATCCACAACCTTTGTCCGATGGGGAGACATAGCGGAAGAAAATCCATTTGAACAAGATATCAATACCTAGTTATACCAAGATCCACTAGAGACAATCCAACCACCACTACCCCTATCAAACTATGGTAATGGTTACACAATGATACAAAGATTTGGGTATGATGGTACAACCGGGCTGGGGGCAAGACAACAAGGCATAATGGAATTGTCTCTCCCACCAACCTAGAGAAACATGAGAGGGTTGGGCTATGGACAACAAAGCACTAGTCCTATGATCCAAGAAATTCAAGTTACTCAGGAACAAATAGCAGAGATGCACCAGGGGCACAACATATAACATATCTTAATAAGAAACATATTACCATAGTTGTTGCCTTCCGAAGAGGGAACCACACAAACCCGAATAGACCTCCACATAGCAATCGATGATAACCAAGGAAGTGAGACATCTGACGAGCGTTCTATTGAGACTGACTCCCATGAGTATGAGTGGAGATCCCTTCATGACTCTGAACCATCGATCCCAGATTATTCCCCTCGATCAGACACTATCATAAATCTAGAAGACTTATTTGAACAACTGAGCATTATCGAACAAGCCTGCATAGACAAGCATGTCATTTATCAAACCTCAAGTGGTGCATCCACATCACAGTCCAGTTTTGTAGGAACCATATCAGTAGTCCCTTTCAGTCAATCAGAGCCAAACAACCATGAAAGTATCTATCTTGTACACCCTGAGCTCATAGAGTGGGATCAACAAGGACCACCTGATTTAGATGTATTCGAGAATGATGAGGCAATAGCTCATTTCATGGGACTTAAGGAAGTCATTCCATCAGGAGACCACAAGGCAGACTTCTCCATTAACCTTGACAAAGAGGCATATTTCAGAGAGGAATCTCCTCTTTCTAGTCCACAAATAAAAAAAGAACAAAAGAATGATAAAAAGATAAAACACGACGTATCTTCTAGCAAAAACCTCACTGAGTTGCTATAAGATGGAAAGAAGGAACTCCTCCCCTTGACAGAGGAGAAATCAGCATTACTAGCAAAAGAAATAGAGGAAGTCAATTTGGGAGATGACAAGAACCCAAAGAACATATACTTGGCAAAATCACTCACCCCTAAGGAAAGGGAATAGTTCATCAGTTTCTTCAAGGCAAGGATGATCAATTTCGCATGGTCCTACTCGGATATGCCAGGGTTAGATCCAGAGCTAGTACTACACCACCTCCCGTTGCTACCCAATGCCAAACCTGTCAAGCAGAAGATGAGAAAGATGCATCCCCATGTTGCATTGCTAGTCAAGGTAGAGTTGAAAAAGCTCCTGGATGCTAAGTTCATAAGACCTATACCATATGCGGACTGGATATCTAACTTGGTACCAGTTACAAAACACAGTGGTCAGATATAGAATTGCACAGACTTCAGGGATCTCAACATAGCTTGTCCCAAAGATGACTTTCCTTTACCCAACATAGATATGATAGTAGATCTAACCGCTGGACATCAAATGCTATCACTCATGGATGGATTTTCAGGATATAATCAAATAAGGATCACACCAGAGGACCAACACAAAACAACTTTCACATGTCCTTGGGGGACATATTGTTGGAATGTCATGTCATTTGGTCTAAAGAATGCCAAAGCGACATATCAAAGGGCTATGACAACTATATTTCATGATCTCATCCACAAAACAATGGAAGACTATGTGGACGACATACTAGCCAAGTCAATACTTCGAAGGGATCATCTACAAGTTTTGGGGCCAATATTTGACAGAATGCAAGAATTCAAGGTCCCTCTAAACCCAAAGATGTGTGCATTTGGTGTCATAGCAGAAAAATTGCTGGGGTTCATAGTGTCACATAGAGAAATCAAAGTGGACCCAGCGAAAGTCAAAGCAATATTGGACATGCCTCCACCATCAAACCTGAGACAACTAAGAGGGTTACAAGGAAGGATCCAATCAATCAAGCACTTCATATCTCAACTAGCAGACAAGTGCCACCCATTCCAACATCTATTGCACAAAGACATCAAATTCATATGGACAGAACAATGCGAACATGCATTTCAAATATTCAAAGACTACCTTCTCAAGTCTCCTATATTGGTACCACCAGTCCAAGGTAGACCACTGCTTCTATATATCTTAGTGACAGAGTCAATGTTAGGTGTACTCTTGGCACAACATGATGACACAGGTAAAGAGAGTGCCATCTACTATCTAAGTAGGCCATTGGTTAGATATGAGCTAAACTATATGCCAATTGAAAATTCATGCCTTGCAATTGTCTTCACTTCCCAGAAGCTGAGACATTATATGTTGAGTCACCAAACAAAGTTGATCACACATATTGATCCTTTAAAGTACCTCCTAAGAAAAGCAGCACTCACCGGAAGACTTGCAAAGTGGGTGATGATCTTAAGTGAGTTTGACATTGAGTACATAGACAGAAAAGGCCATCAAAGGACAAGTGATTGCAGATCAACTAGCATAGGCACCCGTTCAGGACCATCGGCCTATTATTTCTGACTTTCCTGACGAATCTATCATGACACTACAACCAGCAATCGAGGTTTGGTAACTTTATTTTGATGGATCGTGTACAAACCATGGTGTGGGGGTAGGGATAGTGCTTATCACCCCAAATCATGATACAATTCCAAAGTCTTTCAGACTCAATTTCCCATGCACCAACAACATAGCAGAATATGAAGCACTGGTCATCGATCTAAAGATAGCAATTCAATGAAGAATTAAGAACCTAAAGGTCTTTGGAGACTCACAATTGATCATTAGTCAAGCCAAAAATGATTATACGACCAAAGATGAGAAGCTCATACCATACAGAGCATAGATGGAAGTTCCATTACATCTTCTTTGAGCAAGTCCCACGAGCACAGAATAAAGTTGCATATGCGATGGCTACCATAACATCACTGATTGATATGCTAGGCAACGAAACAAGATTCTAGTTTCTAGTTGAGCAACTCTTGGTGCCATCACATCAGGAATCCATCACAAAATCAACATGCGTCCTTGTTGGTCCTGAATCCCCATGGTACCAAGATGTCTATAACTATCTCCAAAATAATGTCTTACCTCCCAACTTGTCTAGGAACCAGAGAAAGTCCCTCATCCACCAAGCCTCTAGGTATACCATCCTCTCAACTACTTCATACAGATGAAGTCTAGATGGAATGCTATTATGATGTCTCACTTCCATGGAATCCCAGAAAGCTTTGTACGAGGTACATGAAGGAATTTGTGGAACCCATGGAGGTGGCAACAACTTAGCTAAGAAGATCATTCGCATGGGATATTATTGGCCCATAATATAGACAGATGCACACAAACATGTACAAAGGTGTAGACAGTGTCAAATTCATGGAGACCTCCTCCATGCACCAGCCCAGGAACTAAATCCTATTACATCAACATTTCCATTTTCAATGTGGGGAATTGACCTAGTGGGTAAAATTACACCTTCTTCAGTGAATGGACACAAATACATCATAGCAGCAACATAATACTTCACCAAGTGGGTGGAAGAAATTCCTCTCACTTACATCACTGGAAAGAAAATCTCAATGTTCATACTTAACCACATTATCTGTCGATACAGGATCCCCCAAACAATCCTGACAGATCATGGTACACCTTTCCAGAACAAGGATGTTGAAGAGCTATGTGAACAGTTCCATATCAAACAAGGGTTCTCCTCATTTTACTACCATTAAGGGAATGGCCAAGCCGAAGCTACAAACAAGACAATCTTGAAAATCCTATAGAAAACAGTGAATGAATCAGGGCGAGACTGGCATTTACAACTTAGTCCCGTATTATGGGCATACAAAACTAGTGTGAGAACACCTACAAGAGCCACTCTTTTCTCCCTAGTCTATGGCTCAGAGGCAGTATTACCCCTCAAAGTAGAAATCTCATCCCTAAGGATATCATTGAAGAACTTGGTTTCAAATGAAGACTACATAGTAACAAGGCTCAGTGAACTGGAGTTACTAGATGAAAGAAGATAGCATGCCTTCAACCACTTACAAGGCTATCAAAATCGCCTTAGAAGGAGCTATCATAAGAAGGTGAAGCCACAAACATTTGAGGTAGGAGACCTTGTCCTCATGGAAAATGAAAAGAACCAAGCAGAGCGAGTAAAACCTAGAAAGTTTGAGCCTAACTGGTTAGGCCCTTTTGTCATTATCATCTCTACTTAGAGTGGGGCATTCATCCTACCGACACCAAAAGGAGATCAGCTCCCTGGATACATCAACAACATGCACCCCAAGAGGTTCTACCCTTGAGGTCTTTATGGTTAAGGCACCTATCTACATATCCAGAAAATACCAAAAAAATTAGAGAATATAAAATTTACCTTGGTGAAAACCTGGCAATCAAGCGCCTTGGCGACAACAAAAAAATAAAAAAAGCAAAAAATTAAAGAGGAACAAAATTGCCCTCTCAGTGAAAACCTGGCAATCAGGCGCTATTGAGTAGGTACCTTGGTGAAAACTTGGCAAACAGGTGCCAAGTGTTCAGATCCAGCTTCACCATCAATGAACTCCAAAAGCTTGAGCACACTTGGAATGCAAGACTGACTACCCAAGTTGTATCAAGAAGCACAAATCCCCTCTGAGCACCAAGCACTTACCCATGGTTAAATACTGGTCCACCAGACTAGGGGGTGATTCTAAAGGTCCTAAAAAATTGGAAAACACATCAAAAATCCTAAAAAAAAAAATCAAAAATTAAGAGAAATCAAGCTTCATAAAAAACATTCAAAAAAAAAAATTGCAAAATCCCAAGCAATAAAACCAACTCAGTTATCAAGAGAGCAAAGGGCGATCATGCCTAGTCAATCAATGTCACAATCATGAGCTTTGTGAATCAGCATTGGGCTCATCTGACATAGCTTTATCAATCTATCAGATCCAACAAGCAACAGGCGACCAAGCCAATCTATCAATTGACACAATCATGAGCTTTGCAAATCAGCATTGGGCCCATCTGACACAGCTTGATCAGTTGCCAAATTGATCAAATCAATGTATCAATTTTCACAATCATGAGCTTTGTGAACCATCATTGGGCCCATCTGACATAGCTTGATCAGCTACCAACATGATCAAATCAATCAATCAGTCAATCCAAATCAATCGTCTTACACAGTGATGGGTACGCTTAAACCAGACTGGTCAATCTTATATGAGTAATCTATTACTAAATCCATACACACTCAAGCATTCAAGCCAATCAAGCCTATCCAAAGAGTTGAGCCAATCAAGAGAATCCAACTGCATCAAGGAACCATCCAAAATGTTGACTAGGTCAGTCAAGTCGGTCAGATGTCAGTTTATATTTCGCGCTTATGTTCTTATGCTACTACAGGATCCGCCATATGAGGAGAGTAGCTATGATAGATCATGACTTATTTTCTTTGATTGTTTCCTGTTGAATTTTCACTTCAATTTTAGGGCCATGGTGATTTAGGATAAATGTGGTAGGCGCTGTCACTTATCTAGCAATTGCGTAGTTCCACGATCTGAGCTTAACCCTGGCAAAGATTTGGACATTCCTTCTCTTTTATTTTTCTTGTTTGGTTTTATAGAATCAAGAGCTCGCAGCACTATTCATATGGACTCTGAGTGCTTTGGAGTTCTATCTTGGTTTCTATGGTCTTTCCCTTTATATTGCAAACAAGAGCTTATGATGCTATCTAGATAGACTCTAGGGGCATAGAAGTTCTATCTTGTTTTCTTGGCTTTCCCTTTCAGAAATCAAGAGCTCATAGTGTTATCCAGATGGACTCTAGGTGCATAGGAGTTCTATCTTGGTTTCTTTGTTTTAGATTAATTCAGAGGACAAGTGGTATCTAGATGGTCAATATCTGGGTAGTTTTGGCTCTCTTTCTTTTCAAACAGGGAACATAGTTGAACCCAGATGGTCAATATTTGGGTGCACTAGGTTCTCTTTCTATTTAATCTCTCTACTCCTTCCACTATCAAGAGGTCGTGGCGACATCCAGGTGGTATGTAATCTGGATCATTTGACACTCTTCAGAATTTTAGAAAATACAAAAAAAAAAGATGCAATGATGACAAATATTGGAAATAGGGGTAGCGACTTGGGACACTCATCCTTTTTATCAAATCATATCTATCAAAAAAAATACAAAAATAACATCCTTTCTATCATTCAATTCTATTAGATCAATCTCAGAGTACATCTATCCAAACTAACTTATTTCTAACACATGCATTACTCAGATATTTTGCGCATAATAAATTGCATTCATTCCATTTAAAGTGCATCAGAAAAGAAAAAACATGGTAGTTGCATACATGATAAAACATAAAATCACATGCATCCATAAGCATCTCATATGAACATGCATTTCATTTCCACCATCCTGCATATACATGTCAGTATCATAGGAAAAGTAAATCATCCATATACAAGTCTGCATAATAGAATCATATTGCATATACATCTCATCATCTAAACCACCAAATCATGTAGAATCATACATATAGCAAGTAAACCATTGCACATCATATCAAAAACACTAGCTGCATCTCATATAAATCAAACTATCTAAGTACAATGAATGGTCGCAAGTCTGAACAAAGGAAGGTAATCAAACATGTATATCAATAAATATTAGTGTATTGGGACACAAAAATAGATACTACTCAGAGTATATACAATGACCAACACTACAAAAATGGTACAAGATACATAAATTGGGTCAACATGAGCTATCCCCACCCTTGCTAGGAGGTGGACGAGGGTGTGGCATATCAGAAGATGGTCTTTGAGATGAGCTAGGAGCTCCAATACCACTACTCTAGGATCGTTGGGCTCTACTCGATCTCTAGGATGCTGTATAACTAGGCACCCTCTGCACTGTAGGAACTATGCCCTCATAATGATGCCTCCAGTACTCAATCTCTCTCTGAGCATCACGCCCAGATCTATAGTACCTATCAAGAACATCCTAGTGTGAGGCATCCTATACACTATCAATAAAATAATGCACCTCAGCTCGAGCCTGACGCTCTCTAGACTCAGCCGCTGTAACACGAGCCTCCAAAGTAGTGGCACATGCATCAGATAAAGCAAGCCTGGCTTGAAGGTCCTGTACCTACTAAGTGACTCGCTCCAACTTCGAGGGATCATCCTCCATGCCTCCCATAGCCACATCCATCTCCCCCTCATCTGCCTTGTCTCCCAAACCCTCACCTCCTCTCCGCCTAACAACCCAGGAATCATCAAAACTCTCTGAGCTCTCCCCTGTGGTACTGCCAGTGCTGCCACTATCAGTAGAGGAACCAGTCTCTGCACTCTGCTCATCTAGAGCCTCCATGTCTATATCACCAATCTCAATATCAACATCCTCAATGACTACTCTTTCCTCCTCTCTAGGAGCCAGAACAACACATGTCCACCAGCGAACTCTACGCACCAACTTGGGTGCCTCCTCCTCCATGGCCTCCTCATCCTCCAGAATAGAACCCAACCCAAATCGAGGAGCACCAGTCTGAACCCCACTCTGGCCACCTCTAGTCCTAACCCCGCCACCAGCACCCCCAGGACCAGGATCATCACCTCCATCATTTCCCCTACCCCATCCTCTATCTCTCCCCCCATCCCTACCTCCCCTACCACCATCTCTCCCCCCATCCCTACCTCTCCTGCCACCACCTCTCCCTCCATCACGACCTCCCCTACCACACCATACCCGTCAGGCCCTCCTCATAATAGTCCTGGCAACAGGATGCGAAACATCTGTAAGTGCAACCGGCTGAGCCTGCACCCAATGGGCATCATACTGGGGTGTAGTGCCTGCAAAAGCCAAATTCAAATATCAGTATCAGCATAGATAAGGACATAAGTATCAAAATGAGATATGAGCAAGTATCAGAGAGTAGAAAGGAAGTACATAAGCAATCAAAAATAAGACAAACTTGCGTCTACAGTAGCCGAGCACCAGGTCCATGCCACAGGAAGTAAGCCTAAAAACTCAGTGCGGGCAGCATCAAGTGATACTACACCACCCCATACAGCAGAGTCCCTCGACCTCCAAGCAAAGTATGCATAAGAATTAGAAACATCCTGCTGCTCTCTGAATTGGCACAACACCCTATCGGTGTTGTGAAAGTCAATCATATGGACATGATCAATAACACGTCCAATCAGGTACCTCTGCTGGCGGCAAAAGGGAAGATGGATATTCTCTCCATCCCATACTGGACAATCTCTATAAGGCCTCCAAATGAAGTAAGGAGTCATGTTCAACTGTTGCCGCCAGTATGTCAAATGATCCATATGAGGCTGAACAATGGCTTCATCATACATAAAGACATAGGGCCTATCAGCTAGAAGAGCATGGGCACCAACAAGATGACACACAACAATATGCTCCCATGCCCATATCTACAGCAGGTTCGCACCGCAGCCGAGCGACTTACCATCAAGGTAAGCCGCATAAAACATATGAAAATGCATGTGGGCCAACATGCATGGACCCCAAGCGAATACAGTATGATCCCTAACCATACTTTGTAATACAGTACTGAAGCCGATAGAAAAATCATGCTATCGACGATTGGGGCATAAAATGTCATATATCAAACTGCCCAGTAAAGTGGATAGCCTGTCAAGGCCCAAGCCGAATCTGGACCATGGAATATCATAATCACCAGCTAGACCAAGCTGATCCCGGGGCAATCTAGAAAGCTCAGTCAATGAAACAATACCAGTGCGGGTGGAATACTCCACAAGCTCACCCTGGATCGGGAGTTGGAGGATGTGATACACATCCTCCAAAGTGACAGTACACTCACCAGTCAGTAACTAGAAAGTGCATGTCTCATAATGCCACCGCTCTATAAGAGTGGAGATTAGACCCCTATTGGTCATGATCTCGGGCATATAGCAATGCTAGTACAAATCAAGATCTTGAAGAATTGACCTCTCATCCTCTGTCAGCTGAAATCTGTATACAAGACCTGCCGACCTGGACTCTCGACAGCGCAGAATCCACCCAGTGAACTGCACACAGAAATAAATCAGAAAAATATCAGTTTCAGTCATTAAGGCAAGAAACAAAAGCAAGAAAAAATAGATATCAGACAAAGACAACAGACAAACAGTGCTAAAAAATTGATTGTGGTAATAAAACAATACAACGGCGGTACTTTTAGGCGATTGCAGAACACAAATAGAAATTGTGGCATACAAACTTCAATTGTGGCATTCAACCTAAACAAGTGCGGCACACTTATCAATTGCGGTTTCCAACTGGCAATTGCGGCATTTAAACCGCAATTGCGGCAAAACCGCAACCGATTGCGGCACACAATGCAATTTTTCAAAAAAGTACAATTTTTAAAAGCATTAATGAGACGCAAAGTGATAAAACCCACTGGATGTCCTGCACTAGCTGGTCTGCGGTACATCTGAACTCGGTCAGATATGTGAGTCACGCCAGGAAGACCCACCATCGCAAGAAAACAAGAGAAAAGAAGACAGAAACTGAAAGCAGACTCACCAAGAAATTGAGAGCTCCAAGATCGTAGTGTGACAAATGAATGGCTCTCTTAGCTATTTATAGGGGTTCTGAAAAACCCTAATTTCACTAGGAGCTCTAAAATTTCTTTCTAGTCCTTGAAAACTTCGACGGTCAATAACAAGGGCATTTTAAAGCATTTTTCAAATCTGTCAGCTACCCAGTTTCAGAAATTGTAGTTTCAACAAATCAACGCTCAAGTCGCACTTTTTGCTCAAATTTGTTAAGGGGGCATAAATACACCTACTACTGTCAGGGCAAGCTGGGGCAAAATCAAAGAATCTTTGACACACTGCGACAAGTCACATCGTATCAAAGAGGGGCAAATGTAGACACCCTAAAATGGACAGGCTTGTGACTTTACATTAAAAACACTAATTTTCATCTATTAATTAATGGTTTTTTAATCATTAATTAATCATCTATTTTCCTCTAAATTCATTCCCCAAATCATCTAATCAAATTCCCAAAATAAATTAAATAATTAACCTTAATTGATTAATTACAATTAAGTAATTAATTAAATTCAATTCCCTATAGTTTAAATTCAAATATTTAAACTTACTAATTAAATTCTTCCAATTAAATTAATTTAATTTCATTCAATAAAGCAATTCTAAATCAAAAAGAATTCAATTATCTCACATGTTGAAAATATTAATTAAATATTCATTTATCTTCAAAGAGATAACTCCAATTAACTCACATGGGTTACTCCACCCATCTCTCCAGTCCACATGGGTAACTTCACTCACCTCTTTAGTTCAAAAAGGTAACTCACAATTAGCTCTTCAATCAACCAAGCTCTATCTCCTCTTTACCAGATGAAGAGGTGGAATTTACTGATGGCTTCTCCAGTTCCTTTTAATCTCAACCATTCATCTCCTTATCTCTGGGATTGATCTCAACCGTTCATATCATCACCAATTCCTATATAATAAACCCTTCATAACCATTTAAAGGATCTAGGATTTCAAGCTCTCGTGCACCATTACTATGTCATTTTGGTTCTAGCATTCAAGTCATCTTGCGATCACACACCCGTTTCAATTAGCGAATTCTCGACACTTCTCAAGTCATAGACGCTGCCCCGCCAATACTGAGCATCAAGAACAACGTTTCAGAAGGAGTAGAGAGAAACAATAGAAGCTTCAAGCATCATGGGGTTTGCATTTATTTGTTTTCCTTTCTCTTGCTTGTACATTTTATTGATTACGTTTCAAGTTATTCATTTTAGTAGTTATTGTGTACTTGATTTATATCATTAGTGAAACCTTTGCTACTAACCCTTGCCTTTAGAAAGCTTGGGAACCACGGATCACGAAAAGAGGCGTACAGTAACAATAATGAATTTATCTCATATAATACTAATACCATTCTTCCATCATCAATTTCATAACTAAATACATCAATTTATAATAATATTTATTTAATTAACCTAAATTATTCATACACTACTAAATGAGAACCATTTGCAAAATAATAAAAAATAAATTAAAACTAAAAATAGTTAAATTAACATCATTATTAAATGTTAGTCCTTATTATCATAAAAGTTCAAAAACTTAGAAACAATAATAAAATTTAGAATTATTAAAATAAAACAACCCTTCCTCTAATTTTGCAACTGATTGCTTTTCCAAACTTACCTCATGTCCCCATGCAGCTTAAAAGGTTTTTCTGCATAAAAGAAAGAGTGTTCCCATGCAAGTTTATGATTGTAGAAAAATGAAGATTTCTATTATATTAGAACAACTATTGTTTAAGAATTGCTAATAAGCTACGGAGAAAAGGGAAGGGCTTGGCATGGCTTCATTCATTTTTTTCTTTTTTTGACATTTTATTTCTATTTATTTTATATAATTTTAAATGCAGAAATAATTTTAAATATTATTAACATAAATTTAAAATGTTTGTTTAAAATAAATAAAAAAGATAAACATTTCATGGGGTTACCAATTTCATAAATAATTTCAAAAAACATTGAGCAGGAGTGGTAGTCAAAATAAGCTATACAACTGCACAGGGACATGCTTTTAGACAGACTGAAGTATGTGCTTGGGTTAGAAGAAGTATGTGATCGAGTACATTCCTAACCTCTCATTTTGTTTTTGTCTTTTCCATATGAAGAAGTGTACTTGTTACTCCATGTATCGTTAGTGTTTATACCACTACGGTGAAGGGAGATTATTGGGGATGTTTGTGCCTTCATCTCACAGGAACACTAAACCGACCTTCATATCTTCAGTGGGACGTTCTTTCAGCTGCCATTAAACTCTTCTAAACTCCATTCTGTTCTACTTAATAGTTTGAAGCCTAAGACTGCACTTCATCTTTTTACTTTAGCCCCACATCAAAGCGGCATACGCCTATTTTTGGAAGCTTTCTCTACTTAGGAGGAGGCCCACACTACAATTTCTTAAGCTAATCATAAATTCCTGTCAAAAAAGAACAATCTATGTTGAGTAGCGGTAGAACACCTCATTTAATGTGTTTTCAGGAAATTCTATGGTAAACGTTATGGTTAATCTAATCATGTGGTTAAGGTTAAGTATGTTTGAGTTGGAGGTTAAGTGTGTTTGAATTGGAGGAGTACTTTGTGGTTAAGGTTAAGCATGTTTGAGTTGGAGGTTAAGTATGTTTGAGTTGGAGGTTAAGTGTGTTTGAATTGGAGGAGTACTTTGTGGTTAAGGTTAAGTATGTTTGAGTTGGAGGAGTACTTTGATGGGTCTTTCATGAAGTTTTTTTTGCTTCACCTTAAAGATAACATACTTAATGCATATATAATTAGCAATGACTTTTTAATTGGATAATTTAGTAAACTACAATAATTTAATGATCCCCATGTTGGATAATTTGTATGTTGAAATTGTGATAAATAGGCTATATATGCATTAAGTATATGACTATTGTATATACGTACAATTGAATATATTGCAATTTCAATATATTTAATTAATTATATCAAATATAATTTTAATATTTAATTATATTTTTGGAGGTTGGGTTCCCGAAAAATTATAGAATGCTATCAAATTAAATGATTTTGAAGAATTAATTATAATCAAGTATAAGACAATGTTTATTAAATTTAAGTATGAGCCCAATAAGATAATATTAAATTTTATATGCACAAATTTAGGGAACTGTTACAAGTATTCAAATAGCAATTACATTCATATGCTATATTTGAATGTTGATTATTATTTGACTATTATTTAGATTTCATTATATCCTCCCTTTCTGGTGTGTTCCTTGAAGACATTCACGTTCTTGCAATAGATAGAAGTCCACTTTCTTAATGTATTTTATTAAGATGATTTAACATCATTCTCCAAGTTGTAAGTAGTTAAGGACCCAATTAGCTAATTATTCTTCTAAGCACTAGGGAAAAGGGCCCAATACATGAACATGCTCTAATGGTTGCGATGGTAGTTGTTATTTTAATACCCACATTTATTGATTTAATGTCTAATATTTTTGACAATATCACACTAGTAGTTGTGACTTAAAAGTTGTTATTGCCAATGATGACTACCCATGATTGAGTGAAATGTATCCATTATTCTAAAAAGAAACCAATCATATGATGCCATATCAACTACAGAACTATGGATCTCTTTTTTGCATGACCATTAGTCTCACTTTTTTGGGGTTGTTTTGACATCTTGGCAAAAAGCATGTTGACGTGGCATCGTATCTGATGACATGACCTTGAAACCTTAGTTATAAGTAGAGTACTTGCCACGTAAGTTGTTGTAAAAAAATGGGAGTGATTTGAATTTTCCATGTAGGATTTTGAGAAGCACAGAGTTAGGGTGCTCAACTGTTGGGCCCTGTCCCCCCAAATATATTCTTCAAATGCTAGACTGGATTTAGCAAGTGATGTAAAGTTATTTAAATACTAGAATAGTTAATGAATACTAGAATACATTCATTAACTGATACATTACTAGTGATTTTTTCTTCTTCTTTTGATCAATATAATCAAATATCAAACCCTCTAAGCATATTTACATACTTAGATGTCCTTTCTATTAGAGGTCTTTTTATTAAGATAATCAAATATCAAACCAAGTTCTAAAGGTTTACTAATGGATAATTTTTTTAAATCTCTAGTTTGATGATTGAACATAAAGAATATTCAGTTTGGAATGCAAAGACAATGGCCAAACATGTCACACCTCTACATACATAATCATTTTCTTATACTACTAGCGTACTCCTTATGTAATAGATAAGTCTTTGTCATCTTTGTTTGTCATGTTGTGGTCGAAGGGTTCCCAAAGCAACCTGTGTAGCTGAAATATTAAGTAACAAATGTTTGTTTGGTATTGACACCATTATAATTGTTGATTACTTAGGCATTTCTAAAGTTGAACAAAAGATTTTTGACATAACTCATGTTGTTAATAGTCCATTTTTTCAGGAGTTGGGAGAATGACCTCCATTTATTTTTAGGTTGAGCAATTAATTTGCAAGGCTATATAGATTGCTTGAGGTCCTACATGGAAGGTATTTTTTATGATATCTTTAACTTTGAAGGGATCCACTTCTATAACCCTTCTTGAGATGATGAAGCCCAATACTTTGCCTAAAAAAAGATTTTTTTTTTGAATTAAGGTGGACCTTATATTATACAAACATTATTAAAATGAATGAACAACTAACAAACTTAGTGAGACAAAAATGATTAAAGAGCATAAAGTGGAACAAAAGATACATCTAAATATTCCTTCAATTACATTGTAAATTATTTGCACAAAAAATGGATCCATGAAAATTTTGAGGGGTTTGATGCAACTAGCTTCTTGTCTCAATTTTCCCTTTCCCTAAGGAAATACTTGATCAACTCCCCTTTTTTATCCTACCCTTGTAACTAGATATTCTTGAAACTTGGGCTATAAGTTTCTTTGTAATCACAAGCTATATATCTCTAACTTTCACCCACCTAGAATTCTACCCTATCACAAACTTCTCAATAAGGGTGGAGTTGTGTACTATCATAAAATGTAACCCCTTATAATTTCACACTCCTTTTTGTGCCCTTTCTTTAGTGTGTCTTCTCATAGCTCTTTTTAAGCCTATTTCTAGTCCCCTTCACTATCAAATTATTATCCTATGCTAGTGTGGAGATCAAATCATATGTTTTGAGTGCAAGGAAATGACAATAGCACAAAAAATTCATAAATTAATCTTGAGAGGAGGGTTATGTAGAAACTTTCTTAGTTCTTTACAATAGTTGCATAAACTTAAAGAAATAATAATTTAAATAACATGCATAATGCAATATAGTTATTAGGGTAAAAGCACAGTCTAATATCGCCTTTTAGGCTAACTCGACTGACTCAGCCTAGTTAGACTCGACCCAATCATACTCGATTGATTCTAACGCGGCGCCGAATGGCGCCTATGTGGCCTAATAGACTCGACCGAGTGGGACTCGGTTGAGGCCCACTCGGCCCAGTCCTTGCAATATTTTAAATACCAAAAACAACCTCCAAGCCCCTCATTTTCATATTGAGGGACTACTAGGGTGGGAAAGGCACTCCAGAGGAAACTTGACCGAGTTCCAAGTAAGGGGCCCCAATTTTTTTTTACATTTTTTAAAACTTTTTTTTGGTATAAATATGTAAAAAAGAATTTTTTATTTCACTTAGCATTATAATATATTAGTTTTTTCTTCATTTTGAAGCAATAAATGTTTAATTTATGAACTGTGGTTCACAAGTGTTGCATATTGAAGAAGTTTTATATGTTTTTAAAATGTTTAACTTTATATTTAAATGCATCGATTAACATTTTTGAAGTTAAATGTTTTCATTTGAAGTATGTATGTTTGGACACACACACACACACACATTGATTTTCTATTGAATGTACACATGTATGTGCCCACTTGCAGTGAGTAGTTTTATCTATTACATTTGTGCGTCCATCATCTCTCTCTATCTAGATATTATATTGTATGTGCGCCATGACTTCTAGTGGTTCAGAGCCTAGCATATATGATGGTTAGGCCTCACGAGCATCCTCGGGCTACCATGGTACCCCATAGAGTAGAGATAGTCATAGACATGAGACTATCTCTAGGTTGCACACCACTCTAGGTGTGTTAGAGTAGACATTGCAAAACAATACTATCCTCCCTAATAGGGAGAAATTATCATCCATTGGCACCGAGCTGATGAGTATAATTCAGAAAGTTGAATCATACAATCCATATAATGATATATCCTTTGATTATTTTTACTATAGTCTCTCTAGAACTGTCACAGGGAGTGTGGGTTGGAGGACAGTTGATTCTAATGTTCTGTTACTCAAACGGGCTCTAGGCTACAATTTATCTCCAATTCTCTCTCACAAACAATAAAAATGAATGGTAAATTTCCAAATTTACTAATATAGGGCCCTCCCAAGCCCTAATTTTTTCCTTCTGGATCCCTTCAGGATAGATTTTTGCCTTGTTCTTCCTACAAACTCTGTTTCAAGTGTTTCCTTCTTCCCTAGATAGTCTTTCACACTCTCTTTCTCCTTGTGCGTTGGGCACTTTTTTTTGAGACACCACTCGGACCTCCTTTTCCTATGCATGCTCTTAAGGGCTAGCTCCTTCATTCATCGACTCTACTCGACTACCTGTTGTTCATGTTTGATTGGGGCATTTGGTCGCTCCTTTTTGCTCACATTGCTTATGTCTTTGTTTTCTTTGCACTAATGCTATTCTAGTGCCACTACAAAGAGGGATATAATGTAGACACCTAAATTTTATTAATTACATTAATTAAATTTAATTATCCCAATCATATTTATTATTTAATTGATTAATATCATCCCCTAACTAAATTAATCTAATTAATTAAGCTATTGTCTTGTTGACTAATTAATGACAACTCAAACCCATTCAATTAATTAATTTGTCCCCCTTTCCTCTATTAAATAAAACAAATTAAATTAATTTGTATTATTTAATTTACTTCCATCCTTTTCCTTCTTGCTCCACTTTTGGATTAAATAAATTATTTAATTCCTATTTGAGCACATGGCTCCTAACCTAGCTAACCACCCCTAACCCTTCTTCCAAACTAACCCACTACCTAACCCTTGGTTCAAATCGACCTTATCCCATTTAGCCCCTAACCCACTAACTAACCATCCAACCAACCCTTGGTTCAAACCAACCTTATCCTTCCAAACCTCTCCATCAACCAACCCTATCCAAATCCCTCCAAATATATGCATGTTCCTATTTTGACAACTCTAAAAAATTGACACTTGGCCTCCCCTCCACATGTTGCCCTTTGTAATTCCATTTGTCCTCTTTGATCACAAGCATTGCTTTCAGAGGACCCTCCACCTTGCCTCCAATTCCTATTTAAACCCCCCATTTTCCTTCATAAATCATCCACTTTTATGCATAGGAACTACATAAAGCCAAACTAATTCCACAATCATAGCAATTATAAATCCATAATTTCATCCTTTTGCATCCTTTTTAGCACGATGTTAGCATCATCTAACTCCTCTTAGAATCATTCTCATAGTTTGAATTTTCATAAACAAATCACCATCCTCATTCCACTGCATCATCATGGAGCTAATTGAGCATCTTCGAAGAAAAAATTGGAGAGCACACAAGTACCAAATTGCGAAATCGAAGGAATATCCTCATCAAAAGAGGCTCAAGTTTGTATTTTATTACTTTCTTAGTTGTTTATTCAACTTTTTTTCATCTCCTTATCTTAAGTGTTTGTTTGATTATTGTTTAGCTTAGCATTTTAGCTCTCTCTCTCTCTCTCTCTCTCTCTCTCTCTCTCTCTCTCTCTCTCTCTCTCTCTCTCTTAATCATATAAAAGTTATGTTATTTTTTTGGCCAATCGATATATCATATTAAGAAAAAATCAAATAGAACTAGGATACATTCTATTTTTTCTCCATCAAAGAGGCATGGATGAGCTTTGAGGTATACAATAGGCTCTATGTATTATCTTATGTTTTTATCCCTTTGAAACATATTTTCATAGTCTTTAGATAGACTAGTAGGGATAACATCGATGGTTGTTGAAATGGTAATAGAATGGGAAAAGTGGGTGTAGATTTGAAAATCTATATGAGAAGTTGGTATAGCGGGAGAAAAATAATTAGGATATATGCCATACTTAGGGACAAAGACATGGGAACCAAGAGGGTCCAATATAACATTCAAAGAAAAAGTAGTAACATTAGCACCAATTTATTGAAATAGATTCCACCCAAATTGTTTAGTAAGTGATTAGTAATAAAAGACTGAACCAAATTTTTGGATTATCCATCTATGTTAAACTAAAAAGATTATGCACAAACTATCATTATTTTAAATATACTTCATGATCATAATCTTGAGCTCCATTTTTAATAATAGGAGTGATAATAGTGCTTGTGGAACATCATTAGGGGCACCATTCTTCTAGTAGATTGAGTCATGTGAGGATTCATATAAAGAATTCCCCGTAAGAGAATGTGAGGAGGAGAATAAGATCTTGACATGTAAACAATAGATATAAATCTAAAAGTCCAATAGTAGAAAATAGAACTCATATGTAATTTTAAATAAGAAAATAAATCAACAAGTTGATTGAAAATAAAACCTTAAAGGAAATTGTGGGTAGGGTAGATGAGAGTAAGAGGTCACTTTGAATCACAAAACTTTAAATGAAGATATTGCTACCAAACATGTATAAATAGGGAATACAAACCCCAATGAGATGTGAAAGTGAAGTATTCAATTAGAAAAATATATTTGAAAACCTTAATGAAAGAAGGAAAAACCCTAAGGTAGTGTAAGAGAAATTCAATAAAATATAAGTGGTATAAATATAACTTAAATATAATTTCTAGGCTACTAAAAAATAAGTAATTCATAAAATAAATAACCTAGATAAATAAGTTGTACTTGATAATTGAACTTATTGAGATTAGAGTAAATTAAATCTGATACTTAGTTCAATTTTCAAAAGTTGATTCATGAGGTGCTAGAATTTTAGTGCTTGTCACCTACATGAGCCCACACCTAATCTTGTGAGTGTCAACCCAAACCTACAAATATGCTTGAATTTCTATTGTAGATCTAATCTACAGGATTTTGGATTGGAATTCAATCACCTTGACTTTTGTTGTTTGAACATGCATAAAAATACTCAATTTTTAGGAATAACTTTAGGGAATTCGTTGAATTGTGAGAGTCAATTTCTCCTCAATCAAACCCTTAATGGACTGGCTCTACAACTTTTAGGGAATGATCAAAGACAATATACAAGTGCACAATAGACTTAGGATGGTGTGCTTTGGTAAATATGACTCGAATGCTCTCATAAATGTTCAATAATTCTCCAACATAATTTCAAATGAGAACACAAATATTTTTAAATACAATAATCATACACACAAATCAACGTAAATGTGCACTAAATTAGCTAATAACAGCTAGTAAAAGGAAGTCGACAAAATAATTTTTTTAAATTTGAATCTACAATTTGAAAAGTGACATGTGTCAAGTTCACATTCATATGTTCTGATATGAAAAAGAGAATAAATAAATTAAACCAAAAGCCAATTTCTAAAATAAATATTATAACCGAAATATAAAAATATTATCACCAAAATCATTTATTATAAGTTCCTGCCGTAGGCAGGATATTATAGCATTCAATGTCATGCTAATGTTTGTATTAGTTGTCCAATCAAACATTGTATTTTTCAACAACTTTTTGTATTGGTATAGTTTTAATATATTTTGAATTTTCTATATTATAATAGAAATTATTTATTTCTAATTTTATTGGTTGAATGTGACTACAGTAGTATGTGACGCTTTTATCTTCTTGTAAGAGATATTTTCATTTTAGTTGTCCAATCATAACATTTTATTTTTTGACAACTTTTTACATTTGTATAGTTCTAATATATTTTAAATATTTTATTATTGATTTTTTGCTACTATTGTTTATAATATGTTTATTGCAACTAATTAATTAGATTATATATTAATATTAACTTTTTATATATATATATATTATTAGATTCATAACAGTGCACAAAAAATACCAAAACAATGTTAATTTAAATATCATTAATTACTTGAATATGATACTGTAATAGAAATCTTCATTTAATATTTAATGTTCATCTATAATTAATGATTATATTTACTATTTAATATTTAATGTTCATCAAGTCAAATATCGTAAGGCTTAATCTTTAGGACTTAGGCAGGAACTAGACGCTATGCGTCCTTGTTATTAAAACACTCAATTAATGATTATATTTACTATTTAATATTTAATGTTCATCAAGTCAAATATCGTAAGGCTTAATCTTTAGGACTTAGGTAGGAACTAGACGCTATACGTCATTGTTATTAAAACACTCAATTCAAAGGAAACCCAATAGATAAGGTTGATAAAAAAAGAGCAAATAGGAATTCTATTTTGAAGATCATACGGTCAACCACAGATCTGTGATGGCCGTTTAACGTAAAATAAATTTGACATGTGGTCGTCAAACGGCCGTCAAATTGTATGTTTATAGATAAGTTGGGAATTCCACTCGTTTAAAATATTGATAAAGGAGTATTAAAACGTGCTCCACTTGCGAATTCAAAAGCCAACTTGATATTAAATAATGGTAATATTTTGAAGGCCATAGATAAATATAAAATAATAATATTGGGAAATTATGACAGATGGAACATATGCGAAGAAAATCCAAACTAACAAATATTTATTTCCTCGTGGGAACACAAGAATCAAGATACACCAAAAGCTGTGCATATCCAATTAAACATTTGTATAAATACATTATTTAAAATTAGCAATTGGATTATATTATGTTTAAAATTTTGAATCTAGTATTATAGTTGATTTCATTATGAATATATTTTGGAGGGTGCATTAGAATTGAAATACATTTTTCTAGGTAGAATTTGGAAATTTTCCATCATGACATGACAAGTGGCTTAGTGTTTAGTGTTGGAGAAATCTATAGGCCACATGTAAGTTCTAAGTTAATATTCTCAAAAATGTAGCGTTAATTCCTTGTAGAAATGAATGTGATTGTTACAAAAAGAGAACAAAGAATTGTTAAAATTAAAATCTATATAAAAAAAGTTAAAAATAATTTAAATAACTCTTCTATGTGACGTTGTACATACACTCCAAGCTTTTGGGATCGAATAGACCTTTACCTTGTTCAATAATTTGAGTTTTTTTAATGAATGCCACTTATTTCAATATCTAGGAAGGAAATGAACTTCATTTATGACCACTTTTTGGTAGGGACGAAGTAAGCTTAAAGTTTATTATTTGATCATTGAAGATTGTGATGTTTATATAACGTTTAGAGAGATGGAACATCTTCTGCACAAAAATCTCTCAACAAAGTCTACTATGTATCATGATTAGTATAGTAACATGAAATGGCTAAATAAAAGAAATATTGAAAAATATGGTATTTTAATCTAAAGGTCATAAATTGATAACATAAATTAAAATAATCACATTCAATATGTTTAAAGAATATTAAAGTTGGGAATAAAATTAGTGCAACATCATATAATATTAGAGTTGAGAATGTGTAAGAACACCCCCTATTCTAGACATTTTTTCCCTTTCCACTCATTGTAATTTTGCCAAACAATTTTCTTACAATCTGATTACTGAGTTATTTGATTTGTTGTTAGTTTGCAGATGTAAATGGTTGTTTCACTCTTCCTTTTGTTTGACAGTTTGAAGTTTGCAAATTGATACCAAATCAACCATAATGAAGAAAAACACTATATTGCATTTACTAAGTCTAAGACAGTAATACCAATCAAATTTAGAAGAACAATGTTTTAATTTACATTATATTCTAATGTTGAAGACAATACCATTACCTTGCATTTCTTGGATACTCAGTCAACATTACATTTTCATTGCCTATTTTTGTCCAAATAATTATAACAATGGAAAGGCCTACCAAAAATGCTTCCTAGAACCTAGCTACAAACCAAATTACTACCCAAAACTTGGTTGCACACTCAATCACTACCCAGAACTCAGCTACAGACCTGGTAGGGGCCTCAATCATCTTGTATGACACCCTTAATGGAGTATTTCACACTTATATGGAACTTTTGTAGCAGTCCCTAACATAGATGACTCCTCTAGCAATATGACCCTCCAATAGGTATGTGTATAAAAAATGCAACCTTTAGACATGTACAACCCTACTCCAACCTTGGACGACTCTCATAGAACTCCAAACATTGCCCAGATTGGTACAACTAGTAGAAACAAAATTCGTAACAACAATTAGCACTCAATAAACACCTTCAACTCTGAAATCGAACCACCTTCCAAGACAAATATGAAACTATAGAAAATAGAAATAAGAGCTTATGTAGAACAATCATATTTTTACCTTTAAGCTCAACCAAATCCTCATGACCGTGTCTTTCAACAACAAAGAGAATGATAGTGAAGAGGGATTTCATCCTCCAAGCCTGGGCAAGAATATAAAATTTCTAGACAATTTCATAGATTTCATATATTTTCAGAGCATGCATGAAAAAGAGCTCTTGAATCTCTTTTATAACATTTTCATAAGAGCCCATTCACTTACCTTACCAATGTGGGATATACAAATAACTTTTTTCCATTTCCTATTTTATCAGGATTTTTCCTTTTCCCCTATTTTCTTGTTATTTCCCCTTATTTTCTCGTGATTCCCCCTATTTTATTATGATTCCTATTTTTTGCAATGCTTTTTCCTTTAATCTTAAGTCCTCAAACATTTTATATCTCTAATGTGTTATTAAAAAAAAGACTTTAAATATTTTCCTCTAAACTATAGTCCCACTTTAATAAAAATAAATATTTATCTTTAACTTTATAGACTACTTTTATTAATGTATAAGTAAATCATATTAATGATATTAGAATCCTTTAGTCATTATTAAACATTTATCATCGACATGTCATGATCAATGAAGGTCCTAACCATGCCCAAATGACTTCCTATAAATAGCAAGCATGCAAAAATTACACCCAGACACCTTAGATTGACCAACAATGAAAGCTACATAGCCAAAATGGCCTCAAAGTCCCTTAAATGTCCTGGTTAGCCCACGGGACCATAGAGAAGTAGGCTAACAAAAAACTCATACCACTTGTGCTAGAAATGGGACATTACAGTTTTCCTTTCCAATATTGTTTGTCCTCAAGCATCATATCAACTCCAAAATCATCAAACAAAATCATGATGAAATTAAATATGATCCCAAGGTCCCAACTTAATCTAGGAGGCCTGAAGCTCCATCCAATCAAAGCATTGTCCAACTGGACACCTATACTAGAGACCTCCTATAAGATATATGTAAGAAGAGAAATCAAATTCTGAAAAAAACACTTAGTCAAATCCTCAAAGAGATGCTCTGCAAACAAACCAATCCATGAAATTTTCAAAGAAAGATAAAAGAAACCAACATTATCTCTATCATTACAAACCGCTTGCACTTTGTAATAGAAAGTGTCTCTAGAACCTAATCTGGTGTTCCAAATGCATGTGCAAATGGAGTGTAAGCAACAACGATAATTTAGTGCCCAAATATTCAGCCAAAAACCAAATTGTTTAGCCCAACCCAATACCCAATCTATCTGAAGCCAAAAACTAACCCATATGATGACCTGATTGTAATGAAATTTCTCAAATCTACAACTATGGAAGACTGAATTTTCAAAACACAATATTCATAAAGGAGGACCATTGCTGCCATACTGAATAAACTTGGCAAAAAAAAAATTTGAATCATACCATCAACTAGAAATGTGCTCCCAAGAATCACCAACTTGATAGAAAACTAATTTTTACTCATAATCTCTCTCCACTCCATTTGTAGAAACTCAAATGGGCTTTTTGAATTTTGAAATAAGAGGTGGCAGCAACAACAATATTACTTTTAGAGTCCCTAGCTTCACATATTATAATGTAGAACCTACTGTAAGAAATGAATAATAACTATGTCAACCAATCACCCTAAAGTATCTATATGTGCATGTAGGACATCAAGACAAAGTGAAGATGAACTCCCATATGTCTATAAACCAACACAAATGGCCACCAAATATCATTGTCATAACTCTGATCAACAACATATATCATATCAAACATGTCATAAAACCAATGACAATCAAATACAATCACTCCAAACTCTATTTCTATCCAAAATAAATACCCTTCAACATTCCCATACTGCTGAATTGCAAATGTAGTCAATGCAAAATCAGGAAGTGCTATATGATTCCAACTAGAAAACCTATTAGTGCATAAGGAATCAAAGAATATGAATAATCTAATCGACAAGGATATCACTACCATATCAAGAAAAATAGGTTACAAACTCAAAAAAGAGGCATGTATGTCATCACTACTCAACAAGAAAAACTCTTGAGTGGCTGGCCCACTAAGAGAGTCATTAACCAAACCACTATCGATATCATGAGAAAGGTCAACTATCTCAACTAGAAATACTGGACTAGGAAATTCATGTCTCTCATCATAAAAAGATTGGAGAATATCACGAATATGTTGAAGGTGAAGCTTAACTTGTTTATCTCTCTCCAACCATTATTCTTTCAAAACATGGGCATGTTATATATGTTAGTAATAACTAAAATGGGTGGGGGGGGGTGAATCAGATGCCTCAAAAATTAATCCTTAAATCAACCCTTAAAACTTATAACCACAAATTATGTCTCTAGTTATCTTCTATCCTACAAGATGAATTCCTTGAAATACTTTTATCAATTTACTACTTGTCAGATTGCTTTGTCAAACCTTCTTCTATGTGTTTACCGATAAGCAGTCATCTATTTACCAAAACACAGTAAATATGCAGAGTATACTGATCAATCCAGAATTGCATATGTGAAATGTAAAATAGTAAAGTAATGAAACATAAACACATAACACATGGATTTTTAACGTGGAAACCCTGTTAAGGGAAAACCACTGGGACCGGTACCCCAAATTTTCACTCTTTTGAAGTGAGCCCTGTTAGGAGCCAACCCTGTCAAAGGTTGCAAACACACTGTTAGGTGTGACCTTGTTAGAGGATTTAAAAGATAGTTTGTCACCTAGTATCTGACATCTAATGCTACCATCCTTGATCAAACAATCACTTGACCTATCAATAGGTATCAGGCATATCCAATGCTACTTTCATGATCAAAATTTTTGATACTCTGTGGGATGTATCTCAATTGTAGAAGACTTTTAAGTCCTACTCGGTTAAGAGACTTGATGCTTCAATGGTTAAACTAAAACATTAATGATATGTTCATACATACAACTCAATTACAGATTTTTAGATCTATTGTAAGTGTATTACCTCTCTGATCAATATAATCAATTTTATACGTTTTCTCCACACTGTTCTGCTCTGTGATGTTGTCTCACTGTCCGTCGGTGTCTGCAGAATCTAGCTCTTTCTTCAACTTGATTGATCAGGATTGAATGAAGACTTTCTTCTCCTTCAGATTTTCTTTAGCATCTTTTATCTTCTCTTGTTCACCCTACACACCCATTCGTAATGAATTGGGTTTGTCTCTATATAGACATGATTCTACCTTTTCTTTGCTTTCTTGATTCTTGGCGTGATCCACAATTCTCGCCAATTTGATTTAAAGCAAACTCTAGTTTTATCTCGTTGAGATCTTCTTGACAATTAGATAAATCAACTTTAAATCAATTACTTATCTCTGACTTTATCTGGACGGTTAAAACAATGATAAGTATCTGTTAAGTCTATTTATATCTCTTGACAGCTAAGAATTTTGTCATTTTCTAAACTCTTGATTCTGTCGGTCAACACTTCAGTTAGTCATCGGTGATAACTGACTGTTCCATTGGTGTGACTTCAGTTGTCATCGGGATCTCCATCCTTGACTTTTCCATTGGGCAACACTGTAATTATGTCCGTCGGGTTACTCTGTGTTTTGCTCATCGGGAAACATTGTGACTTTTCTCATCGGTAATGCTAAGCATTTGCTCGTCGGGTAACACTGTGACTCTGCTCTTTTACTCTAACCATCAGTGTGCACTCTATCAATGTATAAAGTCACTTAGTGAATACTTGACTTATATGCATTACTGATAGCATAGCCTTGATTCATCGATTTTTGGAAGTCTTTGGTAGTATTTCTATGACCATACAAATTATATCTAGTTGACATCAATGACAATACAATACATTAACTAATTTAATGTCTTGCATAATCATCAACTTAACATCTTCAAATATTCAATTAGTTACATGTCATCAATCTCTCCCTTTGGAAATGATGGCAACATACTACATTATCATACTATACTATTGCTAATACAATATGAAATATACAGTTTCATGAAGCTTTCCTAATGTAACTATTACAAATGTCTGGCTATCAGTAAGCTCAAATAGCTTTGATTTGATTCTTGTAGCTTTATTTATATCTTCAATCTCTTCACTGGATAGATGTAGAATCTTTCTCTAATGTGATGTGTTCTCTTCCTGTGTCAAATTCTCTCCTTTTGACTGTTCTCCTTTCTTTTGATGTCTCTTATCAGCAATCCTTTCTTTGTATGTACTCTCCCATTCTTGTTACATGTCTCCCTTTGGATACTTTGATGGATATGATCTCTCCCTATGTTGATAATGGATATAATCTCTCCCTTTATCAGTATGATAATGAGATATCTCTCTCCCTTGATAGCAATGCCAAACAAACATCTTTGTCAAACAATTTATTTGACAGTAATGTCAAACAGATCCTTTCTATCCATAATATATTCCTTGAATTTCCCAATCCATCGGTAATAACTCTGGTGCTTGGAGTAGATAAATACCTTGCTATGTATAGATGTATTTTTGAATTCAATCTCTCTTCTTGTATCAACATGAATGATATTTTGATAATATGTAGGCTGATGCAACCTTCTAGTCATCTTACTAACCAGTAGACAAGGGTCTAAACCCTAGTCTCTTTCTCAAGTATTCAAATGCATCCTTGGGCAGTGGCTTGGTAAAGATATCAGCCAATTATTCCTTTGATTGCACATACTCAAGTATCACCTCCTTTGCTTGAACTTGTTCTCTTAAATAATGATACTTGATGGCAATATGCTTTGTTTTAGCATACATGACTAGATTCTTGGAAATGTTTATTGCACTTTTATTATCACAGTAGATAATTACGGGTTCAAGAATTTTCATATGCATACCTTCCAGTAGCTATTTGATCCATGCAATATTTGACCAATTTGCAGCAGCAACAACATACTATACTTCTGCAGTAGACTAAGAGATGAATACTTGCTTCTTTCTGATCCATGTGACAAGTCTGTCACCCATAAATAATGCTCCTCTAGTTGTGCTCTTCCAGTCATCAATATTTCTAACCCAATCAGCGTCGGTAAAGACCTTAAGTTCAAATTTGCCTTCTCTTCTATACCATAAGTCATATTACTCGGTATTCTTTAGATATCTTAGGATTCTTTTCACAACAGTCATATGTGATTCTCTAGGATTAGAAGAAATCTTGCAACTATTCCTACTACATGTGCAATATCTGGTCTAGTATGTACAACATACATGAGCTTTCCAGTCATTGATCTGTACAAAGTCTAATTTACCTCTAATGACTTGTCCTGCTTTGTCAGCTTACATCCAGTTGCCATCAGTGTTCCAACTAGTTTGGACTCTTCCATCTTGAATATTTTCAATACTTCTTTGATGTATTTGGATTGAGTAATGAAAATACCTTCATCTTGTTGCATGATCTGCAGACCAAGAAAGAAATTGATCTCTCCAAAAATAGACATCTCAAACTCTTTGCTCATTTCATTTTCAAATGATTTGCACAGCATATCATTTCCTCCAAATATGATGTCATCAACAAATATCTCAGCAATCAAGATGTTATCATCAGTATCTTCCTTCAAATAAAGATTAATGTTTTCACTAGTCCTTACAAATCTAATACTTATAAGATAGGAATGAAGTCTTTCATACCAGGCATAGTGTGCTTGTTTTATTCCATATAGGGCTTTGTGTAGTTTACATACCATCTCCCTCTTGTCTGGATCAACAAACCCTTTTGGTTGTTCAATGTATACCTCTTCTTCAAGTATTCCATTTAGGAATACAGACTTGACATCCATTTGATATACCTTGAATACTTTACATGCAACATAAGAAAGTGATATTCTCACTCCTTCTAGACTAGCAACAGGTGCAAAGGTCTCTCCATAGTCAATCCCTTCTTCTTGTGCATACCCCTTGCATACTAGTCTTTCTTTATTCCTGGTGACTGTTCCATTTTCATTCATTTTATTCCTGAATATCCATTTTTTACCGATGACATTCTTGTCATCTAGTCTCGGTACAAGTGTCCATGTCTTTTTTTTCTCTATCTTCTCAATCTCTTCATTCATAGCACTTATCCATTCATCATTATTAAGTGTAGCATCGACAGATTTTGGCTCATAATCACAAATAAGATATCTTTTATTTAGAGACTTACTTCTGGTTCTCATACCAACCTTCTTGTCTATAATGATCAGGTTCTGTGGATGGTTCTTTCTGACATATCTTGCAAGTACAGGTTTAGCTCTTTGTCTATCAGCTTGATCATTAATTTTTCCTTCATTCTGTTCTCCATTACTTTGTGCATCATCTTGAGCAATATTATGATCATCGCTATTTGCAGTTTGATGCTCAAGTGCAATGATCTATTGCTCGGGAGCTCTACATTGTTGGTCAAGTAGAGTGTCAGGTTCCTCATTGTAAGCAAACCTATTGTAGTCATCTGTTTCTTTAGTGCTTTCCTTTTCATTCTTCTCTACAAATTCATCTATCTTTATATTTTCAATTTCAACAATTTTGTTACAGGCTTTATTTAGACATTTATAAGCCTTTCTCTTGGTAGAATACCCTAGAAAGATTCCTTCATCACTCTTGGAGTCAAGTTTTCCATTTCCATCATCTTTTAAGATATAACATTGACTACCAAAATTTTTGAAATAACTCACATTTGGTGTGTATCCACACCAAAGCTCATAAGGTGTCTTTTTGGCGTCTTTCTTCAATTTTACTTTGTTCAATGTGTAAACAGAAGTACTGATAGCTTCTCCTCAAAATATTTGGGTGATGCCTTTCTCTATGATCAGTGTCCTTGCACAATCAACTATGGATCTGTTCCTTCTTTCAACAATTACATTCTGGTGTGGTGTTCTTGGTGTAGAGACTTGTCTTTTGATTCCATGCTCATTACAAAAGTTAGTGAATTCATCTAAAATAAATTCCCCTCCTCTATCTGATCTTAAGCATTTCAATTCTTTACCACTTTGTTTTTAAACCATTGCCTTGTACCATTTAAACATCTTAAATGCTTCTGATTTATCTTTTAGAAACATGACTGTCATCATTTTAGAGTAATCATCAACAAAGAGAATAAAATATCTATCTCATTAATAACTCTTTGTCCTCATAGGTCCACATAAATCAGTATGGACTAATTTTAGAATGGCATCAGATGTATGGGTTTTGCTTTTGAAACTAAACTTTGTCATCTTACCTTTTTGACAATTCTTACACATGATATTGTCGGGCTTGTTCATCGTCGGTAAGCCTCTCACATTTCTCTTTTTGCTAATATTTATCATTTTTTCAAAGTTCACATGACACAATCTTTTGTGCCACAACCATATGTCTTCATTTGTAGCAATCAAAAAAGTGGAGTCAGTATCATTCAGATAGAATAAATTACCTTTTGTCTTCTCACCGGTACCAATCAGATTTCCTAATTTATTGAAGATCTTTGCCTTCTTATTTTCAAATGCTACTTTGTGACCTAAATTATTCAACTAAGAAACACTCAATAGATTATAATCTAATCCATTTACCCAATAAGAATTTTCCCATTTTATCTGGTTATTCAACATTATGGTTCCTCTACCTTCAACTTGACAAGTTGTGTCGTTACCCATTCTTACTGAACCACCTTTATAGTATTCAAAAGTCTCAAACTTTTTTTTGTCACCGGTCATATGGTGAGTGCATCCACTATCTATGATCCATACATCATTTTTACTAACTTTAGATATGCTTGCAGTTTCTACATACCTTTCTTCATCATCATCTGAATCATCTTTTACTACCACAAACACCATCTCGATGTCTTCTACAGATTTGATGTTAGTATCATCATCTTTGCATTTTTCTAGGTAACTGGTCTTCTTTCCTTTGTCCTTGTAGTCTCAGGAATCTCTTCTTTTTGATTGTTGGTAGCTTCTGTAATCACCTCTATCAGACTTCTTTTCAAATGATTTGTCATTACTTCTATCATCTTTTCTTCTGTTAGGACATCTTGCAGTAAAGTGTCCAATCTCTTTACAATTAAAACAAACAAGTGGAAATTTACCTTTGTATTTAACTTTGCCTCTCTGCATTCTTCTAGCCATAAGTGCTTCAATTTCATCAAGATCTTCTTCTTCACTTTCACTATCACTATCTTTTCTCATAGTGTGTTTATGACTTGATT
>MU225568.1:2967111-2992721 GCA_018584345.1 Thuja plicata
ATTAATTTTTTCATGATTGATAGTGACAACTTTATGAGATAAGTGAAGTCTATTATTGTTGTTGTCAAACTAAAAGTTAAAATTGATTTCAACTTTTTTGTCCTTGGCTATGAGATTTCCCTTGGAATGATGAGAAATTTCCATAACATTGTATCCTAAATCCACCTTATATTCCCCATAGTTATCACACACAATTTTGGTACCATCATAAAAAGATTCCATAATATTATCCACCTCGTGTAACAACATTTTTGCCTCTTATGAAGGAAAGAAGTGTAAGTTTTGTCATTCAAATCAGAATCATTGTCATGTGTTTGAGTCATGATTTTCCCCCCTTTAAGTGCATCATTATTGTGAACTTCATGATTGACACTTGTAACCTTGTCTTCATGAGTATTCCCAAGTGTAAGAGCTATAATATCAAGAGAAGGAGGTGTTGACAGGGTTTTGTTGACCGGGTCCGCCAACAGTCATAAGTTGTCACCAGGTATCGGGGGTACCGGCCAACTCCACCTGCAAAGGTTGTCCGGGGAAGTGAAATTCCCTAGGCCTCCAAGCACCTGGGTGTTGGGTCTCGATGGTGCGGGGCTCGGTTGGGAGAAGTGACTGTTTTGAGGGGGATAGCTGGTTTCTTCAACTTGTTCTCTCCAGGGATTCAGGAAGGTGAGGTTTCTCCAAGCATTCTACACTTAACAAATAAACTAAAAAAGATCTGGTAGGGTTAGAAGTACTTCATCTATCTATAGTCATGCTTAAACATTAAAAGCATCAATAATGCTCTGATATACTACACTAAATACCGAAGGAATACACAACCATCAGTTCATATTTCATCAGTAGCAAGGGAAAAAAGGTCGTTAAGCTACTTAAAATATCAGAGTAGAAGACATAGAGAACATAAAACATAAAATACCATTAACTCAGAAGTTTGAATGCCAACAACATCATTGCAAGAACTCTCCCTTCTTCATTAATACTTCTTCCAGAAAACACTAGTGCATGATACAATGGCGGCTCCAAGAGAGCATCTAACTACTGAAAGCATAAGAGACCAATGAGCCTTGAGCTCTGCAACTGAAATGAAAATACTTTTTCTCTATTACTGTGGACATCAAAATCATCAATTTTGCCGACCCTTGGAAAAGGGTCAGACTTACTATTTATACACATTTTCATCTAACCCTAACCCTAACCCTATTTTACATTACACTACAATAAAATATAATATCCAGGGGCCAATACTACCTGTGCCACCCTACAAAAGACCTCAAGATGGAATAGGCCTGACATGTCAGAAGAATAAGAAAAGAAGGTAGAGTGGAAGAATCATCCTCGAGAAGAGAGCCAAGAAAGAGAAAGAAGAAATCTGATCCCCGGGGATCGAGGCTACATGCCTCATAAATGGGAAATGGGGCGCCCAGTCTCCAATGTACCAAGTGTACATCCAAAGCAGTACCTTGAGAAGACCATCTATCAGAAAACAAATTGTTGATCTGACGTTCCTCGATGTAGCCAACTACCCTCTGATAGTCTTTATTAACTACTTCTAAAGGTGACCAGTTGGCCTCAGGGACCGGGACACAGATCACTTGAAAGAATACAAAATTTAGGATTCGGGACTCCAGGATCTGGGAACTTACGTTCTGAAAGAATAAAGAATACAAAGTGTTTGGGTTTTCTCTGGCCTCTAGAGAAACTTTATTGTTGCTTATTGTCATTGAAGGTTTGGAGAAGGTGGGAGATTCTATCCTCATCAATTTCTCTGAGGTCAGACCGTCGGTACTTAGCCGCTTCAATTTGTTCCCCTAGCTCTGGAACATTATTCTTGAACTCATTGGCCATTTTTTCTGCATCATGGCCACTAAGGACCATGCAAGTTAACCCTATCATTTGAGTCCCATCTAGTCCCTCCGGGGATTGATATTTGGAATCCATTAATTCATCAAACTTACCCAAAACATACTTCTCTTGAGTGCATGTATCAGTGCTGAATGGGTCAGCTCTAGAGACCTTTGTAATAAATGCCTTGTACATATTTGAAAAATATTGAACTATGTTGACTTTATAGTGTAGAACCCCTACCAGTTGCTTGAGTGCCTCCAATGTGAGGTCAAGTCTGGAGTGCTGGGTCCTCGCAAAATCAAATGATTCTTCTCCCAGAATCCCAGACTCAGAGACCATTTCCTCCCCAAGGCTGAGGAGCTCTCCTAGTTCTACCTTCCACGCCTTGTATTTTTCCATATCACCCTCCCAAATGTTAAGGATGGTTTCTGCCTGATGCAGAACATGTTGAGCCGCATATAAATCTGGAAGGGTGGATACTAGGAAATGCCGGGTGTTTCCTACTTGTAGAGTGACCCACTCATCGATCGCTTGGGCCTTCTTCTTCATTGTTCACAGGGAGTCTATGTCGCTCTGTAGTAATGGCGCATCAGATATGGAGGCCTCCAAAGGAATGGCACTAATAGGCCTAGCTAGCTCAGTAAGCAATCCCATAAGGTTTGCTGTCTTTTCCTTCTCCGCCTTGAGCCTTTGGGCCTCTTTTTTGTATCAGGCCTCCATGGCTATGGTCACCTCTTTTAATAGGTTCACTTCACCTTATTTACCTCTTTTTCCCAGTGATATCTTTGTGATATAATAATCTCTGGCCTTGGTCGTTGCCTCATCGGCGTCTGGGGGAGGTGTTGCAACAATGACAATTGTTTCTCCTCCCAGCCTGGTTCGAAGAGTATGAACCATCCAGGATTTCTTGGCCTTTGGTGGGCCCTGGACCTGAGCCATCATTTTAGCTAGGGAGAGGTGAGCCCTAGGGGTGGACGGGGCCTTTCTCTTCTTGCTTTTAGCTAACCACTAAGGTGGCAGGGGTGGATTATTTGCCAAAGTCTATTCTTTCAGTTCTTCCCTGGTGTCCTGTTGTTGTTCCTCCTTAGTGGTGTGAATGTCACCCACACCTTTCTCTTTATCTTGGGCTTCATGAGGAACATTTCCCCTACCAACATTTGTTTCTTCAGCCTTGTCCTTTGTATCTTCAGCTTCGTTTGGACCTTCATCAGCTGTCCTGGGGGTTTCCTCCTCTTGTTTTTCTTGCTCTTCAACCTCTGTCGCCTAGATCTCTTCTTCTTCTGATATATCCTTTGGTAATAGGGGAGGTACCAGGATAAGATTTAACATTTGTGCCATGGTTATTACCTTCCCGAAGGTTGCTCTGGGGAGTGGCACTTGGAACATGGTAGCTAAGGTTACGGTTGCTCCCATAGGTCTGATTCCCTCAGCGGATGCTGCTTGTTCACTCTACTTTTTTTGGTCCACCCCTGTATCTTGCATCTCTGGAACCTTGGAAGCAATCTCCTACTCTACCTCCTCTTCTTCCATCTATTCCTCCTGCTCTTGTGTAGGTCTTTGTTCCTCAGCTTCCTCCTTTGCTGGGACCTCAGCTTCTGTCTGGTTGATGCCCCCCTGTAAATTTCTAAAATTGTCAGTTGCAAACATGTCATCAAACTCATCCTGTGGGGGAGGGTTGGTGGGGACATCAGCAGTCTCTAGTTCCTTTTCCAGCTCCGGTGAGTCGGAAGAAAGAATCTCAACCTGAGGGGTTTGGGGCATCCCCAGTTCTGGCTCTACCTTGGGCTTGTGGGAAAGCCTCCTCCTTCTCTTGGTAATCAAGGGCGGGCCCACATCTCTTATTGCTACTTGCTCCACTGGGTCCACCCCTGCTGCCTTAACCATCAAGGCTGCTAGTGAAGGGGAGGAGGGGGAAGAATGGGTCCGGCCATTAACGCCAGGGTTTCTAGCTGCGTGATTATCCTGTCCTTCATCTGCTAGGAGGCTGCCAGTGACTTCTTTAGCTATTCCTTTATGGGGACTTCTTGCACAGGAGGAGTTATCATTATTCCTTTCCCTTTATTCATTCCCTGTGAAGAAGTCCCGGCCCCCAAGGTTATCTTTGGTACTGGTTGGGCCACTTGACGGACACTCCTGGGGCACAGCTTCTTGAAGTAGGCATGGCTGCGTTTGACCACCTCACGAGTGAATTCCTCAATCGTGGGCCCTTCCTAGGCATCCCAGTTTAATACTGGGAGGGCCAACATATCAATCCCCTTTGCTTTGTACTAGGGATCTATCATGGAGCCATCGTCTGAGAAGTCCTCCGGGAATCTCTAGAGCTTCAATCTTTCCATCATGCCTGTGGTCATCCTGACGTAGTGCCAACTCTGGACATCCACATCATCTTGGAAGTCTTCCCAAAAGTCCTCCATATGGTATTGATGGGGCTCTGATGCCCGGGGGAGTGCCATTGCAATCTTGCCATGCAGATCAAAATGCTTCCGTGCTAAGTCAAATTATGCCAAGTTATAGCTTTTTAGCTCATTGTCTGCTTCTTTGGCGGTGGCCAGACTGCATGAATAATTCCCACAAGTGATTGGGAATGGAATATTGGTTACCTTCTTCAGGGCATAGAAGGCATACAGCTCCATTATCTGCTTGCAATACTCCAGGAGAATTATCTTGTCCCCACAATGTTTGGGCAACAAGTAGGGTTTCTCGGAGAAACCGGTCACCCTTATGTATGTATGTTGTTGAAATTGTATGTAATAATGTCTGTAACTCTGGACCAAATTCATCACCTCTGTGGACAGGTGATATCCTGCATCCTAGGTGGGTGTGAGCAGGTGGTAGTAAATGAACACATCGTTTACTCGGCAAAAACTGGGGAAACTGGCCTCCCATTGAATCTGTGGAAAGTAGTCCCATGGGGCCTTCTAGCCCAGGTTGATTCTGAGTACATCATCGGTGAGTGGCCCATTGGTGTGGGGCCTTTGCTGTGCCAGGGCCCAGAGAACATAAGAAGTCATATAAAACTTCTTCTTCTTGGCCAGTTGAAGGAACTGGGAGTCAACATGATTTGAAATTATGGCTGCCCAGTTGAAAAACTCTCCTGTTGTACTTATACCAAGAAAGAAGTAGTACATCCATCCAAAAAATTCTTGGGCATGTTGTTGCCCGAAGACCTAGCATAGTGCTATCATCCCCATCTGGATGCTCTCTTTGAACTCAGACTTGGGGATCTCTAGTTTCATCCTCTTGGGGTCCCTCTTCAGGACTTTAAGCTAATTGTTGTTCATATATATACGGGCCGCCTCCTCCAATTTCTTGAATTGGGCCAAGGCATCAAATCGGGTGACCATGAATAGCTTGGCAAATTGAGGGATTCCCAAGCTCCTCTGGAAGGTATCAGGGTTGAGAGACACTAAAGGAGTGGGGTACCCGGTTGGCTCTGGGGGTGCGAGCATAGCAGCCCAGACAGATGTGTTGTAAAGAGCCACAAGCGTGAGAATAAGCTCTGGTGACTGCATCGAGCACAAGAAGCAAGCTACTTTAAGGATCCCAGAGTTTCCAATTTTGATGGCTAATGGATCCCCGACCTGCCATTGGATGTACATCATCTTTACCAAGGCCTGCATCTTGGGCCATGTCCCGACAATGGTGTCGATAATGAGCTGGACCTTGGACTCAATCTTCAAGCCCATGATAACACTATCTTTTATGTATTTCATGCTCAAAGGCATCTTTTCCAGAGCCTTCTCCATTTTGGATCTAACTGCCACTCTGGTACTTGCCATAGATGGAAGTTCTAGAATCCCGGGTGGTGAAGATGCAGATGCTTCAGACATGTTTAAAAGTACTACTCCAGAAACCTGCACGACAAGGTGACCGTCAGAACGTATAGATAAACAAAAACTCTGGAGTCCAGAGATCTTACCGTCGCAGTGTCAGCTTTCCCTGAAAAGACAGCTTGGTTCAAAAAACTTCAGGAAGCATATATATATATATTATGAACTTAAAAATTTAATCAACATCCGTGTTCAGGGATTTTATCACACTTAGTAAAAGGGCATGGGGTGGGTGATGGCAGGAAACCTGGAGCCCAGGGAAGTAAGCATTGGTAGATGTGTACAAAAAGTGAGCCGTCAGACCAACATGGGTGCCACGTGGGTGAGTAATAACTGGGAGTTATGGTGATGATGGCAGAGCCAACTATCCGAATGCATGAAAACCAAAGGCCACTTGGGAAAATTTAAATGCGTGCATGGGATGTAAATGTAGGTCAGGCTAGTTTTAGAGGAGAGAGAAAACCACCTGGTTGAAACCGGCTGAGAGTCAAGTTTCAACCAAGTGGTATTCTGCACAGAGTGAGCCTGCATGGCTAGAAACCAGAAGCGAATGCATGACGGCGAGCTCAATAGACTACCTAGCAGAATATACACAAAATATACACACTTATACACAACAAAGCCAAAGGAGATATACACATGTAACCTAGAAGGATATACAATAGATATACACCAAATTTACATATATACAAAAAGCACAGAGCAGGAACTCACAAAAAACTAGACAATGTACAACATACTTACAACTATCTACACTGTCCACAAACTAGACTACACCTGCATAGAGGACGGACAACCCTCTGGCAGAGCTGACCCACCAATGGGTGGCGAACCAAAAAGAAACACAAAACAGAACAAAATGAGACAACACAAAAAGGAAACAAAACCAGAAAGAAGGAAAGCCGAGCGGGAAGAAAGGCACCAACCTGAAAACATAGAAAGGAGAGGAAAGGAAGCCTCTACGAAAGCTCTGCAACAACTTCTACTGCCAAAAGATCACAACTTGCCACCACCAACCACTCACAATCGCTCAAAAATGCTCAAAATGATTAGCACTATATTATCGCTAAATTGCTGCAAATCGCTCTGAAATCACTCTAATTGCTTAAGTGTTTAATCGTGATAAATGTGAAAATGATAGGTAACTTCTATTTATACCCACAGTAAAAATAAAGTCACCTTTCCTTCCACAAACTCCGAACAGAAAGACCTCTGAACTCCAGGCCCGGGGATTCCATGCGATGATATCACCTTAAAGAAAGGGAACATCACGGCAAAGAAGCCCGAAGTCCAGAATATGGCTCCCGACAAAGGATGACCAAATCTGGGATCCGGGGTCCTGGAGGCACGAGAAACCAACAAAACAAAGTGAAACCATGGGGAAGAAAACCCTGGAGAAGGAAAACAAAAAGAAAACAAAGAAAAGACAAGGCAGGAGCCAAAAGTAGAAAAGCAAAAAAAGGGGGAACCAACATTTTGTGCACAGAATGTAGGGACGGGGATGCAGGGCATAATAGGAGGATGTAGACTACTGATGTCCCACCTCAAAAATTTGGAACCTCCCTATTTTCTTCCCTTGGAGCCATCAAAAATCACCAAATATTAAATTGTCTCATGTCCTTCCCTATTATCATAGGTGGTGGTGTCTCAAATGATTCTTCTTCAAACAATGTCAAAAGGTTGGAAGGTATTTCTCTATGAAACTCTTCAATCATTTCATCAAGATATTGGATGTTCCTAGTATGTAAATTCTTGGAATCATTGTCTCTCATTTTTTTCTTTAGGATTTCATCAATCCCTTATACTGATTTTTTGATCTCCATCTCCCTTTTACCGACTTATTGTTCCTTGGTTGTAGTTATAACAAACATCTAGTTTCCTCATTTGTATAGAGAAAAATGAGCCATACATAGCTAATAACGAAGATCATCAATATCATTTTCCTTTTCTTCGACAAACTTGAGAGCAATATCCTTATCCGTTAAAAGCTACAAGTAATCTGATTTCATCTTTTCAAATGTTTATTTGATTGTGTGCAATTGAATACTAGTGACTCCACTTGCAACTCCTATTTTTCTCTCTTCAAATTGAGTTTTCCAGAAAGAGATCTTCAATGTATTTGAGAGATTCATCTACCCTTATTAATACTTTCATGACCTTCTCCTTTGTGACCAATAATATGTCCTTAAAATATTCCAATGCTAAAGGCCTTTGTTCAATTTCATCTACGATACAAGAGCTATCACACATTCAAATTTTTGATCTATTCTCAATTGTAGGAACATTATCAACATCAAACACAACTGTCTCTCTAGATTATGTCACACACTTTGCATGTGGCATTGATGAGACAACATTATGATCATATATGGATTCATTAAATAATTTTTTCTCCTCACATGTTTTATCAATAATGATTTTTAAATCACCAACAAAGAGTTTTGAATAGCCCTCACCTATAGCAATTGATTCTTTATCCATATCATCATCCTTAGCTGATTGGAAACCATTATCCTTTTTACTTTAATCATGCCTAGTAATAGGTGTATTTTTAGCTTTCTCCTCATGAGTCATGGCACCATTCTCATCTATATATTTACCCTCATTACCACTTGGATGCAATATATCTCCTTCCTTATTAATTCCACAAATATGATCAAGTGTCCAAGCCTCCTAACATTTGAAACAATTCCACCCTTTCCTCATTTTTTCTTAAATTTTCTAAGATATCCTATAACATGTAAGCTCATTGAGATTAGTTAATTTTTGAGTCATTTGTTTCTTGAACCTTCCAATTTTATGCTCAATTAACCCCTTTGAGAATGCATAAGACATAGGTGAGATATTAAACTTCTTTCTCCTAATGGATTAAAAATATGATTGCAACTGCCTGCAGATATTATCATCATGATCCATGATTAAAAACATAATAGTTTTCATACAATCTCTCACATTGTCTGGATGATGTTTCCTGATTTTGGTTAAAAAATATTGAAACATTTGAAGAGTAAATTTATCACATTTGAGATCCAAAATAATGATAAATGATCCAACCCTTTCCATAATTTCTAAAATATTATCCCTCTTACCAAAGGTAGGTGATTTCACATCATGCAACCCATGTAGGCTCTCCACAACTAGTTGTAAAACCTTCTTCACTATTTCATCATTATAGGGTGCAACATGAGTTTTTGTTTTTTGTTTTTGTTTGTTTTTAAAATTTATTTTAGGAAAGGTGGCAAGCCACATAATATAATAATATATAATAAACTAGTTCAAGATCTCCTAGAGGAAAGAACCAGTAAAGAAAACTTCCATTCCTTTCTCAAAATACAATATATATATGCGAATTGACTCAACTATCCTAAAATATATCCTATAAAGTAACAAAGGCTCTATAGCCAGTAAGTTTCCTCAAAAAATCAGATATTTATGTACATCATTTTTAAATTTTTATTATTTAGATTTAGGAGTTCAAATGGACTGGAGCTAATGTCAAAAGACCAAAATCTGCATATGAGTGTCATTTTCCCCTTTGGATGATTACAAAATTGACTCCAAATGACTTCAAACAATATTTTTCTTTGTACACTTTCCGGTCTACAACTACAAAATTTGAAGGACACCAATCTATAGACATAAAATTTTAAAAATAGGATCATATTCAACCTTGACCATGTTCAAAGTTTGAAGCCCCTAGATTTTACAGTGACCATTTCTTTATATCTTTAGCCTTAACCCAAAATTCATACAAAATTTGATACAAGATTTTATGCATATTATGAAAATTCCATAAACACAGTTACCCAATTCATGACTAAGGACCCAAGTATCAAAATATTCCAAAATAGAGAAACAAGGAATAAATTATCCAAATTCTACTTGAAACCAAGAAAATTATTCCTCCATTGCAACATGAGTTGTTATTCTTATGATTTTACTATGAAAATAAGCAACTACAACTCTCGCCTATTCAAAAGGATGTTCCAATAACTTGTGCTGGACCAAAGAAAGCATTGAGGGATGCAAAGACCAATTCAGAAGCCTCCAATCTAACTGATCGACTTTAGACAGATATGAATTTAATTCCTCTAATTTAGAAAGAACACCATCAAGTAATTTCATGGAATCCAATTATAATCCAATTACAAAGATCCAATTTCCTATTTCATTTTCTTTCTACAAGTCCCTTGGATGATCATCATTAAATGTATCATTAAACTCTTTTGATAAAAATTTACTTTTCTAGTTTTCCCTCATCTTCATCTTTCTTTCTGGCCCCTTTAGGATGCCAGGACACACATGCTTTAATACCATTGTAAGAAAACCCCTATTTTAGACCATTTTTTTTCTTTCCACTCACTATAATTTTGTCAATCAATTTACTTGAAATCTGATTACTCAGTTATTAGATTGTTCTTTGTTTGCATATGTAAATGGTTGTTTCACTCTTCCTTTTGTTAGAAAGTTTGAATTTTGCAAATTGATACAAAATAAGCCAAAATGAAGAAAATTATATATTGCATTTAGTAAGTCTATTACAATAATAAAAATAATCTAGAAGAACATTGTTTAAATTTACATTATATTCTAATGTTGAAGACAATACCATTATATTGCATTTCATGAATACTCAGCCAACATTACATTTTAATTGCCTATTTATTTCCAAAAAATGATAACAATGGAAAGGCCTACCAAATATTATACCCAAAACATAGTTACAAACTTTAGTCACTATCCAGAACTTAGCTACAGATCAAATCAAAACCCAAAACTATGTTGCAAACTCAGTCGATGCTTAGAACTTAGCTACATGCATGGCACGAGCCTCAATCACCTTGTACAATACCCTTAATGGAGTATTTTAGAATTATATAGAACTATTGTAGCAATTCCTAATATAGAAGACTCTACTCCAACCTTGGAAGACTCTCACAGAACTCCCAACAATGCCCAGATTGGTACAACTAGGAAAAAGATAATTTGTAATAGTAATTAGCACTCAATAATTACCTTCAAACTTTGAAATCAAACAACCTTCCTAGACAAATAGGAAACTATAGAAAATTTTAGTAATAGCTTATGTAGAAAAATCATATTTTTTCCTTTAAGCTCAACCCAATCCTCATGATTGTCTTTCAATAGTGAAGATAATGATAGTGAAGAGGGATTTCATCCTCCAAGCCCAAGAATATATATTCTTCAAACAATTTCATAGATTTTATATATTTTCCAAGCATCCATGAGAGAGATCTTTTCAATCTCTTTTATAACATTCTCATAAGATCCCATTATACAAAACTACTTTTGCCTTTTCTTATTTTATTAGGATTTTTCTTTTTTCACCTATTTTCTTGTGATCATTTTTTTCCCTATATTTTCTTGTGATTTCTTTTCCCCCCTATTTTATCATGATTCCTACTTTCTTGTGATGTTTTTTCCTTTAATCTTAAATCCCTAAATTTTTTATATCTCTGATGTGTTATTAAATAAAGGGACTTTATGTTAGAAGTAAGGCATCACACATAATTGAGAAGGGAGCGGGGGGAGGGTGAATCAATTGTGCCACAATAATCCAAACCTTTAACCAAAATATAAAATTAATCTCATATCTAAATTATAAACATGAATGCAATACCATAACACAGTAATCAACACATAACACCAAGATTTTTGACGTGGAAACCCAATCAAGGGAAAAACCACAGTGGGGATCCAACCTAAAAGATGAATGTACTCTATCAAAAGCACTATACCTTGTTAGGAGTATTACAAAGGGGAATTCACATGCATTTAGGAACACTTCCTAGAGATAATTTCTCAAATACAAAAAGGGATTCAACCCAAAGGAAAGCTCGTTGCCTTAAAGAAATCTCTGATTACAATTTACAGTGGACAATAGTTCATAACTCATGAATTGACAAACATCTCTGATATGCCAGAATTATTCCAATGAAGTACATCAAATCTATGCCTCAATTGTAGATTCCACTCATAAATCTTCTCTCACCATACATACCTCTCACAAAAATTCACAATCCCGACTGATTACATCTTTATATATATTACACCAACTTTATCTCAACTAGGTTGGCCAAGGAGATAATTACAAAATATTAATTCATTAGGGATGAATACACAATGCGATCCCTTGAATGCCATCTAAGACATAAAAATGATCAATAACAACATCCTTGAATACGCTTCAGATCCATAAATCACGTCATGCTCCTTCACAACATGTTACACTACCAAGTCGACCAACAAGAATAAGAACAACAACATGTGACATGAAAATCATCAATTCCAATCACATAATCCAATGTGATCCAAAAAAATGAATATGAAATGATCTAGAAACATAAAAAAGAAACATGAAATTCCATGACATCAATAGGAACAAATCTAACTCAGAATTCATACTCATCTATGCATTGTTCATTAGGATAACTAAACAAAAACCACAATCATAAAATAAAAATAGCTTTCTAGCATCCAAATCATGAACATCTCGATCTGAGGATACACATGCATGTACTGAACTCATCACTAGGATAGCAACCAAGAATATTGGATAACCGGTCCACACTGATCCAATAATTGAGATAACATCTCTTCCTAAATGACCAAAATACTAGTCTCTGATAAATCCTTCATAGCTCACTCAAATCATTATTCAAACCTCTATAAGTTGACATAGGTCAACTATAGACATAAATGAAACCATCTTTACCTTCACAACATTTGATATTAAATATAGTAGTAGTACCAAAGTAATCTTCTCACTGAACATCTTAGGAACACACAGGAACACTATCATCAGCACTAGGAATATGTTGACATCAATAAAAAAAAATCAATGTCAGCACATATATGCACAATACTCATCAATATCTCATTAATCTCCCCCTTTGGAATTCATGGAAACATATAATATGGAAAATAAAATCAATGATCAAAGAAACCATATCAATAGTACTACCAACAATATCCACTATATATCCTTCAAAGTCTCTCTAAAAAACCTTCTCAATCAGAAAACAATCTCTCTCCCTTAGTCTCATACATTTTTTTTCACATGACTATCTCTCCCTATTTTACATCAATGAAAAAGGCACATATATGCACTAAGTCATAGATGCCAAAAATCTCAAAAATTGAATAAGCATCTTTCCCCATAATAAAAAACACATACTTCATAAGACTAACTACTGCCCCTAAGAAGTAGCCAGAAAAAAAACATCAATCTATAATAGTGACGATCTCTGTAAGTACATTGGAATGATTCAAATTAATGCATCTGTAGCTCTGATTAGGAGGGGCATTCACCCCAATCTTACCTTAGAGATACTCAAAAGTATCCTTTGGTAAGGGATTCATGAAGATATTTATAATTTCCTCTTTTGTAGACATATACTCCAATCTGACTTCTTTCTCACTAACCTTGTCTCTCAAGAAATGATATTTGATAGAAATATGTTTTTTTTTAATACAACATAGGATTCTTTGAGATGTTGATAACCTATATGATGGCTAGTGACCTAGATGACCTCATGTAACATGGAATCAATCTCTCAATGTGGGAATTGCTTAATGAGATTGAGTCTCTGGAGAAGGTTGGCTTCCTTTACAACCAAAGTGCATCTAACAACTAATTGTCTTGAAGGGAAAAGGAAAAGAAAGATAACTTGAAATAAAATGGGGTGATACACTAGATTGAATGTTTTGTTTTCCTCCCACCTTTGACAGTACTTGAATTCAATGAAATCATAAACTACACTACTCAAATACTTATAAACTTTAATACAACATGAAGGTAAGAAATTGAATTCAATCTCATAAGGAATACACCATTCATAGAGTAAGATTGAATCAAATTGAGATTACAAAAAATAGAAGGATTTCAAATGATGAAATACATCCAAATATGTAGGCTAAGAAGAAAAGCACTAAATAACTAGATTTTAAAATAGGTAAACAATAATTTCATAAAAAATAGGCAAGGTTGTTTCCAATCACAAAAAAAAAAACTATCTAATGATGAAATTGGAGATCCTTACAAAATGTACAATGATTACCTTTTATAGGGTTCCTGCATAACCTATATCACACAAAAAGTAAAAACCCTCAACACAGGTTGAGTTACAAAAATACCAAGAAACACTAAAGAAAATCAATCCCAAAGAAAGTGGAAAACCAGAAGCGATAAGAAGACACCGAAATGAATGTCCCTAAAAAAATAATGTCCACTTTGCAATACCTATAGCCTCAAAGTCATGGATCTATACCCATATGGCATGTATATATTTTGAAATATATTGCAAGTAAGAAGAAAGATCATGAAAATAGATAGAAAGATCAGGATGAAAACCATGGGAGTAATGGCACCATTAGAAGTGGTTGATAGTAGAGAGGGATCACTTGGAGTAGTTGAGAGAAGCTGAAAAAACATTAATGCTCTATTATTTATCGATCTCAATCAATGAAAGTCTCCCCATTATCATTCTGCATGCTTGGCACCTAAAGTGACCACTTGACCATCGGTCAGAGTCTATCCAATGATCAAACCCCCTTTTCTAAATGTAGCAACTATGAAATATTGGTGAAGCTCAAAGAAATTTTGTAGACAATGACTTCATGAATTCATGATGTACTAACATCATCGGCATAACCTCTATTGATGAAACCATCAACATAGCATGAACTGTCAGAATGCATTATTTAGTTCCTTCTAGCAGTGTAGGTCTCATTGATGAAAACTAATCAGTATATCTTACCTTTTCTCTCCAGATGCAACCCATGTCAGCATAACCCTTGTAGATGAACCCATCAATGTATTTGATTACTATCACACCATAAGAATTTGTCATTCCTGACAGTATATACTATATCGATAATAACCATCGGTGAAATAGATTGATGTTTTGTCTATATCCGTAATAAAACCATTTTGGAAAGACCCAAATATACCTTGTTGAAACCATCATACATCACTACTTCTAAACATGGTGGCAAGACCACAATACTAGCTTCTCTAATGGAACTCATTAGTGTAACATACACTATCAGCCCACCAAATTTAGTCATCTTTGATAGTACAAGCTATACCGATTAAGAGACTCATCGATGTAACATACACCGATGACCCTTTAGATAATATCAAAATCTTCTTACAGCCAACCCCATTGGAATAAAACTCATTTTATACAACTCCATTAGAGAGAATAACACTTATCAGCACACATGATTTTTCACTTCTGATAGTATCTTCTATACTAATAACATTCATCGGAAAGAGTTTTTGTTAGAATAATTGAGAGGGGGGGGGGGGGGGGAATCNGGGGGGGGTGAATCAGTGGCCTCAAAAATTCATCCAATAATAAACCAAAACTTTATATCATAAATATAAAACCTCTAGTTATATTTAGTCCTACAAGATGTATTCCTTGTGTGATTCTAACATATATATATTTCTCAGTGATTATACTATTTATCCTTTCCTTAAGCTTTACCGAATAGCAGTTTATCTTTTCTTAGCCTTTACTAAAATCCAGTAAATAACTTAGTGTTTACCGATCAATCCTATTTTAGTAATGTGTAAAGAAAAAAAATCAAAGAAATGAACCATATACACATTTGACACATGGATTTTTAACGTGGAAAAATTGTTAAGGGAAAAACCAATTGGGACCGGTAACACAAAATTTTCACTCTTCCGAAGTGAGCTCGGTGAAGAGGCAACCCTGTTAAAGGTTACAAACACATTGTTAAGTGCAACCTTTTTAGAGGATTTAAAACTAATAGTTTATCACTTGACCTAGAATTCACTATTATGTCAACATGAAAACCTTTTGATACTCCTTGGGATGTATCTCAATATATTAAGGATGGTTAAATCCAACTCAGTTAAGAGATTTTCTGATCCAATGGTTAAACTAAAAAAATAAATGATTTATCCATTAATTCAACTAAACTTTGCAGATGTTCAGATCTATTGTAATTCCATACTACCTCTTCTAATCAATGTTCCCTTCAATTCCTTTGCTCCACTTCTTTCTTCTTGGTGAATGTTGTTGCTTCTCTGTTGCTTGGTGTCTGCATAATTCTTTAGCTCTGTTCTTCATCTTGTATGATCAGGTTTGCATGAAGACTTCTATCTTCACCAAAATTCTCTTCAACATTCCTCACTTCATAATGAATTACTTGCCTCTTTATATAGACATGATTTCACCATATCTTGTCCTTGTTTTCTTCGTTGATCACTTCTTGATCTGTAAAGCTCACCATGCTTACTTTAGTTTTATTCTATAAATCTCTCCTTTTTTTCCGGAATAAAACATGCTTTAAATCTCCTTCTTATCTTTAGATTTTAACTAATCGATATAAATAAAGTAAAAAATTAGTTAAATCTAAATATATCTCCTGCCAACTAAGTTATTTTGTCATATCTTAACTTCAGTTCTTGTTGGTCAACACTTCAATTATGCTCGATGACTACTATAGATAGCTCAGGCATCAACTTTAGTTCTGTTTGGTGACAACTGTAGTTAGCTCAGTAATGCTTGCTCAGGTATCACTTTCTTGGGTAACATTTTCCATCTGTTAATACTGTGAACTTCCATGCTAGGGATTCACTGTCTATCGGGGTTTACTGTAACTCGGTGTATATGATTACCAATGAAAAAAAAATTGTCTCTTCAGATCTTTAAGTGTTGTGACAATATTTGTATGAGTAATCATACCATATCAAGTTGAAATCAATTACAATATAATACATTAACTGATTTAATGTCTTGCATTTACTTTCAGTATCTTGCTGATCATCAAATTTTTCATCTTCAAACATTCAATCGGTTATAGTTCATTAATCTCTCCCTTTGGCATTGATGGAAACACACTACTAACACAATATGAAATATATCAGTTGTAGTTCATCAATCTCTTCCAAAATTATTGTTCTATAAACAATACAAATATTTGACTCTCGGTAAGCTCTTCTAGCTTAGATTTGATTCTTGTAGAGTACTTTCTTCATTCTTCATTCTTCATTCCCTTTACTGGATAAATGTAACAACTTATGATTCTATCTCTCCCTTTTTTGTAGAATCTATTAGCCCTTATATGAATGGTTGTTTCTTTGAATCTTTCTCTAATGTTTTCTCTCCCTTTGACTGTTCCTCTCTTTGATGGATATTTCATATTGATATATTCATTAAGTACATCTCTCCCTTTGACAACAATGCCAAACATATAATATTTCTCTCCCTAATATATTCCTTGAATTTCCTTTCCATCAACAATTTAGCTCTGTAGTAGCCAACAATTTTTCTAGTGTTCAGTTCATATAAGTACCTTTCTTGTACTCATATATCATTTCATTTCATCTCTTTTCTTGCATCAATATGAATGATATTCTGATAATGTGTAGGTTGATGCAGCCTCCAAGTCAGCTTAGTGGCTAGTAGACAAGAGTTAGACCCCTAGTCTCTTCCTCAGGTACTCAAATTTATCTTTAGGCAATGGCTTTGTGAATATGTATGCCAATTGTTCTTTGGATTGAACATATTCCAGTATCACTTCTTTCTCTTGCACTTTTTCTCATAAAGTAATGATACTTGATAGAAATATGATTTGTTTTAGCATGCATTGCAGGGTTCTTGGAAATGTTGATAGAACTTTTATTATCACAATAGATGATCACTGGATCAATAATTTTCATATTCATACCTTTGATTAATTTTTTGATCCATGCAATGTTAGATAAATTTGTAGCAACATCCCCATATTCTACTTCTGCAGTAAATTGTGAGATGCATCCTTGTTTTTTACTTATCCATGTGACAAGTCTATCACCCATAAAGAATGTTCCTCCTATTGTTCTCTTTTTATCATCTATGTTTCTAGCCCAATCAACATTGGTATAGACTTGAAGCTCAAATTTTCCTTCTTTATTATACCACAAGCCATAGTCCTTAGTATTCTTTAGATATCTCATCATTCTTTTGACATCAGTCATGTGTGATTCCTTGGGATTAGCAGAGAATCTTGCAACTATTCCAACTGCATGTGCTATATCTGGTCTAGTATGTACAACATACATGAGTTTTCCAATCATAGATCTATATAGGGTCTAATTTACCTCTATTGATTTGTCTTTGTTTTTCAGTTTGCATCTGGTTGCCATAGGTTTTCCGACTGGTTTAGAGTCCTCCATCTTGAATATATTGAGAACTTCCTTGATGTATTTGGATTGTGTGATGTAGATGCCTGCATCCTGTTGAAGAATCTGTAGACCAAGAAAAATTTTGATCTCCCCAAACATTGACATCTCAAACTCTTTTCTCATTTCAACAACAAATGATTTGCATAACATATCATTACCTCAAAATATGATATCATCAACAAATATTTCAGCAATAAAAATATTATCACCGGTATCTTCTTTTAAATATAGATTATCACTTGTTCTTAAAAATCCAATACTTATGAGATAAGAGTGAAGTCTTCCATACCATGCTCTCAGTGCTTGTTTCAATCCATACAAGGATTTTTTTAGTCTATGAACCATGTTCCTCTTGTTAGGATCAACAAACCCTTCAGGTTGTTCAATGGATATCTTTTCTTCTAGTATTCTATTTAGAAATATAGATTTGACATCCATTTGGTATACCTTGAATCCTTTGAATGTAGCATAAGAAAGTAAAATTCTTACTCCTTCTATCCTAGCAATGGGTGCAAAGTTTTCTCCATAGTCAATACCTTCTTCTTGTGTATACCCCTTGCATGCTAATCTTTCTTTGTTTCTTGTGACTTCTCCATTCTCATTCAGCTTGTTTCTGAATATCCATTTGGTACCAATGACATTTTTGTCATCCGATCTAGGTACTAATGTCCTTGTTTTGTTCTTTTCAATTTCCTCAATTTCTTCATTCATAGCACTAACCCATTCCTGATTCTCAAGTGCAGTATTAATAGATTTAGGCTTAAAATCAAAAATCAAACATCTAGTATTCAGTGACTTACTTCTTGTTCTCATTCCAGCCTTTTTGTCTCCTATGATCTGGTTTTTTGGATGGTCTCTTCTAACATACTTGGAAAGTACTGGTTCAGATCTTTTTTCATCATTTTGATCATCATCTTGACCTTCATTTTGTTCTTCATCACTCTGTACATCATTGTAAGCAATTTCTTGATTTTCCATGTTTGCAGCCCGATGCTCAGGTGCATTGTTTTGTCGCTCAGTAGCGATACACTATTGCTCAGGAAGAGTGTCAAGTTCTTCACTGTAGACAAACTTGTTGTAGTCTTCCAGTTCCTTTATGCTTTCCTCATCATTTTTTCAACAAATACATCCACTTTGACATTTTCACTTTCAATGATTTTGTTAGAGGATTTGTTAAGACATTTATAAGCCTTGCTTTTGGTAGAATAACCTATAAATATTCCTTCAACACCTTTGGAGTCAAGATTTCCATTTCTATCATCTCTCAAAATATAACATTGAATTCCAAAAATTATAAACTAACTTACATTAGGTGTGTATCCATACCATAGCTCATAAGGTGTCTTATTGGTGTCTTTCTCTAGAATGTTTGTGTGATGCCTTTTTCAATCATCAGTGTTCTATCACAATCAACAATGGATATGTTCCTTCTTTTAGCAATCCCATTTTGCTGTGGCGTCCTTGGTGTAGAAACCTATCTTTTAATTCCACGCTCATTACAAAAGTTAGTGAATTCATCATAAATAAATTCCCCTCCTCTATCTGACCTTTGATATTTTAGTTCCTTTCCACTTTGTTTTTCAACTATAGCTTTATACCATTTAAACAAATTGAATGCTTCTGATTTCTCTTTTAAGAACATAACATTCATCATTCTAGAATAATCATCAACAAAGAGAATAAAGTATCTATCACCATAGTAGCTCTTTATTCTCATTGGTCCACATAAGTCAATATGGACTAATTCTAGAATAGCATTAGATTTGTAGGTTTTGATCTTAAAACTAGACTTTTTCATTTTACCTTTTTGACAATTCTTACACATGACATGGTCGGGTTTTTACATGCTCAGTAAGCCTCTTACTTTCCTTTTATTGCTTATCCTAACCATGTTGTCAAAATTCCCATGACATAACCTTTTATGCCACAAATAGATGTCTTCATTTCTAGCCATTAAACAAGTGGTCTTAATACCATCAAGATAGAATAGGTTACATTTTGTCTGTTCACTAGTACCAATCAACCTTCCTAATTCATTAAAGATATTTTCCTTTTTTTTTCTCAAATGTAACTCGGTGACCTGTGTTATTCAGTTGTGAAACACTCAATAGGTTATAGTAAATTCATTTCACCCAGTATGCATTTTCACATCTGATCAGATTATTCAATATGATGGTTCCTTTACCCTCAACTGGACAAGGTAAGTCATTACCCATTCTTACTTATCCACCATAATAATATTCAAAATTTTCAAAATTTTCCTTATCTCCAGTCATGTGGTGAGTACATTCACTATCAATCATCCAAACATCATTTTTACTAACCTTAGATATGAGTGTAGTCTCAACATACCTTTCTTCTTGGTCTGAATCATCCTTCATAGAAACAAATACCACCTTAATTTCTTCATCAGATTTGGTTTCAGTATTTTCAGCTTTGTTCTCAACCAAGTAACAAGCCTTCTTTCCTTTATCCTTTTAGTCTCGGTTATCTCTTCTGTCATATTGTCGATTTCTTTATTAATCTCTATCATCACCTCTATCAAACTTCTTTTCACAAGTTTTGTCATTGCTTCTATCATCTTTTCTTTTGTTAGGACATCTAGTAGCAAAGTTTCCAATCTCTTTGCAATTTAAACATACCAATAGTAATTTACCTTTGTATCTACCTTTGCCTCTCGTAAATCTTCTATCCATTAGTGCTTCAATCTCACCAAGTTATTGATCATCACTATCACTTTCACTATCATTTCTCATAGTGTACTTATGACTTGATTTACTTATTTTTGAAGAAGATTTGAATGTAGACTCAATAGTTGGTAAGACACTATTTTCAAAGTTATTCATCTCAAATGAAATAAGTCTACCAATCAAACTATCTAGAGTAACATTATTATTTGTGACTTCTCTCATTTCTTGTATAGAAGATACTTTAATATCATAAACAAGCAGTAAGGTTCTCAGAATTTTACTTACCACTATTTCTTGTTCAAGCACACCTCCTACTCCTCGGATAGCATTAACAACCTCTTTGATTCTGCACCTGTACTGAGTGATGTTTTGTCTTTCCTTCATTCTTAGGTCATCAAACTTTCCTCTTAGGATTTCAACCTTAGCTCTTAGCACATTTTTATCTCCTCCATGTACTAGCTTGAGTTTTTCCCACATTTTCTTTGTAGTGGTGTATGATTTTACATCTTCAAATTCAAAATCAGAGAGTGAGGAAGAAAGTTATATCATCATAGAATTGTGTTCATGTTTCTGTCTCAATTGATCAACTATCAGAGGTCCATTAGGTAAAAAAAATTTAGTATCCAGGTACTCTGTGACATCATTTCCAATACCTAATAGGTGGAGTCTTATCCTTCTTTTTCATGATGCAAAGTTGTCCTTGTTCAACTTAGGCACATCCCTTTTTCTGATCTTGTGATCTTTATCTTAAGTCTTAAAACTCCCTTCCAAGAACACAAGCTTTGATACCAATTCTTAGAATAACTGAGAGGGGGGGGGGNGGGGTGAATTAGTGGCCTCAAAAATTAATCCAATATTCAACCAAAACTTTATATCAAAAATATTAAACCTCTAGTTATCTGCAGTCCTACAAGATGTATTCCTTGTATGATTCTAACATATATATACTACTCGGTGATTATACTATTTATCCTTTCCTTAAGCTTTACCAGATAGTAGTTTTTCTTTTCTTAGCCATTACCAAAATACAGTAAATCACTTAGTGTATAGCGATCAATCCTATTTTAGTAATGTGTGAAGCAAAACATCAAAGCAATGAACCATATACAAATTTGACACATGGATTTTTAACGTGGAAACCTTGTTCAGGGAAAAACCACTTGGCACTGGTAACCCAAAATTTTCACTCTTTTGAAGTGAGCTAGGTGAAGAGCCAACCCTGTTAAAGGTTACAAACACACTATTAAGTGAGACCTTTTTAGAGGATTTAAAACTAACAGTTTATCACTTGACCTAGCATTCACTATGTTGTCAACATGAAAACTTTTTCATACTCCTTGGGATGTATCTCAATATATGAAGGATGGTTAAATCCCACTCGATTAAGATATTTTCTGATCCAATGGTTAAAGTGAAACAATACATGATTTGTTCATTAATATAACTACAATTTGTAGATGTTTAGATCTATTTTAAGTCCATAATACCTTTTCTGATCAATGTTCCCTTCAATTCCTTTTCTCCACTTCTTTCTGCTCGGTGAATGTTGTTGCTTCTCTGTTGCTCGATGTCTGCATAATTTTCTAGCTCCATTCTTCATCTTGTATGATTAGGTCTACATGAAGACTTCTATCTTAACCAAAATTCTCTTCAGCATTCCTCACTTTGTAATGAATTACTTGTCTCTTTAAATAAAGATGATTTCACTATTTCTTGTCCTTCTTGTTTTCTTTGTTGATCACTTCTTGATCCATAAATCTCGCCATGCTTGATTTAGTTTTATTCCGTAAATCTCTCCTTGTTTTCTGGAATCAAACATGCTTTATTTCCAACCAAAGTTACCATACACTCCAAAAAAGTGTGTGAGTTCCTTGATATGAACAAATCTTTATTAATGTCTTTAGCTTCATTCTGATTCTCATCTGTAATAAAATATTACTCCCTCTGTGTCTGAAATCACACAGATATCTTTCTGTGTCTATTCATCTCCCTCTTTCAGTAATATCTCCCTCATATCTGTTATTTTTATCAATCATTTGTTTTAGCAATCTTCTCCCTCTTTGAAAACAATGCCAAAGATGTTGACATATTCATTATGCAGATTCATCTTGTTCTAATCTTTGTATCATGGTGTTCCTATCATCTTTGTTTATGACTGATCTTCTTTTCTATTCTTGTCTTCCACTTCATAGTTTTTAGGCAGCATCCTAAAAATGTGACTCACTGTGCATCAATGTGTCAAGTGTTCTGATTAAAACATTTGATGTAACAGTGCCATTCAGAACTAGTTATCCTCTGCTAGGGGAATCACCCCCAATTTACCTCTTAGATACTCATGAGAATCCTTGTTCAATGCTTTTGTAAATATGTCTTCCAACTGTTCCTTAGTGTTCACATATTCCAGTCTCACTTCCTTCTTCTGAGCTAGCTCCCTCAAGTAATGATACTTGATAGCTATATGCTTGTCTTAGAGTGCATTACAGGATTTTTAGAAATATTAATGGCGCTCATGTTATCAAAATATATGATAATTGGTTCTATGATCTCCTCCTTCATACCTTTTAGTATTATCTTCAACCACACAATGTTTGAACAATTAACTATTGCTGCCACATACTTGGCTTCAGCTATAGATTGCGAGGTGCAATTTTTTTTCTTGCTTGTCCAGGAAATTAATATTTTCCCCAAAAGAAATGCTCCTCCTGTGGTGCTTTTTCTATCATCCACATTACCAGCCCAATTAGAATCAGTATAGACTCTGAGTTCAAACTTTTCATTCCTTTTGTAATATAGGCCATAATCTTCTGTACCTTTCAAATATCTCAAAATTCTTTTCACTTCCATTATATGTGTCTCTTTTGGATTAGCAAAAAATCTAGCAATAATTCCAACTGCTAATGTAGTATTAGGTCTACTGTGTACAACATATTGCAGCTTACCAATCATTGATCTGTATAGTGTTTGATTTACCTCTTTTGTATCATCATTCTTTGTCAACTTATGTCCAGTAGCCATTGGTGTACTCACTGGTTTTGAATCTTACATCCCAAAATTTTTTAGTATCTCCTTGACATATTTTGATTGAGTAATATAGATACCATTCTTCATTTGATGTATTTGTAAACCAAAAAAGAATTTTCTCTCACCAAACATAGACTTTTCAAATTTAGTTTGCATCTCTTTTGAAAATGCTTTGCATATCATATCTTGTCCACTGAATATGATGTCATCAACAAAAATTTCAGCCAATAAAATTCCTTTACTTTGCTCTGTTTTCAAATACAGATTGTTGTTGTCATTTGTTCTTGTAAATCCAATCTTCATCAGATAATTGTGCAATCTTTCATACCATGCTCTAGGTGCTTGTTTCAGTCCGTATAATGTCTTGTGCAGTCTAAAAACCATGTTCCTCTTTCTTAGGTCAACTAATTCATCATCTTGTTCAATATATACTTCCTCTTCTAATATTCCATTTAGAAATGCTGACTTCACATCCATTTGATAAACTTTAAATCCTTTGTAGGATGCATATGCAAGTAGAGTTCTTACACCTTCCAATCTTGCAACTTGGGCAAATGTCTCTCCATAGTTAATTCCTTCCTCTTGTGCATAACCTTTGCATACTAGTCTTTCTTTATTCCTTGTTACCTCTCCATGTTCATTCAGCTTGTTTCTAAATACCCACTTAGTACCAATTACATTTTTTTTATCAGGCCTCGATACAAGTGTCCATGTCTTGTCCTTTTCAATCTGGTCTATCTCTTCATTCATGACTTGAATCCAGTCTTCATTATCTAAAGCATCTTTTACTGTCTTAGGCTCAAAATCACATAGAAAACATGTGTCTTCTCTTAATTTTCTTCTTGTCATAACTATAGAATCCTTTGCTCCTATGATTTGATTAGTTTTATGGTGCATTCTTACATATTTTTCCAAATTAGGCTCTTTCTCAGCTTCAGTTTGATCATTCATTGTTAGTTCAGGGTGAAACTATGACTCAGCATCTCCATCAGATAGCTCGTAGTCACCTCCTGTTGCCCAAAAATTTTGTTTTGTGTCTCGGCAGTTGTGGACTGTTGCTCGACAACTTCATTTTTAGTTTCATTAGAATCCTCCTCTTCAGGCTAAGTGAATGATCTGTAAATTTTAGGCTCAATCATGCTTTTAGCTTCATTTCTCTCTGCATATTCATCAATTCTAACATTTGCACTTTCCACAATTTTGTTAAGTGTTAGAATTCAAGCACTTGTATGCCTTGCTCTTAGTAGAATATCCAAGAAATATGCCTTCTCCTTTAGCATCAAGTTTACCATTTCTGTTATCCTTCAGTATAAGACATCTACTCCCAAAGAATTTAAAATAACTTACAGCAGGTGCATATCCATACCATAGCTCATAAGATGTAGTATTTGTACCTTTCTTGACTTTTACTCTATTCAAGGTATAAACTTTTGTACTTACAGCTTCTCTCCAATATTTATGTGCAACATTTTTCTCCATCATTAATGTTCTAGCATACTCCATTGTAGATCGATTTATTCTTTTAGCTATACCATTCTGTGGTGGTGTCTTAGGTGCAGAGATCTATCATTTTATCCCTCGGTCATTGCAAAACCTGTTAAACTCATTAGAAATGAACTCACCTCCTCTGTCAGATCTCAGACATTTTAGACTTTTACCTATTTCCTTTTCAACTTTTGCCAAGTACCACTTAAATAACTGGAATGCATCAGATTTTTCTTTAAGAAACATAACACTCATCATCCTAGAGTAGTCATTTACAAATAGAATAAAATATTTGTCTCCATAGTAACTTTTCTCACCAATAGGTTCACAAAGGTCAATATGAACCAATTCCAAAATATTCTCACAAGTACGAGTTTTGTTCTTAAAGATAGATTTAGTCATTTTTCCCAATTGACATTGCTTACACATTGCATTCTCAGGTTTCTTTAACTTAGGAAGCCCTCTAACCTTTTTCAATTTACTTATGCTTACCAAGTTATCAAAGTTAACATGACA
>MU225568.1:2992771-3003618 GCA_018584345.1 Thuja plicata
GTGCAAACAAGCATGTCTCTTCAGCTAAATCTAGATAGAAAAAATTACCTTTTGTTTTCTCACCACCTCCAACTAATTCTCCATTGGCATCATAGATCTTTGCTTTCCTGTGATGGAATTCAACTCTCTAACTAGAAGTGTTCAGCTGTGCAACACTCAACAAGTTATACTTAAGATCATCAGCCCAATACACATCATCACATCTAGTCTTGTCAGTCAATTGAATTGATCCTTTCCCTTTAACTCTACAAGGTGTATCATTACCAAACTTAACATATCCATGCTTACATTGATCTCATGTGATGTGAACAACCATTGTCAATGATCCAACGATCACCTTTACTCATATAAGAAATTAGTGCAGTTTTCTCATCATCATCAGAATCATCTTTCATTGCAACATACACAACTTCTATATCATTTTCATCAGATTTATCAGATTCATTGTCAGAAGCTTCTTCAACTATATAACAAGATTTCTTACCTTTGTCTTTGTAATCCTTGTACTTTTGGTAGTCTCGGTCATCCTTTCTGTCTTTGTACTTGTTGTCTCTTCTTTCATCTTTCTCATTCTTATCAAGACATCTAGAAGCAATATGACCAACTTTTTTACAAGAAAAACAAATAATAGGAATTTTACCTCTGAATTTTCCTTTTCCTCTTGCTAGTCTACTTGCCATAAGTGCCTCAAACTCTTCTAGATCATTATCTGAAGTGTAGTAAGTCTGCCTACCAAACTTTCCAGAGTCAAATTGTTGTTAGGAGTACATCTCAGTTCTTGAATTACAGATACTCTAATAGCATAAATAGGAAGAAGTGTTCTTAGTACCTTTCTCATGATAGTGTCATCATCAATGGTTCCCTTAGCTCTTCTAATAGCATTTACAAATTCCTTTATCCTATCATAATATTGCACTATATTTTCTCCTTCTTGCATTTTTAAATCATCAAACTTACCTCTCAAGCTTTCATTTTTTGGCTCTTAGTATTTTGTATCACCTCCATACATGGTTTAAAGAGCATCCCACATCTGCTTTACACTTGTACAGTCCTTGATGTCCTCAAATTCATGATAGTTCTAAGATGATGCAAGTTCCAACATTGCTTGATTATGTTCATGCTTTTCTATTAATTGTGCAACATTCAGAACTCCAGTAGGAGCTACATATTCTTGTTCAATATGTCATTTAGTAGAATCACCAATACCAGTCAAGTGAAGTTTCATCAAACTTTTCCATGCAGGAAATTTGTCCTTGTTAATCTTCGGTCCATCCCTTTCATACATCTTGATCTTTATCTCCAAGTACCTTCAAACTATTTCAAGAGAGCGAAGCTTTGATACCAATTGTTAGAATGAATTTAGAATAACTAAGAGGGGGGGTGAATGAGTTATCCTCAGGTCCAGATGTGCCCACATAAACTTTATACCACTTCAACAACTCAAATCTGCTCGGTAGCAATAAACAACAAAAGTGTGCAGTTTACTATACTAATGAAATAAGCTTACAGAAACTTAACAATAAAACACAACATAAACATTCACACATTTTGACACCATGATTTAACGTGGAAACCCAATATGGGAAAAACCACCAGTAACATGCTACAAAAATTTCACTCTTCTGAAGTGATGCCCTGTTAGGCACCAACCCTGTTAAAGGTTACAAAACACACTGTCAAATGTGACCTGGTTAAAGGATTTAATCAACCTGTCAGGAGTGGCCTTGTTAGAGGACTTAAAACATTCCAATATGAATGTCACCTTGTTCAAAGGATTTATACAATGACTGTTAGGTCAACCTGGTTAAAGGATTTGAAGTGATATAATGGTTATAAAGTAATCAACAGGTGTGATCTGATACATACACCTTACTTTTGCAAATCCAGATCCTATTTCAGCTCTAATGCTAATTCATTGAGTGGCCTTCATTTTCATCTCAAACTTTAGATCTGCTTGGAAATCCATCAAGCAATCTCTCTCTGCTTCTTTGCTTAGCCTTCTTTGCTAGGTTTTGCCAATTAGTCAATTAACCATGCAATACTCTTACACACAACTTCTCCTTACACTCGGATCCAATAACAATAACCTTAGTAGGTTATATTATACCTCTTCATCTAGGTCAGATAGATCTTTTTCCACTTAATCAAGATCGTAGATCTTAGGTTAGGTCAGATCCAACAGATCTTTCTATCATTACATTTAATTTACTTCTCCAATAAGTCATTAATTAAACATCGAATCCATGCGCTAATAACAGTTTCCTGTGCATTAAATGAGTGTGGACCAATCTTAATTAACAAGGCATATCCCAATAAAATCAACTATGTCGGCCAGAGATCTCAAATCTCATCAATTAATAAAATATTGCTGCTTGGCTTTCTCTGTCTCCGTCGACATTTCACTGGTGCTTGGAATCATCTTTTCTTTGCTCGGCATCACCTTTCACTTTTCTCGGCATCAAATTTGCTTTGCTCGGTATTGACCTTCCAGTGAACTGTCAGTGAAAGATAAACAACATATCACTTTGCCAAAGTGCAAAATGATCAAGTACCCTGGTCTATAATCATAACTCAACCATTACCTCGGTCTTCTTGTTATCCTATTCTTCAAATCTTCATCAATCAATAGATATGGTACTCAAACATACAACAATAGTCTCACCAGTTAAGGTTTGACATCAATGACAAAATAACAATTGTCTACATCATAGAAATCTTTCCAACAGACATCATATACATTTTTAAATATTGAATTGATTTTAAATGCACATTTTGTTTATATTAATTAATTTAATTCTTTTTTGAATTTTATTGACAATTTAGTAATTTTATTTAATTAATATATTAGAATATAAATTAGATAATTAACTTAAGGTTTATTTGCCAATATATTTTATTTTTAGGAATTAATTAATTAATCAAGTATGATGATTAATTAGGACCTAGGAATTAGGTCAGATTAGCTTGAAATTTATGAATTGCCTATTTGGTTTAGGACTTAGAATTATCAAGATTAGGATTTCTTGATATGAGACTGAGATTAGGGGTCTAGGGTTTAGGTGACCACTTTTAGGTCATTATATTTTCCCCTCTTTGAATTGATGTGTGATCAACGCATTGATTCAAAGACTAGTTAGCGAGAAGACCCATAATAGTTTGATTTGAAGCAATGAAATCATTCTTTTGAAGAAGATCGACTTCGATCTTGATTGGATGAAGATCCATCAAAAGATATAAAATAGAATGCTCAGTTTGATTTGAAGCGATGAAACTAGACATCTGTCAAGAACTCTTAAATGTTTTGATTGGTTTGAACAAATAACCAGTTTGATTTGATGTGATGAAATTGATTACCATTAAGAGATTTGATTAGCAAGAAAATTGACTTGATTTGAAATGATGAAGCCAATTTGATCAATGTATCTAGTTTCAATAATGAATATCTTGTATAAGATCGATCTTGTCAGGTTTTGAGTGTATTGATGATTGTATAAGACCATTGATTAGGTTGCCTTTAATTTTAAGATGATCTCAACTTGATATGATGTGATGAAGTTGAGATGCCCCAAGTGATGGGGTTTTGATTAAGGATGTGATCAAGAGAATGTTGATGTCCTGATCCTACCCCCTTGGGAGAAAAATCAAAATATGGCTAGGTGCCCGAGTGATGAGAAGCAATTTGATTGATAACATGATGCAAGAAGAAGCTGGCTTGATTAGAAATAGGTCCCACGTGGTTGGGACAAAATATGTACTTTATGGGAGGTCATGTTTGACCAAGATTGACCAAAAGTATGAGACATGGATTGATTGGAAGAAAATCATGAGAGATTTCCATTAGTTGTGCAAGCGGTGAGCTGCAGTTGACTAAAAAATTCAAATGTCAAAAGTGACAAGTAAAATGATTTCAGATTTCAATTTTGATCCTAAAAATGGAATCAGGGCAGTCGAATGAGTGAGTGGTATCATTTTCATGTTAGTCAATGCACAACTGACCACTTGGTAAAATGAATATTGATTGATAAGAACCACAGATCCTTCACATTGTAGATAGATATTGATATTATGCAGATTTCAACACCATGCAGATGCAGATGCAAGACTAACATGAACACAACCTAAGGTGTAGTCACTGAACCTTTAGCATTGAAATTTTTTCATCATCAAGCATTTTTGGAACATTGGAGTTGATACAATCCTTATTGGTGCCACTACAACCATACGAATATGAATATGAATTTCATTACATAAGATATGAGAAACTAATATAAGCATCGGGGCACAAAAGCCGAGATTACCTAAATGTTGTTTCTAGTTGATGTTGCAAGAGTACACTAGTATCAAGGAATTCAAATCCAAGATAACCATGAGTGTGATCTTGTGTAAAGAAGCAGAGCAATAATAGTCAAGGAGTTAGTTAAGACCTCATCTTGGCATACAAGTAAACAAGATCAAGGGATGTGAGGCTTTTCCACCTTAATGCAGGAGCTCTTATCACATAAACCATATTTATTTGATGTTGTAGGATCCTTGGGACCATACTAGAAAGAAATAGACAAATAAAAGATTAACAAAATATCAATGAAAATAGATAGCATACAAATAAAATTTCAGCATGCTTCAGCCAATTTCAAAGTTTTTGGGTGTGTACATGTACAAGGTGTTGAGAAACACCATTGTGCTTGTGAGTGTGATGTGTTTGAGTTCTATCGATCTATTGTTTATGTTTGCGGTATCAATTGTGTGTTAAGAGACATAGATGCATCCAAAGATAGTGTTAATAAACACTTTTGATTAGGGTGTTGAGAAACACTTGTTTGCATCAGTAGTGAGTTGTCCTTCAGAATTGACAAGATTACTATCTTTGGTGTAATACAAAGATGTGATCTGATTGGGGAGCCATGCTCCATGGTAGAAAAATCTGATTGTGATGATAACTAACTTGACTCATACTGTGAGGACAAAGCCAATTCTATTTCCCCCAGACTATGACTCTAGATTAGTTTCAATCCAGGAGGGTTCTTTGAAGAAACAAAGTGTTCATTATCAAGCAAGATCACATTGGTTTTCCCCCAATGTCTAGAAAGGTATAGAACATTAAATATGGATTAGAAATTTGATGGATGAGAAAAATATACAATGATGGATAAAGAGGGTGAATGCAACCCTCAAAGGCAGTCTCCTCAAGATTATCCAAGCTAGGGAAAAAAGAATATAGCAATGTAGGCTCATGGAGTGGTGCTGGATAGAAAATAGGATAATGACATGATGTCATGAAAAGCATGTAGTCCAAAATAATGGACGTGTCAAGAGACTTCTAAGAACTTATTTTTCATTTTTGATCAAGACCAAGGGGTCAATTAGGTAGGATATAACTATGATAGTGCAATCAGGATAAGGGGTGATGGAGGTATAAGTGAATTTTTTGGGATTATGGTAGGAATGCTCAGAGATAGAAAGGAAAGGCTTGGTATAAGCAATATCATCATAGGGTTCCATGGATGAGAGAAAGTGAATAGGATAATCAAAAGGATAATGGATGTCAATATACATGATGCTCATGGATAGGCTCAACCTTGTCAAGATCAACAGAAGGAACATGGATGCTCATGAGCTTGTTAGATGTAAGATATGATGGATAAGATGACATGGAAGGAAATTTCCCCCAAGTGAAGAGTACAAGTAGGAGGAATTATGCATGATGCATGTTTGCCAGGTTTTCATCATGGTACTTGTCCAAAGTGCTACAAGAAGTGGTTTCACCATAGGATGGATTTATTTATCTTTACTTTTTCTACCAAGGTGCATGTTTACTAGGTTTTAACCATGGTACTTTTTCTTATTTTTTGTACTTTTTGATTTTATGGAGGAACTTAAGCTTCTAACTCTTTAGATAGTGCTCCTTTCAAAGATATGCTATGATAAGCCAAGCCCTCTGAAAGTATGCTCAAAGATGTTGAAAGAGTGATGGTAGAGAAGAATGATATAGAGGATAAGGGAGATGATAGCCAAGGATTTCTATGATAGATTGGATAAGAGGAATGGAAGGATATGGGATGGATGGGTAGGTGGTAGGTGGAGGATATTGGATAGGGTATTGAAAGGTTTGTGTAGAGGTAGATGGAAATCCTGATAAGATCAACATTGACACACCCCTTTAAGGGTAGTGGATGGATGGATGAAAAATGGAGGGAATAGCTTGAGGCTTTGATGTATGAGTAGGTATGGATCTTGGTACACAAGGACCCAAGATGGATGGAGAAGGGGTTGACCTATTCAAGGTAATGGATTTTGGGACATGAGGACCCAAAATAGAGTTAGAAGATGAGAGATGTTTAGATGGAGATGAAGTGGAAGACTTTGGAAGCTTGGATGCCAACTTGGAATTTTCCTTTTTGTTCTAGCCTTTTAAGAGAGACTTGGGAATCCACATAACTTTTAATTTTCTTTTTGTATCCAAGTACTTTAGAAGAGACTTGGGAATCCACATAACATTTGATTTTTCTTTTCTTTTGGATGATTTAGAACGTAATTCTTCCATGATGGATTTAGGAATCCATATTTTTTTTGATTTTATTCTTTGCTTAGTGGACCTTTGTAGTCTCTTGAATATTTAATTTTTCTTTTTAGTTACATGTCGATTAGATTGGACATATTGGACATAGTGATCTTCATATGTAAGTGGATTTTTGAATTTATGATTTCTTTTTTGTACATCCAAATTACTTCCAAAATACTTGGGGAGTATGGATGTGGAGGGCTAATATGACTGGTTCATACAAATTGGTTGATAGGGAGAGTTCAAGGATGCATGTATTTGTTGATCTTGATATGGGATACGATAAGTGGATGACAAGCTAGTAGTGATAGGCATGGTGGATGGAGGGATATAAGGACCCAATATAGATGGAAGGTTTGATGGTTTTAGCTTTGGGATATAGGGACCAAGGATGGATTTGGAGGATGGAGAAGGATTATGCTTACATTTGAATGGAGGGATATAATGTGTGGAAGGGATATAAAAATCTTTAGAGTGAGCTACATGACCAAGTCTCTTCTCTTTAGATTTCATCTTTATATCCATAGGTGTATGAGTAGCTTTGATAGGAGAAATTTGGAAAGGAGAAGCTGAATCTTGAGGGGATATATTGTTCTGCAAGGGATTTTGAGGAATGATGGTTTCTGGATATGGAAGAATATGACAAGGAGATAATGGGATGCTCTGGTCTTAACAAGGATCTTTAGATGGTGTACAAATAGTACTTTTCTCTTGATTTTCAATAGGCTCATTAGAGATGGTGGAAAGGATATCTTGATCTTTCTTGGGAGATGGAGGGCTATCTTCTTGGAAGAAATGGAAGGGGATGATAAAATCATCATGAGAATCTTGAGATATGTGACTTTCGTTAACCATTGGATAAAGATGGTTGGTATCTTGATCTTGATCATTACTGATATTTATTTCTTCACACTTTGGATTTTCCTCTTGACATGGAGCCACTTCTAAGGACAAGGTAGGAGTTTTGGTATGCATAGGGGATTCTTGATAGGATGATGGAATATCATTTTGAGTAGGCATGATAGTCATTGAAGCACATGGACGCTTTGGGTCTATGATCTTTGAAGCCTGAGAAAGACTTGCAGCCATATACTGATTAGCTTGGATCTCTTTTAGAGGTAGTCCTTGAGGGTAGACATAGTCATCATTAGGCTCATTTCTTGATACAGATGGTGTGGCTAGTTTTGAAGCTTGTGGAGATAAAGGAAGAAGTAGATGTGATATGTGAACCATTTCTAGACATGGATTCTTGATATTGATCATTCTTGAGATTTGTATCTTATTCTTCTTTAGATAAATCATTAGGATTGTCTGGTTTAATTATGTCATAATCAAGAAGATCTTGGATTTTATGTTTTAACTCCATGCAAGCTAAAGTTTAATTCTCATTTATTTGATGATATGCACAATAGGTACTCAAGAAATTCAATTCACATGATGTGACTTGAGGTAATGTGATGAGGTCATGCTCAAGAAGTTCTTCCAATGTTGATTCATAAGATTGTCCCAAAGGAGTGAAGTCCCTCTTGCATTTAACCTAAGGTTTTTCTTTCATGAGGTTACTAATCCCTTTGGAGGGAGACTTCATGGTGTTTTCAACAGCTTTGAGGGCTTTGGATTCACTCTCTAGATCAAATATAGCATTTCCATACCAAGATTTCTCCATGGTGAAAGGAAGTGGAGAGGTGTGAGAATCATGATCAAATAGCGAAGGATAGATTGATCTTAATGAGGATTTTTTGGATGGTGTATCATTTTCCCCCTTTAATTCCTAGAGTTTAGATATCAAAGTTTGAAGTTGTTTTGATAAATTTTCCATAAGAATCTCTTCTTTCACGTTGTTAGGACCATAAGGTTTAGCCCATTTGCTTTTAGACATTGTAAGATTATCTTGATGTGCTTTCTTAGAAGATTCATGAGAGGGTATGATGAATCAATTGATCACCTGACAAGTGTTGAAGTGATATCTAAAGTACTGACTAAGTCCAATACCAAAAGACAAAAGAGATAATGTTCAATTGAGAGAGATATAACAAAGACTCTGATCTTGAGTCAAGGTTAATGAACCTGCTCTCGCAACTCAAGATAAGGACAACATAGACAAAGATGATTAAGGTAACAAGTCACTTGGACTAGCACAACAAAGTCAGATTTCAAATCAGCAAGCGAGTCAAACTTTCAACAGATTGCATTCAATGACAAACTAAGAGTCATGTTGTGAGAACACAAATTTTGTGAAAATTTGGATAGAACCATCATGACATAATACCAATTTGGATAGAAATTTGACTGATTTTTAGAGTTTTGACACTAGATGCAGAAACTTGGATAAGAGTTTGTCAGTTTAACACCTAAGAGTGCATATCTTGAGTTTGTTTGAGCATTTTGATGTTTTTTTTATTTTTTAGTTTCTGTTTTAATATTTCACTCACGCAAGACACATCAAGAAGAATGTTTGTTGTAAAAAGAACAGACACACCACAACCTAGGTAAGCTAGGGAAATATCTGTTGAATTTCCACTTGAACCAAAGTTTAGCCATGCCTACTCATAGTGAAAAACTTAGAAGCTTGGAGGCATGGGCTCCTCCTTACAGTGCACTCACTTCTCAAGCACACCAAGCTTCAAATCCCAAGGGTAATCACTTCCCAAGGGACCATTGTCTCTACTAAGAGCTGTGAAAATGTGGGATGTCTTATTTGGTCTCTAACCTTCTACGCCAGTAGATATAGGGATTTTTGGTCACTAGAACAAATTTTTTAGTCATGGAATCCATTCAGGTGGCTATACATGCGACAAGTTAGCCCCATTAAGGAGGCCTCCCAACCTACAAAAGTTAAGTTCTATAGGTTTTGACGCACCATGAGGATACTAAGGGAGATCTTCTATTGGCATAGAAAAATTGACACTTGTTCAATGTGAGATTAATCACAATGACATTTTTATATATCGGTTTGGAAGGGCTTGGCTTTAACCTATTACCGATTGGGCAATCCCTCTCACCAACTTTGTGAAAGCTCTCGGGAGGTAGCCATGCTAAAAGATTTGCATGAATTTCTCTTAAACCCAAGATCTGTGAAGGCGAGGGGAGAGGATACATTCATGCAATTATTTTGGATTACTAGTCTAGAGAAGACTTCAAACACATAAGAAAAGTGATTCTTTTTAAGCACCAAATCTGAAGTATTATTTAACTACAAAATGCAGACATGATAATTTTGGAAGACACACAAAGTCTTCGACAAACATCCTGCATCAAAATCATTAGTATTTTATGATTTTTTCTTCATTTACAATGTCCTGCAAACAACTGTTAGGTTGTAATCAAAGACAAGCATCAAGAAGAACAAAGCCAAAAATTGGTCAGCATTAGAAAAATCATAAAATAAGAAAATTTATTGCATATTTAGAAAGTAGATGAAAAATCATGCACTTTCAAAAAAAATTGTTCTAAAAATATTACCGTATGAGCCCAAACAAGGTGTTAGGGATTTTTCTTATATGAACCATAGTGCTTGAAATGACTACTTGAACACCATGCCTTCTAATACTGATTCAGGGACAAGAAAAGCCTAATTGCTAAGGAATGGATAAGGTCCTTCTTCATTTTTGAGCTCCACATATACTCAGGAAGGTTTTATCTCTTATGATTGCTGTTTACACAGTATGTGTTAATGTGGACACTGATTTTCTATGTACCTTTGTTAAACCAACTGATAAATCACCTTGCAAATGACCAAGCATAACCAGATGCAAGATTTAACCATACAAACTATGATCTTAAATATAGCAAAAACCAGTGATACAAGGATTCTCATCCTTCTTCCTTTTGATGTAGGAGGGATAACCTAATGATTCACTCTCTAAGGAATCAATAAAGTGGACACTGTCCTGCTGACATAGGTCCTTACTGAGTTCAGCTCATTATTCTGAAAACTAGATGAAATTGATTAATTTGTATATGACTGAATGGAGAAAACATTTGCTCAGCAAACTCTAGATCAGTGCCTATTCCTTGGGCAAAGAGTCAATGAAAACATATATCAAAAACATGAAACTAATGCAATACTGAAGGATGCCTCACAAACTTCATGCAATCCAGATTGAATGCCTCACAAACAATCTTCTCAATGCAATATTTCTTCATCAGATCTTCACAACAATGTCCTGCTCTCTGAAATCATTTACAAAATTTAACTCTCTCCTTGAGAAAGACTCACAAATGATTAGACACACTACCTTGTAGTAGGTATATTCCAGATGCCTTACAAATGAACTATACTAGAGCA
>MU225568.1:3016914-3031560 GCA_018584345.1 Thuja plicata
GGGGGGGGGGGGGGGGGTTGAATTAGTGGCCTCAAAAATTTATCCTTCAAACATTAACCACCAATCAAATAAACCTCAGATTATTTAGTCCCTACAAGATGCATGCCATGAAATACTTATAATGAATAACTATCTATCGGTTTTTCTTGTCTATCCTTATTCTTCTTGATTACCGATAAACAGTATAACTATTTATCAAAACTCAGTGAATAAGCAGAGTATATCGATCAACCCAGTGTTAACTATGTCAGATACAAAACAATAAAGAAATGAATCATACACACATAACACATGAATTTTTAACATGGAAACCCTACTAAGGGAAGAACCACTGAGACCGGTACCCCAAATTTTCACTCTTTTGAAGTGAGCCCTGTTAGGAGCCAACCCTGTTAAAGGTTACAAATAAACTATTAAGTGCGACCTTGTTAGAGGATTTTATACATAGAGGTTGTCACTTATTATCGGGCATCTATTGCTACCATCCTTGAATCAGCCTCCTTTTCAAACTGTCAATAGGTATTGGGAAAATCCAATGCTACTTTCATGAATCAATCTTTTTGGCACTCCTTGGGATGTACCTCAATATATAGAAGACTGTTGAGTCTTGATCTATTAAAAGACTTGATGCTTCAATGGTTAAATTGAAACACTATGACCTGTTTCTAATGCAACTTTGAATTGCATATTTTCATATCTATTTAAGTACATTACCTCTCTGGTCAATGTATCAATTCAATTCTTTGTGCTCCACACTTTCGGCTCTATGATGATGTGCTTCACTGTTCATCGATGTCTCCAGAATTCTTTAGCTCTCCTTCAGCTTGTTTGATTAGGACTATATGAAGTTCTTCTTCATCAGTTTCTCTTCAGCATCCTCTTTTATTCACTCCCCTTAATCCCCTTTTCATGAATGTGTTGTTACAAAAATGAATTAAGCTTGTCTCTTGATTCTTGACGTGAAAAACAATGCAGCCAATTTGATTTAAAGCATAACTCCTAATTTATATTGTAGTTATCTTCTTGCCAACTGTACAAATCTTCTTTAAATCAATTATTTAACTCTGGTCAAATAATACAAGGAAAACAACCAGTCAAGTCTATCTTTAGCTCTTGCTAGCTAGATATTTTGTCATTTTTTGAACTCTATGTTCCATCGGTCAATTCTTCAGTTAGTTGTTGGTGACAACTGACAGTTCCGCTGGCATGACTCTAGTTAGCTTCGGGATCTCCATCCATTGGGCATCATTAGATTTTTACTCGTCAGGCAACTCTATTTTCAGCTTGTTGGGCATCCTGTGGTTTTGCTTCGTCGGGCAACACTGTCTTCTACTCGTCGGGTATCACTGTGACTTTTCTTCTTTGCCTTTACCGATGGTGTGCACTTCGTCACTGTTATCTGTCACTTACTGAATACTTGACATTTATGCATTTTTGAAAGCATAACCTTTGTTCTATTGATTCTCTGAAGTCTTTGACATTATGTACATGACCGTACAGATGATATCAAGTTGACATTAATGATAATACAAACCATTAACTGATTTAATGCTTTGCATTATCTTCAACTTAACATTATCAAACATTCAATCAGTTACATGTCATCACCACGGTGGTGGGCCGACAGAGGCTGTCGGCAGCCTGCTGCCTACAACAACATAGACTATCGCGCAGTCTTATTGCGTAAGCTCCATGCCACGCTATGGCAGGGGTAGGGTCCACGGGACCCCCCAATAAGTTTTTTTTTTTTTTAAAAAATTAAAAATTGTTAGTTTAGATTTTGTTTAATTAGTAAATTTTGTTTTTATTTTAGTTTTTTTTTTTTTTTAATTTAAAATTGTATTAAATTTAAATGATTAAATTTTGTATTTAGTTTGTAATTTAGTAAATTTTAATGGTAATACCTTATTAATATTATTTATTAACATTTGATAATTTATTTTATTAATGTTAATAGTTAATAGTTAATATAGTATTAAATATGATATTTATTGTTGCTCTCCTTTTTAAATTAATTTAAATATGATTTTTCTTTCATAAATTAATTCTAGAGGATCATAATATTTGTAATGTTTTGAATTGTGAAATATCTATTTGGAAATTAGTGCCTGTTGTATAGTTATCATCGAATTTTGATTATGGTTAATATCTAGAGGATAGATTCTAGAATTCATTATTGGATTGAAGTTTGAGTTGTCCATGTTAGTTATATTTGCATCAGGATATTATTAGGAACTATCTATTTGGAATGAGTGTTATGTGCGTGTTTATGAGCTCATTTTCATTATGTTATGGGTTTGGGACTTAGTTTTTCCTTAGAAAAGTATAGAGGCTTTGGGATGTGTTTTCTATGTTGCATCCTAATTATGGTTTCAATTTGATCCGTTGTAACCCAACCCTTAACCTGGCTTAATTTTTTTGTTTTGTGTACTGTGAGTTGTACTTATATGTGATCATTCCTGATGTTGAGAGGAACTGGACTTTGTGATTTTATGTTGTGTACCACTTCTAGATCAGTATGTGTGATTAGTGAACCTAGGGTAGGTTATCTATATGTGTAGTAGGGGGTGGCTTGCAATAATGTGTTGGGGCCCACAAGTGGCTACCAGGATCAGTTATTGCAAGTTTCTTAATCCAATGATAACATTAAACACATTGAGAGACTTAAAATGAATTAATAAGATAAAGGGCTCCCACATGCTTGAGTGCTTGTATAGGCTAAGATGGAGTGTGAGAAGATGCTTTCCGCCTTGCGAGGTGTGGGTCTTGCATAGTTAATGAATTTGTCTTTATGAGAAGTTATTGATACCGTATATGGTCACTTAAGTGTTAGGGTCTTGAGAGAATTCTAGGAAAATACTTAAGGGTTAGACATATATGATGACACCTTCCTATCCACAGTCTAGGTTTCCTACGTGTTTCAATTGCCTTTGGTTTAGTGAGTCATACCTCATAGCTTGATTTGTACACTTTGAGTTAGCTAGCTTTCAGGAACCGCTTTCTTAGATGATCCTTTATCTTTGGTTTGATATCTGAGTGGGGTTTTCTTGTTATCTCTTCAGTACGGTGGGGTGGACTGTTACAGTTCCACATGAATGGGTGGTAATGATTCTTTACCATTTGAGATTCCACGTTTGTGTGCCAGTACTAGATGTACCTTGGTTTTTTTGTACTTATCTTACTCTGATGGAGGTTTTGATCTTATCATTTCTCTATTGTACATATATTTATCGCATGTGATACTTGAATTTGGATAACTGTAATCTTAATGTTTTAAGTGATTACCAAATACCATGCGACATGTTCAAGGAATGTAGGTTTGAGGTATACCTGAGGGTATCAATTGTAATTTGTAACTAGTTCTTTGATGTTATTATGTAATATATTTGTATGATGAGATTCATTGGTTATGGATATCTCATTGAGTTTTGGTTTTACGTAATTCTAGTCATGGGACCCTTGAGTTTTGTAATCTATGCTTGTTTGTGTTATGTGAGTAAATGGTAATTGCCTCCGCTTTAATGTATGTTCTTATTTGTAAACTTAAAATATATATATATTCTACAAACATAGTATCATGTTTAGGTTAGATTCTCTTGGGTTCCCTGGCAGGGTCTATAATAAGGTTTACAAATTTATTATTCTATTTTATCATTTTAGAAACAAATCTGTTTTATTCAACTAACTTAATCTTATCTATTTATCATTTTGGAAACAAATTTGTTAACTGATTTATTTCCAATTCAAAAATTAGTTGATGACATCATATGCATTTTTAAAGATTTAATTTATTTTAAATGCACATTTTAATTCAAAAATCAGTTGATGACATCATATGCATTTTAAAAGATTTAATTGATTTTAAATGCACATTTTGTTGTTATTAATTAATTTAATTCCTTTTTGAATTTTATTGAAAATTTAGTAATTTTATTTAATTAATATATTAGAATATCAATTAAATAATTAACTCAAGGTTTATTTTCCAATATATCATATTTTTAGGAATTAATTAATTAATCAAGTATGATGATTAATTAGGACCTAGGATTCAGGTCAGATTAGCTTGAAATTGATGAATTGCTAGTTTGGTTTAGGACTTAGAATTATCAAGATTAGGGTTTCTTGATATGGGACTGAAATTAGGGGTCTAGGGTTTAGGTGACCACTTTTAGGTCATTATAGGTAGAAGGCATTACAAATACATCGCTACCCTATGATATTAATGCTTTTTTTTATAAAGAAGTTGATACATTTGAGGAACTCCATTTAGAAATAGACTCAAATGAATATGAGTGGGAATCCCCACACACCCCCAACACCCTACATCTCAACGTTGTCATAGCCTATCTATCTTTGCATGATAGACCCACAAATCACCAATCTTGGATTGATCAATTTTGGAACCGATCTTAACCTTCATCTTCATCCTCTTCAAAAACCCATGAATCAATTACTAATTCATATATCAATACCTTAACAAGACTCCCCATTTCATCCTTCCAAACCAAAGATAGCATAGCTTTGGTTTATCCTGACCTTATCAATTGGGAACAACAAAATCCACCGACCATAGATGTTTTTTAGAATGATGAAGCTATTTTTGAATTATTCAAACTAAGATAAGGAATACCTGTGGGTGACCACAAGTAAGGTTTACAGAATACTTTAGGGAGATATATCAATCCTCTAGTTGTAAAATCGAAAGGCAAGAAATAAGGCTATTAGGTGAAAACTGAAAGGCACCTTCTAGTTGTAAAAATAGTAAAAATAAAAGACATATCTGAGGGTGAAAACCTCTCTGAGGTGCCCAAGGATGGAGAGATTGATATAATTTCCCTTATAGAATAAAAATCAACATTACTTGCAGAGAAAATAAAAACAAACAAAATTGGCATCGAATAAATGCGAAGACTAATCCACTTGGAAGAGTCATTAACATTAGAAGAAAGAGAACAGTTCCTTCAGTTCTTTAAAGATAGGAAATCAAATTTTCTTAGTCATACTCTGACATTCCTTGATTAGATCCATAATTAGTGCTACACCATTTTTGACTAAATATGGGGAAAAACCCATACAAATAGAAGTTGCGCAAGATGCATCCTAAAATTGCACTATTGGTCAAGGTAGAATTGAAGAAATTGTTAGACGCGTGTTTTTTAAGGCCTATTGACTATGTTGATTGTATATTTAATATAGTAGCTATGTATAAATCATGTGGAGTAATAAGAATTTGTACTGACTTCAGGGATATAAATTTTTCTTGTCCGAAGGATGTCTTCCCCTTACCAAACATAGTCATGATCGTTGATCTCACTTAAAGGTATAAAATGTTGTCACTAATGGATTCTTTCTCGGGATATAATAAAATCAAGATATCACCAAAATATCAACACAAGATTGCATTTAATTGTGCCTAGGGAACTTACTATTGGTGTGTCATGCCCTTTGGTCTAAAAAATGCAGGCACCAAATATAAGAGAGAAACGATGACTATCATTCATGAAATGATGCATATCACAATGGAAGACTATGTTGATGACATATTGGTGAAATCCCTAGAAAGGAACCTACATCTATGAGTCTTAGGACCAGTCTTTGATAGAAAGACTACAAGGTATGATTGACCCAAAGAAGTGTGTCTTCAGGGTCACATCAAGAAAGTTGTTGGGATTCATTATATCCCATAGAGGAATAGAGATTGATCCCAAAAAGGTTCAAGAAATTATTAATATGCGTCCACCAAAAACTTTGAAGAACTTGAGAAGTCTTTAGGGTAGGCTACAATTAGTAAGGTGATTCATTTCACAACCGGATAACAAGTGTCATTTGTTCCTGTATTTTCTACATAAGGATATAAAATTTGCATGGATAGAAAATTACTAAAGTGATTTTCAAATCTTAAAGGATTATCTTCTCTCGGTACCGGTCCTAATGGTTCCCATTCCAGAGCATCCCTTATTGTTATACATATTAGCTACAGAGTACTCACTAGGGACATTATTAGCACAAAATGATTCAGAATGAAAAGAAAGAGCCATCTATTATATTAGTTAAACACTTGTGGCTTATGAACTAAACTATACAACAATTGAAAGAGTATGTCTGGCTATACTTTTTTCTTCCCAAAAGCTTAGAGATTACATGTTGAGCCACAAGAGGATCCTCATAGAAAAAATTGATCCATTGAAATATATATTGAGTAAAGCTACATTAATAGGGAGACTTGCCAAATGGGTCATGATTCTGAGTGAGTTTGAGATTGATTGCATGGACAAAAAGAAATCAAAGGATAAGCTATCGCCAACCAACTGGCAGATGCAACATTACATTCTAGTCATCTGATGTTGATAGAGTTTCTAGATGAAAGAATATTTTTCCTTGAGGTATAAAACAAATGGAAATTATACTTTGACGGCTCTCACACACAAAAAGGATCATGTGATGGCATAGTCTTTATCACTCCCAAGGGAGATTCTATTCCAAGATCCTACAAACTAAGTTTTGAATGTACTAATAACATAGAAAAATGAAGCACTGATTATTGGGCTCAAAATAGTTGTCTAGTGAAAGATCCAACAACTACAGGTGTACGGAGATTCTCAACTAATCATCAACCAAGTAAATGGAAGATATGACACAAAGGATGATAAATTGATTCCTTATAAGGCCTTAGTGGAAGACATGAAACAAATTTTCAAATGGTATCATTTGAGAAGATCCTGAAAAAATTAAGAACAAAGAAATAAATTCTATGGCTATTGTAGGATGTTTTCTTGACATGCCACCAGATGTGACACATTGTGAATTCATGGTCGAAAAGATAATGGTCCCTACCTTTGAAGTTCCCAATTTTGAGGTCATGTGCAAAATTGTTGGTCCCAATTCCCCATGGTACCAAGATATATATGCCTACCTAAATATCCAAATACTCCCCAATGAATTATCCCAGAACCAAAATAACTCCTTGATAAGGAAAGTCTCCTGATACACTATCATAGCCAATACACTCTACCGGCATAGTCTAGATGGAATACTACTCAGATGTCTCAGCTCAGAAGAATCACAAATGATGATATTAGAGGTACATGAGGGTATTTGTGGTGCTCACTCTAGTGGCTTAACCTTAGCTAATAATTTGTTAAGAATTTGGTATTATTGACCTATAATGTAAATAGATTTTTTCCTCTATGTTCAAAAGTGAAAGAAGTGTTAGATACATGATAACCCCATCCATGCACCTTCTCAGGACCTACATCCATTAACATCACCATGGACCTTTTCATAATGGGGGTTATACCTAGTTGGAAAGATTTATCCCTTATCCTATGATTGTCATAATTACATAATCATATCCACTATGTATTTCATGAAGTGGGTTGAAGAAATCCCAATGACCTACACCACTGGCAAGTGAATTTCCAAGTTTCTTTTGAACTATATCATAATCTGGTACGATGTTCTAGAAACCATCATTAAAAATCATGGCTCCCCTTCAAAAACAAACAAGTAGATGAGCTTTGTAAGAAATTCCATATCCTCCATAGCTATTCATCACTGTACTTTCCCCAAGGTAATGGCCAAGCTAAGGCTACGAATAAAACCATTATAGAGATCTTTAAAAATACATTCAATGAAGTTGTTCATGACTAACACCTCAAACTCAACCCTTCCTTATGGGCATACAACACTAGTTTCCATAATCCCATAGGAGCCACTCTAGATTCACTAGTATACAATATCAAAGCTATCTTTCCAATAGAGTTTGAACTCCCATCATTACATGTATCACTTTAGTACATCATTTCAGATGAGGATTACAGAGTCAATACTAAAAAAGATAGAGTTTCTTGATGAAAAGAGACAAAAGGAACCAACACATTTGCAAGAATGTCATAAATGTCTCAAGAAAAGCTACAAAAAAAAGGTCATTCCTAGAGCTTTTGAAGTTGGAGACCTAGTCCTAATGGAAAATCAGAAAAATCAGGCAGAAAGAGAAAAACCAGTAAAGTTTGAACCAAAATAGTTGCCTTTATATCATCACAATAGTATATGGGTCTGGAGCATATTAGATATCCACATCAAAGGGCCAGCCTCTATCAGACCCCATCAACAAATTACATCTATGCAAGTACTATTCATAATTGTCAGAGTATACCCATTTCAAATAGGCAAAATAAACAAATACGCATCATGCATGTTAGTTTTCATACATCATAGATCATATAGTACCCATCATAAATGCATCCATCCATCATATAAAATCTTATAAAAATGCATGTAGATCATTTAATATATACTATCATATAATCTACATCACATCTAAGTCATAGCATCACATAAAGTGCATATGGAAATACAAAAAAAATTAAGTACATGACATCACATCATAATAGGAGCATATCATTATTAATTGCATCTCATAGCCTTTACATAGTGAAATAACATGTAGAATACTTTCCATCTTTTTTCTTTCATTGTTTCAACACACATGACATTGAAGTGACGCTTATAATTCAAAGGATGACACCTTTATGCAGCGAAGGATCTCTTAGCATCTAAATCACGACACTTACGAGGATTTTTCTAATGCCTTTGATCCTTCCTTTAAACATATTTAATCTTTCTTTAAGTGCATTTAATGTTTTTTATAAATCTTTGTTTTCTATTAAATAGTGCTATGTTTACTGCAAAATAATGCTTAGAAAAGGTTAAAGTAGTCCGTAAACAAATTTAAAGTAGCGCATTATCTACATTAAAATAGCATGTAGGCATCTATTTGATTTTACTTCTATAAATCATTAAAAATAGAAAGCTAATGACATTTTATTTGTCGATGGTGAAACATCAAAGGGTGAAGAAACCCGAACTTTGGATTCACAAAGAGGACAAGGAGATTAAACATTTTTCATAATATGAGAAGAACCTTCATCATTCAAGCCTTTTAGAAAATTTTATTGAAGAAGAGAAGCTTTATGAACATTATCTCAAAGTTGTTAAAGCTTATAAATCTAAATTCATTTACTTAAATTGAAGTAATTTACCTTGAAATCTTTGAAAGAACTTTAAATGTTAGGTGAATTTTAAGATTTTCATTTTGGATTTCGATTTCCTCATTTTGTGTGAGTTGTGTTGACTAACTTGTTGCAGGAGAGGATGCAAAGGAGCTAGAATGATCACCACTAGGTGAGTAGTAAAAAAGAAAACAAACATTAAAAAATGCACCTAGCTTTGCTAGCTTTGAATTGAGATATTTTTCACATCCTTTTGCATTTTCTTAAATTGTGGCATTCGAAGTTGAAATCTAGCTAATTAGAATCCTATTATTATTCATCAAAGGACATATTAGGCCTATGCTCTCAACTTTTTAAGTTGATCAAAATTCCAAACATGTCAAATTTGGTGATATAAAGAAATGTTGGAAATGAGAAAACACATAATTAAAAAACCTCCTTGTTTTTGGAAGCGAAGTGCTAGGTATATGTTTGTCACTCTTTGAGTGAACGAAAAAGCCAAAAACACTTCAAATCCCTTAGTTTAAGAGGTGAAATGAACAATTGTTAATTGTATTTGGAATTGTGAAAATAGTAGGGATATTCTCTTCACCTTTGGTGAATCAAATTCCCAAGCCTATTTGAGCTTTTCAATTTCTTTCTTTATCATGAACATGTCAGATCTTTAGTGGGCCTGCCTTTGAGATTTGCCTTTTCGAGGATGGTGAGAGGTAATGAACCAAGTGGGATACAACCATTTTTAGCTGTGTTAATCCAACCCACTATAATAAAAATGCATTCATCCTTAATGGGGCGAGTGATGAAATGAATTGAGAATCAAACCTCCTCTAGTAGTCCTTTGGGATTGCGTAAAATTGTGTTTTTAGGCTTGTGGGAGGCCTCTATAATGGGGGATGAAAATCAACAAATTTTGAATGTAATCTTGACTATAACCTAGTTAAAATAACAATGCTTACCTCTTAAAGCCACTAGTACAAGCCAATTTGACCATAGGTAGATTTCTTGGAAGACTTTCTTGTTAAAACCCATGAAAATGATCAAGAATATATACTTTTTGTGTAGAAATAGGGGTCAAAATTTTTTTTGTGTGTGTATTGTGATTGTATGCCCATTTTATAGAAGAAAAACATCCATAAAGAACTGATCACATTATTAATTTTTAAGAAAATTTATAAAAACAGTGACAAACTTCAACTTTCATAGCAAACTAACACATATGAAACTTTTTGTGATGCCTATAAACCTGAAGCAGTGCATAAAGGAACCTTTAATAATGCTTGAGATCATTTCAGCAGCACTTGGAAACTTGAAACAATGCATATCAACAATCAGACAAAGCTTACACATAGACAAGGAGTGCGTCATATTTTTCTAGTGAGCGTGTGTAATCAACTAAAACAACACATGATAGCCAATAAAGTAGTGTGTGCTAAGCAACAAAGTAGGGTGTATAGACTGAAACATCAAAACAAAGGGTATTTCCCAAGGGTTTTTGAAAATTTTGAGATTCTATCTGGATACCCTTTTTGGAGTTCTTGTTGTTCATCATCTTAAACTGATCAAATCCTATCTTTCTCAAAATTTTAATATCTTAAGAAGATTGATCAAGAAGGCTAACTTCTTTTCTTCATGTTAATGTCAGTTTACAAGATCACATTACAACTAGACGGAACATATTTGAAAGGAGAGTTACCTTTTTTGTAAGAGAAGAACCTACTTCTTCACAACAACCCTTTGAAATTAAAGAAGGGGTAACACCTATTGATATGCCATTTCCTTTTGGACTCATGGAAACTGATCTCATCAATAATGCTAATTAATGATTCCAATAACAACCAAGATGGTGAGAATAGGGATGTTAACAATAATGGGAACAATGGAGGAGGAAACAACCTTAACAATGGAGATGTGGATAGGAATAATAGAGGGAATATGGACCCTCAAGAGGAGGAGGCCACTAAAGACAGGGTTAATGAAGCAGCTCAAAGTCCCTTTTTCCATGAAAATCATGGAGAAATTGTTAGAACGAGATAGGGAAAAATACTTCTTAGACCTAGCTCAAGTGGGGGTGAAAATTCCCCATGATTATGATGTCAACAAGTTGAATAAGAAAGAGGAGGATGCTAACCCAAATTGACATCATGAATAAAAAATTTAAATTCTTTCAAATGTAATTGGATAACATGAGGAAAAATGTGGCTCCCAAGCCATTTTCAATTGAAGCTTTATTTCCATTCCCATTTCAAAAATCCCTAATTATGGTATCATTCCCCACAAATGCAGTTTTCCCTAAATATGACAAGTATGAGGGAGCATCTGATCTACAAGATCATTTGAGGGAATTTTGTGCATTAATCTTGTAATTCATGCATGATAACACATATTTAATGAGATTAATTCAAATAACTTTGGGAGGAGCTGTAATGGAATGGTTTTCCAAATTACCATTTGGTATTTGAACTTTTGAAGAGCTAGCTTCCAGATTTGTGACTCATTACTCATCTAACATCAAACATGAGGTCACCATGATTAACTTATGTAATACAAAACAACCTGATGGGGAAGCATTTTTACTTTCTACAAAGATGGAGGTTGATATTCTCTTGATACCCTAGAAGTGTACCCGAGAAATAAAAATGGACATCTTTATGAATAGTTTAAACACGGAGATGAACTATTGATTGAGATTGCAATGTCCATGTTCCTTTCAAGATGTGATTGAAAATGGATTACAAAGGAATAATTTTTGTTGAAGAGTGCATAAATCAAACTTTATAAAGAAAACAAAAACCCTCCTAACAACCACAATAATTCCAACAATCACAATCACACTTCAAATAATAGGAATCACTTTTAGCTTAAGAACACCAACAAGGGCCTTGTCAATTATGGGGTTGTTGAATCACATAATTTAAAAGCCACTCCCTTCAATCTCACAAGATATTCAAACCAAGATAATAACGTGAACCAAGAAGTCAAGGTTTCATTCAACAATACCAACAACAACAATAACAACGTGCAATACTTCACTACATATGCTTTCCGAATGGAGAGCTGCGAAGCAGACAAGAGAGCGAACGGGAGCCCAAATTCAAATTTGAAACTGGGTGGGAGTAGGACTGGTGTGAATGCTGCAGATGTTGCAGTGCATAGTAAGATGGAGGATGTTGTTGAAAATGTGAAGCTAGGGAAGGATCCCGATGCTGGACTCATGCCTGGGGACCCAGGGGGCCCAACTTAGAAATGTCAGGAGATAGGCCAGAGTGCAAAAAAAAGTGGGCCTCCCTCTTTTGGGTCAAGCCTGGTAATTCTTCCTTACCGCCGGTCAAGAATATTTGAAGTCCTTCATAGGGTAGTTTCTCTTTGGATATCCCAGACCAGATTATTGATCATGCCATAGCTAGAATGAATAATTCCCTAGTTGGAATATTCATGGGGATGAGACCCAATATTGAAGTGGTTAGAGCTTATGCCAGTAGGAAATGGGATCTAAAAGGGAAAGTTGATGTGGTTGCTATGTCAAAAGGGTGTTTGTCCTTCTTCTTCTCCTGTGAAGAGGATAGGATGAAAAATCTATGCAATGGGCCCTGGCTATTTGGAAAAAATACTCCAATTCTCCAAAAATGGAGCCCTAATATGGTTTTTGAGGAGGATGAAGTCAAACAGGTTAAGGTCTGGATAAAGTTCCATGGCCTTCCTCTTGAATACTGGACAGAGGAAATTTTTGTGGGGATAGCTAACACCTTTGGGGAGCTCCTGTCAATAGATATTGTCACTGCTTCAAGGAGAAGATTAACATATGTTAGGATATGTGTGGGTATTACTCAAAATATTGATATGCCAGAAAAAATTAACTTTCACTCTAAACTGGGGTCACGAGAACAGAAAATAGAATGAGTCAGTCCCTTTTGCATGTTTCCATTGCAAGAAGGTGGGACACTGGGATAAGAAGTACCCTTCAAAGATTATCCAAAAAATGACTAAGCAATGGATACCAGTGGGAAGAGTGAAGAAATATGGAGAGGAACAATCCTTGTGAGCCCCTAGTAAAAGCATTAACAATGATGATTCAAATACAACAAAAATTCAAAATGGTAGCAATAATATATTAAGTGGGGAGTCTGAAAGTAAGGTAGGTAATTAAAACCCTAAGATCAATATAGAGAGACAAAGGGAAGAAGGGGAGATTCAGGAAGAAAATTAGTAAGAGATGATTGATATAGTCTATATAACAAAAAAAGAAGAAAAAGAAAAGCCTTTGGTTCAAAAGGATCAGAATAAAAGGGATCAGAGGATAGAAACCAAAAAAATAAGGATAAAGTCTGGAAGGATGATTTCCAGGGGTTAACTGGTCAAGGTTCATCATATATTCTACATAAATCTCCTCATGAGATTAAGAAGATATCTTTTTAAGTTAAGACTCCTAAATGGGGGGATGCTGAAGACATAGGTCATGCTCTGTCAGGTATCCAAAGTGATGAAAAAAGTCATGGGGATAAGAAAAAATCTAAGAAGGATAAAGGAAAGAAAAATAGATCAATGGAAACAAGAAGTAAAAAATTAGGAGATGTGGGAGGAATGTTGTCTTCCCCAGGATGCCCTTTGAATCAAAAAGCTAGAGTCAAGGAGACTAAGAAGAATATTGCAGATGGAAGCCAACCCACTATAATGGAGGTGGGACCCTTTACTAAGGTATGAAGATCATTTCTTGGAACATAAGGGGACTGAATAATTCCCATAAACAAGATATTGTTAGGAATATGATAAGAGATAATAGACCTGATATTTTCTTAATTCAGGAAACCAAAATGTTGAAAGAGAAAGTGGAAAAGCTTATATTCTTTAAAAATGGCAATATTTGTGGAGGCGACTCAGAGGGTGCTTCTGGGGGTATTGCTACTATCTAGAATTGTGATTTTATCAAAGGGGATATTATTTATCAGTGGAATAATGTTATGTGTATAATATTTAAGCATCTAAAGGACAATACTTCTTGGGTTTTAACTAATATTTATGCACCTAATTCTAAAAAGGGGAGAGAGGTTTTTTGGAATAAGCTCTCCTCCTTGAGAAACAATTTTATTGATGAGGAATGGCTTGTTATGGGAGATTTCAATACTCCTTTAAAAGAAGATGAAAAAAAAGGAGGAAGCCTAATGAATTTGGATAGAAGACTTGATTTGATGGATTTTATTGACAGCCATTTTCTCCATGATATAGATTTGAAAGGTGTTAACAATACTTGGACTAATAGAAGAAGTGGACAGGATCTTATCCAAGTTTGACTTGGCAGAACCTTGATTACTAATGATTGGTTTTCCCATTACTACTACTCTTTATTGGCCCATGTGAGGGTTGGATTGGATCATAACCCTATCACTTCCTGGCAAATTTTATTTCCAAGAAAAATAATTTCCCTTTCAGATTTGAAAAAATGTGGACTATGCACCCTCAGCTATAGCATAAGATTCAAGACTGGTGGAGTATTAAAATCCATGGTACTTCCTGTAGACACCCTAAAATGGACAGACTTGCGACTTTACATTAAAAACACTAATTTTCATCTATTAATTAATGGTTTTTTAATCATTAATTAATCATCTATTTTCTTCTAAATTCATTCCCCAAATCA
>MU225568.1:3037098-3061091 GCA_018584345.1 Thuja plicata
TCATCTTTATCAAATTGACTTTGTCCAAGACAAAGGTCGGCAAATCTTATCTTTTATCATCACCACTTTGAGATCAAGTTATATCAAAATCTATCCTTAGAATTACCCTTGTCCAAAACATAACTCAAACTTTTGTTAGAAGGGATCCTCTTCTTTGTTTGCTTTATATCACTTGTTTTAGTTACAAAACCTGAACCACACTATGTCTCAAACACCTCATGGAGGACCTTACACAAGGTCTAAGGCTAGAGCCCAACCTAATGAGTCATATATCAACCATTTCCCCGCTTGGGAAATAGAGCAAGAGAACGATCCCTTCATGAACACCAGTTCTGCTCTATTCATTGAACAACCCTGTGGGGCAGCCTTTTTCCAAGATATCACAGAAGAAGAACTTGAAGATGTGGAACAAGATGCCTACTCCACCAAAGTAGTTGACGCTGTTGTAGAGAGGAACCCTAAAAATTACTTGGCCATGCTAATAAAGAAGGAAGTCAAACTCCCCGCTGAATTCAGTGTATCAACTATATGGCCCGAAAACCCTCTCACAGGTCAAAATACTACTCAGCTTCCCCAGATACTACCTGTTGTGTCACAAGTTTTTCCACCATTGGCCTTACCCACATTGACACAGACTATATCTAATCAAACCAATGACCCAACCCAAGCCAGTACATCATCTACTCAAGGCATGACAGGCTCGCAACTAAGTGCACCCATGGTCACTAATATGCCTCCACCTTTGGTCTCATGGCCAGCACAATCAAGCTCTCATGCTATGCCTTCCATCCCACCAAACACGAGCTATTCTGAAACTATGCCATTGCTGCAATCAATTCACACTATTCTTAGGATCAACACATCATACCCGCAGGGATCCATCTCTGCCAGAATGACTTACAGTCAAGACCCGCCCAAAACTACATCTTTGCCCATTCTGACACCCTTCCAACCTCCGCAACAACAACCCCAGCTTTAGTTACCTTAGTTCCAAACTCCACAATAGTAACCCCAGCTTCAGTTGCCTCAAATCCAACCTCTGCAATAGCAACCCCAACTTCAGTTGCCTCAGTTCCAACCCCCACAATATCAACCCCAGCTTCAGTTGCCTCAAATCCAACCTCCGCAACAACAACCCTAGCTTTATTTGCCTCAAATCCAACCTCAGCAACAACAACCCTAGTTTCAATCCCAACCTTAGTAGCAGCACTACCTACCCTAGCATTATCAACCCTAGTTTCAGTCACAATAGCAAACACATCAAAACCCACCATGGACTACTCATGTCCCTCCTATTATAAATCAATCGGTGGGGAATCAATATCAAGTCCCTAGGATGAAATCCTATGTTCCTACTCAAGGGACATAGAGGTGTAGCCTCATACCCACCATGGCACAAAGGAATGTCCATACGCATCAGCCTCAATATCAAACGGACATGCTAATGCAACAAATGCAAACCCTTAAAACCCAAATGATGGATATGCAAAATTAGGGGAAAACTAAATCCTATACCATAGAGGATTTATACCCATACCACTTTGACCATTCTCTTCAAATATCTCCATTCCCAAACCACTTCTCGATGCCAAAATTTGACAAATACAGGGGCAGTACCAACCCTATTGAGCATATCTGAGAGTTCTTTGCTAGTTGCGTTGAATTCGCTCATGATGAGACATATCTAATGTGACTGTTCCCATAAATTTTAGCTAGACTAGCAATGGAATGGTTCTCACATCTACCTCATGGCATCCAGTCTTGGGGAAAATTGGTTGAAAAGCTCATAGCTCACTTCCATCATAACATCGAGCGCAAGGTTAGCATCAAGGACCTTTGCGACATTAAACAAAAAGATGGGGAGTCTTTTGTGAAATTCTTACAAAGATGAAGGAATATGGAAAACCACATCACATATGATGTGCCTGAAAAAGACTTAATAGTCATGTTTGTTGACAATTTGATCCTAGACATGTCATTCACAACAGAGTTGCAGTTAGCTCCAAACTTCACACAACTCATCGAAAGAGGAGTTCGTTGTGAGAAGAACTTGGTCAAATGAGGAATCCTTACAGATCCCACACAAATGAACACAAATAATAATGCAACAAAAAAATCTAAGTGGTAGAACAAGAACAAAAATGTCACTAGCGATGGTGTCATTGATGTAAAGATAGTCAACTATGCGCAACCCAAGGTGTCACTACAAGGCACACCTATGGAAAACCAAAACCCCACAGGGCCCACTCAACAAGAATACACCCAAAAAAAACCTCCCCCTATACAAGCGGTCACTGTGTCAAACAGTCATCAACAGAATCAACGCAAACCATGGTTTCAATTCCAACAATGAGATTTCACACCATTGGGAGAGCCAATAGAGTCAGCTTTACGTAAGCTGATACAATCAAACACTATCACTCTCCTAGAAATCAGAGACTTTGAACAAGACAAAAACAAACCAAGGTGGTATAATGACAAATACTTCTGTGAGTTTCATTGGGTCAAGGGGCACAAAACAACCAACTGCTACTGATTGAAGCATGCTATTCAAGATATGATTGACACAGGGATCATTGATGTGACGAATACTCAAACTAAAGGATCAACTGATCACACCATTTTCAATGATACCTTCCATGATCACAACAAGGGAAAAGCCTCCGGGTCTGGTGGACAAACCAATAAAGTTAACTATACATATGCCAACAATGACAATGTCATAAATTGCATAAATCCTTTAGATAATCATGTGGCCACAATCACTATTAGGGACCAAGGTAACAATTGCACTATAACTACACGTCATGCTAGAGTTGTCTTGCAAGGAGTACCATCCTTAGCTACTACAACAGCCAATCCTACAAAAAACTCAGATCCACAAACAAGCATAGTAGACCAACTAAAGTGCACACCTGCCCAGATATCCATGTTTTACCTATTGCGCATATCTCCAAAACATAAAATGGCACTTGACCAAGCACTTCAGAATGTAGTTGTCCCAAGGGACATAACACCCGAGAGCTTCCAAACAATGGTCAATCATATAGCAGCTAACAAACATTCCACATTCACAGACCATGATGTGCCACTGCATAAGCCCCTGCATAATGACCCTCTACACTTACTTGTCCAAATCCACGAAAGCGCTGTCTATAGGATCCTTGTTGATGTTGGAGCTGGGTTAAACATTTGTACTCTAAAGCTAATCAAGCAACTGGGTTATTCAGAATCAAGAATTGATGTCAGAAGGAGGATAAATATTAGAGCCTATGATGAAGAGGAAAGGTCCTCTAAGGGTATTATCATTCTACCTGTTCGCATTGGTCCTGTGGTTAAAAACACACCCTTCCAAATCTTAGACCTTGAGTTGGGATACAACATGTTACTAGGGAGACCTTGGATACATGAAATGCAAGCTATACCTTTGACATACCATCAATGTATCAAGTTCCCTCACCAAGGGGAGGAGATCATCATAGAGGGAGATCCCAATCCCTTCCAATATTGTAATGCGGTCCAAATCAGAACTGAAAACCAGGTACCATCAAACCAAGATGCAAGCTTCTCATCCTCTTCAAATTTGAATCCCAAAGATGTCACATGGGCAGTGGGAAAGATAGTCATTAACCAAGATGCAAGTACCTCCTCCCCTTCAAATTCAAATCTTAAAGATGTCACAGAGAAAGCAGGCAAGATATCCATCATGGACAAGGGATGTGGTGAATATAGATATGAAGAGGCTTTCACCATCACATACATGCCTCTAAGCCCAAGAACTCACAGTATGCCACAAACTGTTATTGCAACAGAAACTCTGCAGCCAGTTCTATTTAGATGTACACCCACAACCTTTGTCCGATGGGGAGACATAGCGGAAGAGAATCCTTTTGAGCAAGACATCAATACCTGGTTATACCAAGATTCCCCTGAGACAATCTGACCACCACTACCTTTGGCAAACTATGGTAACGGTTACACAATGATACAAAGATCTGGGTACAATGGTACCACTAGACTGGGGGCAAGGCAACAGGGCATATATGAATTGCCTCTCCCACCAACCCAAAGAAAAACTAGAGGTTTGGGATATGGACAACAAAGCACTATTTTAGTGATCCAAGACATTCAAGTCAATCAAAAGAAAGTAGTAGAGATGCACCGGGGGCACAACACTAAGCATGTCCTAATAAGAAACATATTAGCGTAGTTGTTTCCCACCGAAGAGGGAACCACATAATCCCAATTAAACCTACATATAGAAATCGATGATAACCAAGGAAGTGAGACATCGAACAAACATTCCATTGAGACAAACTCCCATGAGTATGAGTGGAGATCCCTCCATGACTCTGAACCCTCAATCCCTTATTTTTCCCCTCAAGTTGATATTATCATAAACATAGCAGACCTATTTGAACAACTGACCATTATCGAACAACCTTGTATAGACAAAAATATCATTCATCAGACCTCAAGTGGTGCATCCTCATCATAGTCCAATTTTGTAGGCACCATATCAGCAGTCCCGTTCAGTCAACCAAAGCCAAACAGTAGTGAAAGTGTCTGTCTCGTACACCCTAAGCTTATAGAGTGAGATCAACAAGGACTACCTAATCTTGATGTCTTTGAAAATGATGAGGCAATAGCTCATTTCATGGGACTAAGGGAAGGCATTCCATTAGGAGATCACAAGGTAGGATTCTCTATCAACCTAGACAGAGTAGCATACTTTGGGGAGGAAGCTCCTCTTTCCAGTCCACAAAAGAAAAAAGAACAAAAGAATAAAAAAGGTAAAAGAAGACGTATCTTCTGGTGAAAACCTCATAGAGGTGCTAGAAGATGGAAAGAAGGAATTTCTCCCCCTGACAGAGGAGAAATCAGAACTACTAGCCAAAGAGACAAAGGAAATCAACTTGGGGGATAACAAGAACCCAAAGAACATCTACTTAGCAAAATCTCTCACCCCTGAGGAGAGAGAATAGTTCATCAATTTCTTCAAGGAAAGAATGATCAATTTTGCATGGTCTTACTCAGATATGCCAGGTTTAGATCCAGAGTTTGTGCTACACCACCTCCCATTGCTACCAAACGCAAAACCTGTCAAACAGAAGCTAAGAAAGATGCACCCTCACATTGCGTTGTTAGTCAAGGAAGAACTGAAAAAGATCCTACATGCTAAATTCATCAGACCTATACCATATGCAGATTGGATATCTAATCTAGTACCAGTTATGAAGCATAGTGGTCAAATACAAATTTGCATAGACTTCCGGGATCTCAATATAGCATGTCCCAAGCATGACTTTCCTTTACCAAACATCGATATGATAGTGGACCTAACTGCCGGGCATGAAATGCTATCACTTATGGATGGATTCTTAGGTTAAAACCAAATAAGGATAGTGCCAGAGGACCAACACAAAATAGATTTCACATGTCCTTGGGGAACATATTGTTGGAATGTCATGCCATTTGGTCTAAAGAACTCTAGAGCAACATATCAGAGGGCAATGACAACCATATTTCATGATCTCATCCACAAGACAATGGAAGATTATGTGGATGACATACTAGCAAAGTCCATACTTCGAAAGGATCATCTACAGGTTTTGGGACCCATCTTTGATAGAATGGAGGAATTCAAAGTCTGACTAAATCCAAAAAAGTGTGCATTCAGTGTCACAGTGGGAAAATTACTAGGGTTCATAGTATCACACAGAGGAATTGAAGTGGATCCAACAAAGGTCAAGGCAATATTGGACATGCCTCCACCATCGAACCTAAGACAACTAAGAGGGTTACAAGGAAGGCTCCAATCGATCAGACGCTTCATAGATCAACTAGCAGACAAGTGCCACCCATTCCAACACCTATTGCGTAAAGACATAAAGTTCATATGGATAGAGCAATGTGAACAGGCATTTCAGATATTCAAAAACTACCTTCTAAAGTCTCCTATATTGGTACCACCAGTACAAGGTAGACCATTGCTTCTATATATCTTAGAAACTGAATCAGCATTAGGTGTCCTCTTGGCACAACATGATGATGCAGGAAAGGAGAGGGCCATCTACTATCTAAGCAGGACTTTGGTTGGATATGAGCTAAACTACACACCGATAGAGAAGTCATGCCTGGTAGTTGTTTTTGCTTCCCAAAAGCTAAGACACTACATGTTGAGTCACCAAACAAAATTGGTCGCACATATTGATCCTCTCAAGTACCTATTAAGAAAAGCAACACTCACTAGACGACTGGCCAAGTGGGTAATGATCTTAAGTGAGTTTGACATTGAGTATGTAGACAAAAAAGCTATCAAAGGACAAGTAATCGCCAATCAACTAGCAGAGGCACCAATTCAAGACCACCAACCTATTGTTTCAGATTTTCCTAACGAATCTATCATGACACTACAATCGGTGATCGAAGTATGACAACTTTATTTTGATGGATCATGTACAAACCATGGAGCAGGGGCAGGGATAGTTCTTATCACTCTAGATCATGATACAATTCCAAAGTCCTTTAGACTCAACTTCCCATGCACCAACAACGTAGAAGAATATGAGGCACTGGTAATTGGTCTAAAGATAGCAATATAATGGAGAATCAAGAACCTGAAGGTCTTTGGAGACTCACAGCTAGTCATTAGTCAAGTAAACAATGACTACATTACCAAAGATGAGAAGCTCATCCCATACAGAGCCCAAATGGAAGGACTGCATATGAAATTTCATTACATTCTCTTTGAGAAAGTCCCAAGAGTATAGAACAAAGTGGTAGATGCAATGGCTACCATAGCATCACTAATTGATATGCCAGGTAATGATACCAGATTCCAGTTTCTAGTGGAGTAACTCTTGGTGCCATCACATTAGGCATCTATCACAAAATCAGCACGTGTCCTTGTTGGTCCTAAATCCCCATGGTACCAAGATGTCTATAGCTATCTCCAAAACAATGTCTTACCCCCAAACTTGTCTAGGAACCAGAGAAAAGCCCTCATCTGACAAGCCTCTAGGTATACCATCCTCTCCACTACTCTATACAGACAAAGTCTCGATGGAACATTACTACGATGTCTCACTTCCATGGAATCCTAGAAAGATTTGTACGAGGTACATGAAGGAATATGTGGAACCCACAAAGGTGGCAACAACTTAGCTAAGAAAATAATCCGCATGGGATACTATTGGCCCACAATAGAGACATATGCACACAAGCATGTCCAAAGGTGTAGACAATGTCAAATGCATGGAGACCTCATCCATGCACCAACCTAGGAATTAAATCCCATCACATCACCATTTCCATTTTCAATGTGGGGATTTGACCTAGTGGGTAAGATAACACCTTCTTCAGCAAACAGACACAAGTACATCATAGCAGCTACATAGTACTTTACAAAGTGGGTGGAAGCAATTCCCCTTACTTACATCACTAGAAAATAGATAGCAATGTTCATACTTAATCACATCATCTATCGATATGGGATCCCCCAAACAATCCTGACAGATCATGGTACCCCTTTCCAGAACAAGGATGTGGAAGACCTATGTGAATAGTTCCACATCAAACAATGGTTCTCCTCATTTTACTACCCTCAAGGGAATGGAAAAGCCAAAGCTATGAATAAAACAATCTTGAAGATTTTGAATAAAATAGTGAACGAATCAGGGAGAGACTGGCATTTATAGCTTAGTCTCGCATATGGGCATACAGAACTAGTGTGAGAACACCAACAGGAGAAAATCCTTTTTCCCTAGTCTATGGAATAGAGGTGGTATTACCCCTCAAAGTGGAAATCCCATCCCTAAGAATATCATTGAAGAACCTAGTTTCCGACGAAGACTATAGAGTAGCAAGGCTCAGTGAGCTAGAGTTACTAGATGAAAGAAGACAAAATGCCTTTGACCACTTGCAAGACTATCAGAATTGCCTTAGAAGGAACTATCATAAGAAGGTAAAGCCAATAAAATTTAAGGTAGGAGACCTCATCCTCATGGAAAATAAGAAGAATCAAGTAGAGTGAGTCAAACCTAGTAAGTTCAAGCCTAACTGGCTAGGACCTTTTGTCATTGTCAACTCTACTCAGAGTGGGGCATTCATACTAGCAACACCAGAAGGAGATCAGCTCCCCAGCTACATCAACAACATGCACCTAAAGAGATTCTACCCTTAAAGGTCTCTATGGTTAAGGCATTTATCTACATATCCAAAAAATACCCAAAAAAATAAAAAAAATACAAAAGTTACCTTAGTGAAAACCTGGCAATCAGGCGCCTTGGTGACAATAAAAAAAAGAAAAAAAGAAAAAAAAAAGTAAAGAGAAAACAACATCGCTCTCTCAGTGAAAACCTGGCAATCAGGTGCTATTGAGTAGGTACCTTGGTGAAAACCTGACAAACAGGCGCCAAGTGTTCAAATCTAGCTTCACCATCAATGACCTCTAAAAGCTTAAGCACACTTCAAAATGCAAGACTGACTATCCCAAGCAATATCTAGAAGCACAATCCCCTATGAGCACCAAGCACTTACCCATGGTTACTTATTGGTCCACTAGACTAGGGGGTGATTCCAAGTATCCAAAAGTTCTAAAAAATCCTAAAAATTGGAAAACTCATCAAAAATCCTAAAAAGATCAAAAATCAAGAGAAAATCAATCTTCATAAAAAAAAAACAATCAAAAATTGCAAAAATCCCAAAGAAATAAAACCAACTTGGTCATTAAGAAAGCAAGGGGCAAGCATGCCCAGTCAATCAATTGTCACAATCATCAGCTTTGCAAATCAACATTGGGCCCATCTGACACAGCTTGATTAGCTGCCAAATTGATCAAATCAAAATCTATCAATCAAAATTGTGACAATCATGAGCTTTGCAAACAAGCATTGGGCACATCTGCAACAGCTTGATCAGCTGCCAATACAATCAGAGCAATTAAATCTATCAATCAATATTGTCACAATCATGAGCTTTGTGAACAAGCATTTGGCCCATCTGACACAGCTTAATCAGCTGCCAACACGATCAATCAAATCAAGCCAATCAAGCCTATCCAAAGAGCCAAGCTAGTCAAGAGATCCAACTGCATCGAGGAACCACACAAAAATGTTGACTAGGTCAGTCAAGTCAGTCAGATGTCAGTCTATATTTCATGTTTATGTTCTTACGCTACTCCAGGATCCACCATGTGAGGAGAGTAGCTATGATAGATTATGACTTATTTTCTTTGATTGCTGTCTGTTGAATGTTCACTTCAATTTCAGGGCCATGATGATTTAGGATAAATGCGATAGGCGCTGTCACCTATCTGGTAGCCATGCAGTTCCATGATCTAAGCTTAACCCTAGGAAAGAATTGGACATTCCTTCTCTTTTATTTTGCTTGTTTGCTTTATAGAATCAAGAACTCACAGCACTATTCAGATGGACTCTGAGTTGCTTTGGAGTTCTATCTTGGTTTCTATGGTCTTTCCCTTTATGTTACAAACAAGAGCTTATGATTGTATCCAGATGGACTCTAGGGGCGTAGGAGTTCTATCTTGTTTGTTTGGCTTTCCCTTTTAGAAATCAAGAGCTCACAGTGTTATCCAGATGGACTCTGGGTACATAGGAGTTCTATCTTGGTTTCCTTGTTTTAGATTAATTTCCAAGGCCAAGCGGTATCTAGATGGTTAATATTTGGGTGCTTTTGGCTGTCTTTCTTTTCAAACAGGGAACATAGTTGAATCTAGATGGTCAATATTTGGGTTCACTATGGGTCTCTTTCTATTCAATCTCTCTACTCCTTCTGTTATCAAGAGGTTGTGGTGGTATCTAGGTGGTATGTGATCTGGATCATTCGACACTCTTCTGGAATATCAGAAAATGCAAAAAAAAAAGATGCAATGATGACAAATATTGGAAACAAGGGCAGCAACTTGGGACATTCATCCTTTCTATCAGATCATATCTATCCAAAAAATGCAAAAAGAACATCCTTTCTATCATTACATTCTATCAGATCGATCTCAGAGAACATCTATCCAAATTAACATCTTTCTAACTAACAAATGCATTACTCAGATATTTTGTGCATGATAGTTTGTATTCATTCATTAAAGTGCATCAGAAAAGAAAAAAAAACATGGTAGTTGCATACATGATAAATAAAAAAAAATCACATGCATCCATAAAGCATCTCATATAAATAGGCATTTCATTTACACCATCCTGCATAACATGTCAGTATCATAGGAAAGAAAATCATCCATATACGGGTATGCATAATAGAATCATATTGCATATACATCTCATCATCTAAGAACATCAACATATAGAACATACATGTAGCAAGTAAACCATTGCACATCATATTAGAACATAGCTGCATCCCATGTAAATCAAAAATATCTGAGTACAAATGAAAGGTTGTAAGTCTGAACAAAGAAGGTAATCAACATGTATATCATATATATATCAGTGTATCCAGATACAAAAAATGGTACTACTCAGAGTATACAATGCATCACTACAAAAATGGTACAAAGGAGCATGATCAACAAGAACTACCCCCACCGTCGCCAGGGGGGCATGAGGGGGAGGCATATCAGAATCTTTCATGTGGGAGGACTCAGGAGCTCTGACACTGCTACTCTGTAAATGTTGTGCCTTGCTAGACCTCTAAGATGCTGTGTAACTGGGAAGCCTCTCTGTAGCAGGAACAACGCCCTTATAGTGCCATCTCCAGTACTCTATCTCCCTCTAAGCCTCTCACCCAGATCTATAATATCTATCCAAGTTATCTCTATGTGCAACATCATGTACACTGTCAGTAAATGCGCAGACCTCAGCCTAAGCTTGTCACTCTCTAGACTCTGCTACTATCACACGACCCTCCAAAATGGTAGCACGAGCATCGGATAAGGCGAGTCGGGCCTATAAATCCTGAACTTGCTGAGAAATATTCTCAACCTCTGAGGGGTCATCGTCCATACCTCCCATCACTACATCCATATCACCCTCCTCAGTCTAGTCCCCTAGCCCCTCTCCTCCTCTCCGTCTCAATACCACTGAATCATCCCCACTCTCCAAGATCTCCCCAGTGCTGCTCCTACTACTGCCACTCTCCTCCAAGGAGCTGGTCTCAGCACTCTTCTCATCAAGAGCGTCCACATCTATATCAGCAAGATCCACATCCACATCCTCAATAATGACCCAATCCTTATGTCGGGGAGCCAAAACTGCTGTCATCTGCCTAGGTACTCTACACACCAACTAGGGTTCCTCCTCCTCCTCCAAAATAGCTCCCAACCCAACTGTGGAAACACTAGAGCACCCCCCACTCCTACCACTCCCAACCCTAATACCACCACCAGCACTTCCAGGACCGGAATCATCTCCTCCATCATCACCTCTCCCTCGGCCTCCATCCCTCCCACCATCTCTCCCATCTCTCCCCCATCCACCATCCTGACCCCCATCCCTCCCTCCACATCCACCACCCCTCCCTCCTTCACGGCCTCCCCTATCGCGTGTCATTGAGCCCTCCTCATGATAGTCCTAGGCATAGGATGTGAAACATCTGTCAAGGCAATCTGACAATGTTGTAACCAATGTGCATCAAATTGTGGTGTCATGCCTGCAAAAGGAAAATCAACTATCAGTATCAGAGAAGATCAAAACATAAGTATCACAATAGGATATGAGCATAATCAACAGAGTAGAAAGGAAGTACATAAGGATAATAGAAGCAAGAAAAACTTGGATCCACAGTGGCAGAATGCCAGGTCCATGCTACAGGAAGTAGTCCTAAGAACTCAATATGAGTAGCATCCAGTGACACTACGGCACCCCAAACACACACATCTCTGGACCTCTGAGAAAAATATGCATAGGAATCTGAAACATCCTTCTGCTCACCAAACTGCCGTAACACCCTTTCGGTGTTATGGAAATCTATCATATGTACATGGTCACTCACATGACCAATCAAGTATCTCTGCTGTCGACAAAAAGTTAGATGGATATCCTCTCCATCCCAAATAGGACAATCTCTGTAAGGCCTCTAAATAAATTATGGGACCATATCTAGCTGATGTTTCCAGTATGAAAGATGACCCATATGGGTCTGAACAATCACACCATCATACATGTATACATACAACCTATCTGCCGGGAGAGCACAGGTACCAACAGGACGACAGACAACTATATGCTCCCATGCCCAAATTTGTAATAATGTGGTACCACAACCAAGTGACTTACCATCAAGGTAAGCCACATACATCATATGGAAATACATGTGGGCCAACATGTACGGGCCCCACACATAGACGGTATGGTCTCAGACTATACTCTGAAGGACGCTACCAAAACCAACAAAAAAATCAAGCTGACACCAATCAGGGGCAAAGGATCCCACAAATCAAACTACCCAATAGCATGGATAGTCTATCTAGGCCTAATCCAAACCTCGACCAAGGATTGTCATACCCTCTGGCAAGCCCGAGCTAATCTTGGGTAAGTCCAAAGAGCTTAGTCAAGGCAGTGACACCATTGCGGGTGGAATACTCCACCAACTCACTCTGGATAGGGAGTTGGAGGATGCAATACACATCCTCCAAGGTCACAGTACACTCCCCGGTAGGAAGCCAAAAGGTGTATGTCTCCGAGTGCCATCGCACTACAAGAACGGAGATCAGACCCCTGTTGGTCATGATCTCAGGCATATAGCAAATCCAATATAATCCCAGGTCACGAAGTACTGACCTCTCGTCCTCAATAAGCTAGAATCTATATACAAGTCCCGCCGGCCTGGACTCCTGATAACACAAGATGCGCCCGATGAACTATACAGAGAGTACAAAAATAGAAAATTATCAATTTCAGTCATTGAGGAAAGTAACAGAAGCTAGAGAGAGCAAATAGCTGACAAAGACATCAGTCATAAAGTGTTAAAAAATCGATTGCGGTATTAAACATACTCAATTGCGGTAATTTTATGTGATTGCGGCACCTAAACTACAAGTGTGGCACTCAAACTAAAATTGCGACAATTTAAACAGGAAAATGTGACACTTTTATCAAATGCGGCATAGAATCGGAAATTGCAGCATTTAAACCGCAATTGCGGCAAAACCATAGTCGATTATGGCAAAGGTGTATTTTTTTCAAAAAAGTTCAAAATTTGAAAGAAATAAATAACGAAATAAATGCCATGCAAAGTGAGGAAACTCACCAGACGTCCAGAGCCAGCAGGTCAGTGGTATGAACGAACTTGATCAAAGATATGAACAACACCCAGAAGCCCAGCCATCACTCGAAAATAGGAAGAAAATGAGGCAGAAATCAATAGCAACTTACCAAAGATAATCAGAGCTCCAAATCGCAAAGTGACGAATGAAGAGCTCTCTTAGCTACTTATAGGGGTTTTGAGAAACCCTAATTTCACCCAGGAGCTTCAAAATTTATTCTCGGTCCCCGGAAACTTCAAAGGTCAATTATAGGGGCATTTTTAAGTATTTTTTAGATCCGTCAGCTACCCAGTTCCACAATTTGTAGTTTCAACAAATTAATGCTTGTCTCGCAACATTTTTCTCAAAGTTGTTGAGGGGGCATAAATACACCTACTAAAGGCCAGGGCAAGCTGGGGAAAAATCAAAGAATCTTTGACACACTATGACAAGTCACATCACATCAAAGAGGGGCAAATGTAGACACCCTAAAATGGACAGGCTTGCGACTTTACATTAAAAACACTAATTTCCATCTATTAATTAATGGTTTTTTAATCATTAATTAATCATCTATTTTCTTCTAAATTCATTCCCCAAATCATCTAATCCAATTCCCAAAATTAATTAAATAATTAATTTTATTTAATTAATTAGCTTTAAATGATTAATTATCATTAATTAATTAATTAAACTCAATTTCCTATAGTTTAAATCCAAATATTTAAACTTACTAATTAAATTCTTCCAATCAAATTAATTTTAATTAAATTAATTTAATTTCATCAAATAAAGCAATTCTTAATAAAAAAGAATTCAATTATCTCACATGTTGAAAACAATTATTAAATAAATGAATTAAATACTCATTTATCTTCAAAGAGATAACTCCAATTAGATCACATGGGTTACTCAACCCATCTCTCCAGTCCACATGGGTAACTTCACCCACCTCTTTAGTTCAAAAAGGTAACTCATAATTAGCTCTTCAATTAACCAAATTATATCTCCTCTTTACCAAATAAAGAGGTGGATTTTACTGAGGACGTCTCCTATTCCTTTTGATCTCAACCGTTCATCTCCCCATCTCTGGGATTGATCTCAACCATTCATATCATCACCATTGCCTATATAATAAATCCTTCATAACCATTTGAAGGGTCCAGGATTTCAAGCTCTCGTGTGTCATTACTCCGTCAGTTTGGTTCTAGCATTCAAGCCATCTTGCGACCACACACACATTTCAATTATCAAATTCTCGATGCTTCTCAAGTCATAGACGCTACCCCGCCAATACTGAGCATCAAGAATATCATTTTGGAAGGAGTAGAGAGAAACAATAGAAGCTTCAAGCATCATGGGGTTTGTATTTATTTGTCTTCCTTTCTCTTGCTTGTACATTTTATTGCTCATATTTCTGTTATTCATTTAGTAGTCATTATATACTTGATTTACATTCATTTGTGAAACCTTTGCTACTAACCCTTGCCTTTGGAAAGTTGTGGGAATTGGAAAGAGAGGTGTAAACTTCCATGTTTATCCTTGCTAAAAAACTTAAACATGTTAAAGATAACATTAAAGACTTGAATAAAGATACTTTTGGTAACATTTTTTCTTCAAAGGCCAATATTAATAAGGATCTGAAGGATATTCAGGACTGCATTCATAAGGAAGGGTATGTGAGGGTTACTAGAGAACAGGAGAATGAAAAGTTGGTTGAGCTCCATGATATTATTGCTAAGGAGGAAACCTTCTGGAGAAAAAGATCCAGAAAGGTTTTCCTTAATGAAGGGGACAGTAATACCAAGTATTTTTTCATGTCCACTCTTAAGCACAGACATGCTAATAGAATCTCTCATTTAAAAATCAATGGCGCAACATCGGAGGATGAAGAGGTTATTAGGATGGAGGCTAAAAATTATTTTCAAAATCTCCTAACAAAAAACATAGATCTGAATAGGGATGATCAAAGAGATCTACTGGGATGCATTCCCCATATGCTGAATGAAAATCAGAACTCAGTTCTTAATGCTATCCCCTCTAATTCTGAAATCAAAAAGGCTATCTTCTCCTTTGAAGGAGATAAAGTGTCGGGTCCTAATGGTTACCCTATATTCTTCTTTCAAATGTATTGGCACATTATTGAAAGAGATGTGACAAGTGTTGTCAAGGAATGTTTTGGGTCTAGAAATTTGTTGAAGGAGTTAAATGGTACTTTTGTTGCCTTAATCCCAAAAAATAAGGAGCTGATAAAATGGATCAGTTTCAGCCTATAAGCTTATGAAATTTGGCCTACAAGATCATCTCTAAAGTCTTGACTTCTAGGATTTTATCTATTCTCCCCTCTCTGATATCTTGGAAAAAAAATGGTTTTGTGCTGGGAAGACAAATTTTGGATTCTATAATTTTTGTCCATGAAAATGTGCATTCTCTGGTTATGTCTAGAAAGGAAGGCCTCATCCTTAAACTGGATCTTTCTAAAGCCTATGAAAGGGTGGATTGCGAGTTTCTTCTAAAAGTCTTGAGTGATTTTGGTTTTAACCAAAAGAGTACTGATCTTATCTTTTAGCTTGTGTCTTCAGCTACCTTCTCTATATTGGTCAATGGGTTTCCCACCCCTTTCTTAAAATCTACTAGAGGGTTGAGGTAGGGGGATCCCCTTTCTCCTATCCTTTTCATTATTACGGCAGAATGTTTGGGTAGGTTTATGGAAAACCATGTGAGGGATGGATAAATCAAGGGATTATGTCCCTCTTCTGCTAATCAAGTGTGCTCTCACCAATAGTTTTTTGATGATTCAATTATTATGGGAGAGGCCTCGGTAAAAAATGCAACTTATATTAAGAAAGCTCTAAACAAATATGGGAATTCCTCTAGACAAAATATTAACTGGTGTATCATCTTAAAATGGAAGCACTTCCATGATAAGAATGTTTAGCCCTCCTTAGGGGATGATTTTGGCCTACGTCATACTGTCCCTCCATTTCTGCATCATCCCTTGCTTCTGTGCCTATTTAGGACCCTGATTGGGCCTCTCCAGGCACCTGCTATCCCACCTGGCATGTTTTCTAGGGGTTCTGACCCCCTAGGTCAAGGCTGACCTTGACCTTGACCTAGGTCAGGGTCAACCTCGACCCTGACCTGGGCCCCCCTTTCAAATCTGAAAGCTTGTCGGCTGCCAGGAGTCATCCAAAATTCATTTTTCCCGCTTTTGGGTTGACTGTTTCAGGTTCTGAAGTGGTGATTCCTAAATTATATTTAATATAGGTCCTCTTCTAAGGGTAAGGGTTTAATTGGAATTTAAATCTCGTATGTGGGCCTCCTTAGAAGATTGTTCCCTAGTTTCATATAAAAGGAAGTCTTTCTCTCTCATTTTCTGGAAAGAAACTAAGCATTAAAAGACATTCAAGCATCCATTGTTCTACATGTTTTCAAGCCCTCAAGGTGGTCAATTATTCCTCTCAATAATTCAAGTCCTCCATTGAAGATCAAGGATTCAAGCTCTTAAGCCTTTGAAGGGATTTGTTTCAAGCATTCAATATTTATCATTCAAAACCCTAGATCTAGCCATCATGGTGGTGTGATCTTCCTTCAAGATCCTTTGTGCATCCTCAAGACTCCTTCATCATTCCTTCAAGGTGGATTCCAAGCATACAATCATGGAGGTTTATGGTTTCTATTGAGTCCAAGCTTTCATATTTACATACTTGCTTACATTTGAATTACAATTGCATATCTATTCAATATCATAGCTTCATTGTTATATTCAATTCTACTACTTGCTAGAATTCTATACTTTATTGATTTCAAGTTTAATTCCTAAATTGGGATTTGACTAAGACAAACCCCTCCCCCACAAAAAAAAAAACTCTTTTTCTTGTAGATATAGTTTTGGGACTGCAGATTTGGACTCAGATCTAGATACCCTTTTTGGCTTTCTTTCAGGCTCCGCAAACAGAATTTCTGTCGAGGCTGTGCAGGTCAGGGTCAAGATTATTGGGTCAGGGGTGACATTTGTGGGTCAAGGTCAACCTTTTTCTTAAGATGGTGTCGGATTGGAAAATTATTTCTGGGTTTTGTTCGTCTCTGCGTTCCAATTCCAAATCATACTTCAGATTTTATAGAAATAGAGTACAAACCTCAAAAAGAAACATTCTTTGATCTACAATTCTTTAAGGTTAGTGCTTCCTCTCATCCTTTTCAATTACTAAAATTTATAATATCTACATTGTCAATTAACAAAATTTAAGGTCTTCTTCTCTTATCTCATTTCCAAGTGGTTGATTCATTTATGTATTAATCCTTCTCTTGGATTGATCGACTTTTATCTTTCATTTATGCATTTGGGGAATAAAAGAGGAATATCTTATCTTCTCCTTAATCACAATTACAACATACAATCCAAACAATTCAATTAAATGTAAAGTAAGGTTAAGGAAATCAACACATCATAAACATAACCAAACCAAAACCTATTACATCCTTTCCAACCTTTACATTTTGGTGAACCCGTGATAGACAACTCTTTCTCTTTGGTGTTAGATTTACATCTTAGATTGGAATTTGCATTTATAAATACAAAAATAAAAAAATTCATAAAAATACAAAAACACTTCTTGCATTTCATTCATTATGAAGATCTTTTGGTGTATGGCTATCTTTCTCATTATGCTTCTTTTAGCATCTCTTTATAGCACTTATGATGTGTATGAGAGTATCATCCATTTCATCATGTTTGTTAATCTTAATGTTTCACTTGCTTATGCTATTTTAAGATTGACCAATATTAGTCTCCCTACTTTCAAAACTTTCATTAAGGATTTGTGTAGTGGACTTATTACTCTTTTGGATTATGTGAAGAATTTTGTAGATGATACTCCATTACCTAATCTTCCTAATCCTAATCATAACCTTCCTAAGCCAATTCCTAATAATCCCACTCCTATTCTTCCATCTTCCATCCCTAGTTCTTCTCACACTTTTGTGGAGGCTCAAACTATGGTACAAGATGAGGATGTCCAAGAATTCCTAGATTTACCTTCTCCTTCTTATCCAATCCATGATGATATTAAAGGGAAATCAAAAGAAACTTCTCCTAAAACTATTGTTCCACCTTGCACAACATTCTCTCATGAGCATCATAATCAATCATCTCCCATAGACGCTTTGCAAGATAGATACACTAGTGGATACACTATGGTTGATAAACAAGGTTATAAGGGTTTAGGGCTTGGTGTAAATGAACATGGCATTAAAAACCTGACCAATGTATCTCCTAAACAAGATATGTATGGTATAGGTTATTCATCTCCCCAATTCCATGTGGCTGATCTTAACTATCATCCTCCTCTTGATATTCTTCTTCCAACACCTACCTTAGACCACCCTGATACTCCTCAAGATGTGGCTAAGAGAGTGTATATCTAGTTAATGAATTCCAAGAAAGAAATCTTTAAACCTATTTTTAAAAATGCTTTACATAAGTACAAATGTCCTTTCCACAATAGTAATAAAAATTTAATTTTTGATTGTGTGCATTTCAAATTATATGTTAGAGAAAGGGATTCTTTAGGAATTATATCTTGTTCCCATCCAGTATTACAATTTCTTCATAATTTTGACACAGGACATTCCCCTCATTCTTCTATAGATTAGATTCTTTTCCTCTTGTCTCTTAACTGGGGGGCAAGAGGTCTTCTCTTCAAAACTTCTAGGATCCATTATGCTCTTAACATGAATGTTCTTTTGAGTATAATTGGTTATTCTTTCTACATTCTATCCTTACAAGTTTTCTACTTTTCCTTCATGATATCTTTTCTAGGACATTGGTTTTGTAAAGATATCTCTTTTTTCCAACATCTCTTGATATACTTTGATATATCCCTTGCATCCATCTCTGGGGGGCAAGGTATTATTCTTTTTCCTCTATCTAAGGATCTACTTTCCTTAGCTTAGTGGCATGTGTTTAATTTACAACATTATCTCTTTATAAAGATTTGTGTTTTGGCCATCGATACCCTCTTATTTGAGAGGTGATTGTCCTGGGTCATCACCTCCTCTTTATTTTTCAAATTATGTTCTTTATAAATTATTTCTCTTTCTTTGGGTTAGAGTTTGGTTCCTTCATTCTGAGATTCCTCTTCCTCTTGATGATAGGGGGCTGGATGATTGAATCTTTGGTCCCTCTTGTCTTTGGAAGATGACATTTTATCCTAAAGCACTCCTCTATCATAGGTCTCTTGTTGATAATATATCTTCCTCTTTGAGGATCCTTTTTCCATAAGTGACATATCCATTTCATGATTATCTATGTTCTTAGATGTAAGGGTCAACACTCTTCACTAAGAATATGGTATACATTGTTGTTTAGTCTGATATCTCCTTACCTAGTGAAGTACATATCCTCTCCCTCTTCCTTATCCTACCTAGTGGGTGTCCATGATAAGGAGGGGGAATATATAGGGTCTCCCTTGTACTATAGTTTACATTTATTTACATTTTACAGTATGCTAAACCCTTGGAAGGCAACGCACATAAGTTGCTAAATCTTGAAGAGACGCATTTTTACTTTTATTTTTGCTAAATCCTCAGAAGGTAACGCACATAAGTTGCTAAACCCTGAAGACATACACACCCTTTTTATTTTATGATATGATAAACCCTTGAAAGGTAACGCACATAAGTTGCTAAATCCTAAATGGACACGCATTTTATATTCCATAGTGATACAAGAATGTGGATCTATGGATATTTCAAAAGCTGTAAGAAGACACATTAAAATTACAAGCATAGTTTATGGGTGAAGCTATTGGGCTCTCCCTCCTTAGTGATTCATGGTAAGGTGGGCATCTTACTAGGTGAGTTAATCACTTTTCTCTTTTCTCTCTTTCACTTTCATGCTAGTAGGATTAGATCACGAAGCTATGTTATCTATAGTGTTGCTCTTGTCTTGCTTATGTATTCATGTATGTTTTCTATGATTGATTGCTATTTATTTCCATATCTTTATGCATGTATATTGAGTTAGAGTCCTTGTTCTAGGGGATCATTCCCTAGACTTAGTGATATTCTACCTCATTGCAATCTACCAGTGTCTTTCTTCTGACTTTATCGTGAGCATGTTCGATTTCCATACTCTTGCTAAAGTGGGGGCTTAATGTATCATCTTAAAATAGAAGCACTTCCATTATAAGAATTTTTATCCCTCCTTAGGGGATATTTTGGCCTCCATCATACTATCCCTCCATTTCTACATCATCCCCTGCTTCTGTGCCTGTTTAGGACCCTGATTGGGCCTCTTCGGGCACCTTCTGTCCCACTTGGCATGTTTTCCAAGGGTTCTAACCCCCTAGGTCAAGGTCAACCTTAACCTAGACCTAGGTCAAGGTCAACCTCGACCTTGAACTAGGTCAGGGTTGACCTCGACCCTTACCTGGGTCCCCCTTTCAAATCTGAAATCTTGTCAGCTGGCGGGAGTTATCCAAAATTCATTTTTCCCGCTTCCAGGTCAGCTATTTCGGGTTCCAAAGTGGTGATTCCTAAATTATATTTAATATAGGTCCTCTTCTAAGGGTAAGAGTTTAATTGGAATATAAATATCCTATGTAGGCCTCCTTAGAATATTGTGCCCTAGTTTCATATAAAAGGAAGTCTTTCTCTCTCATTTTCTGGAAAGAAACTAAGCATTAAAAGACATTCAAGCATCCATTGTTCTACATGTTTTCAAGCCCTCAAGGTGGTCAATTCATCCTCTCAATAATTCAAGTCCTCCATTGAAGACATTCAAGCATCCATTGTTCTACATGTTTTCAAGCCCTCAAGGTGTTCAAGTATTCCTCTCAAGTATTCAAGTCCTCCATTGAAGATCAAGGATTCAAGCTCTTAATCCTTTGAAGGGATTTGGTTCAATCATTCAAGATTTATCATTCAAAACCCTAGATCTAGCCATCATGGTGGTGTGATCTTCCTTCAAGATCCTTTGTGCATCTTCAAGACTCCATCATTCCTTCAAGGTGGATTCTAAGCATAAAATCATGGAGGTTTATGGTTTCTATTGAGTCAAAGCTTTCATACTTACATATTTGCTTACATTTGAATTACAATTGCATATCTATTCAATATCATAGCTTCATTGTTAGATTCAATTCTACTACTTGCTAGCATTCTATACTTTATTGATTTCAAGGTTAATTCCTAAATCAGGGTTTTACTAAGGCAAACCCCTCCCCCACAACAAAAAAACCTCTTTTTCTTGTAGATACAGGTTCAGGACTACAGATTTGGACTCAGATCTGGATACTCTTTTTGTCTTTCTTTCAGGCTCCGCGAATAGAATTTATGTCGAGGCTGTGCAAGTCAGGGTCAAGATTATTGGGTCAGTGGTGACATTTTTGGGTCAAGGTTGACCTTTTTATTAAGATAGTGTCAGATCAGAAAATGATTTTTGAGTTTTGTTCATCTCTGCATTCCATTTCTAGATCATACTTCATATTTTTCAAAAATAGAGTATAGACCTCAGAAAACAACATTCTTTAATCTGCAATTATTTAAGGTTAGTACTTCCCCTCATCCTTTTCAATTATTGCAATATATCATATCTACATTTTCAATTAACAGAATTTAAGGTCTTCTTCTCTTATCTCATTTCCAAGTGGTTGATTCATTTATGCATTAATCCTTCTCTTGGATTGATCAACTTAGATATTTAATTTGTGCATTTGGGGAATAAAAGAGGAATATCTTATCTTCTACTTAATCATAATCACAACATACAATCCAAAAAATTCAATTAAATGTAAATTAAGGTTAAGGAAATCAACACATCATAAACATAAGCAAACCAAAACCTATTACATCCTTTCCAACCTTTACAACTGGGAAAAAAGATCAGTGTTCCTCTTTAATGTCCCTGAGAAGAGGAAGATTATAATCTTGAGGATTCTAGGGTGTGATTTGGGGACCCTCCCTGGAACTTACCTTGGGCTGCCTCTCTGCTTAGAACCCCCTGACACTTTCTAGAGCTCTCTTGTTGATAGATATCATAGTAAACTTGCAGGCTGGAAAGGACTTATGTTGAGCCAAGCGAGCAAGATTCATCTTCTCAAAGCTACCCTTCAAGCTCTTGCTCTATATGCTTTAAGCATCTGTAAAATCCCCAAGAAGTTTGGGGATGCGATTGAAAAAATTCAAAGAACTTTCTTATGGACTGGTACGGAAAAAAAGAAGAGGATTTCTCTCTTATCTTGGGAAAATGTTTGTAGAACTATTTTTAAAGGGGGACTTGGCTTCCGAAGAACCATAAATCACAACAATCATCTGTTGGCCAATTTAATCTGGAGATACTACAATTCCAGGGGAGAATGGACCCTAATTTGGGACAATAAGTACCATAAGGACCACCCTAACTTTATTTCTTTTCTTGATGATGATGGGATTTCTGGTAGATCTTTTATAAGGAGGAATGCAATGAAAAACAAGGATATCATTAGAAAAGGAACAAGATGGACAGTTGGAAATGGAAGGAATGTTATCTTCTAGGAAGATGAGTGGATTGTATAGGCTCACCTTAAGGACTGTCCTAGATGGAAGAACTTTGAAAAATTCTGTAAGGATAGATTTGGAAGGAAAGTGGAAGATTATTGGGAAGGAGACCACTGGAAATATTTGACTATTATTGACATTTCAATGGGACAAATTAACCAAATTTTGGAAACAACCACCCTAATTGAGGAGGAGGATAGGATTATCTGAAAGTATACTTTGAGTGGTATTTTTTCAACCTCTTTTTTGTATAATAAGGAGTTTCAAGATCTGATTGAGCCTTTTTGGGCTAAGGCCTGGATAAAGGATCTTACTCCTAAGATCAATATTTTTTTCTGGATCCTTCTGCAAAATAAATTCCTAACTATTGACAACCTTATGAGAAGAGGGATGACTATTGTGAATAGATGCTACCTTTGCAAGTAGAATGCTGAGAATGTTGATCATATGATTATTCATTATCCTTTTGTCAAGATGATTTGGGATAATTTGCTTTGCCTTTTTAATATTGAATGGGTTTTCCCTGAAAATTTGAAGGGTCTTTTTAATTCTTGGATTCATCATTCAAAAAATGATACTGTTGTACGCCTCCTTCAATCGTGATCCGTGATTCCCAAGCTTTCCAAAGGCAAGGGTTAGTAGAAAAGGTTTTACAAATGATATAAATCAAGTACACAAGAACTACTAAAATGAATAACTTGAAATGTAACCAATAAAATGTACAAGAAAAGAAAGGACAACAAATGAATGCAAACCCCAAAGTGATTGAAGCTTCTATTGTATCTCTCTACTCCTTCTGAAAAACTATTTTTGATGCTCAGTATTGGTGTGGGCAGCGTCAATGACTTGAGAGGTGTTGATAAATTTCTAATTGAAATGGGTGTGTGATCGCAAGATGGCTTGAATGCTAGAACCAAACTGACATAGTAATGGCACACAAGAGCTTGAAAGCCTGGATCCTTCAAATGGTAAAAAGGGTTTATTATACAGGAATTGGTGTTGATATGAATGGTTGAGATCAATCCTAGAGATAGGGAGATGAACGGTTGATATTAAAAGGAACTGGAGAAGCCATCAGTAAACTCCACCTCTTCATTTGGTAAAGAAGAGATAGAGTTTGGTTGACTGAAGAGATAATTGTGAGTTACCTTTTTGAACTGAAGAGGTGGGTGAAGTTACCCATGTGGACTGGAGAGATGGGTGGAGTAACCCATGTGATCTGATTGGAGTTATC
>MU225568.1:3061240-3100421 GCA_018584345.1 Thuja plicata
TTAATTAGTAAGTTTAAATATTTGAATTTAAACTATAGGAAATTGAATTTAATTAATTAATTAAATAAAATTAATTATTTAATTAATTTTGGGAATTTGATTAGATGATTTGGGGAATGAATTTAGAAGAAAATAGATGATTAATTAACAATTAAAAAACCATTAATTAATAGATGAAAATTAGTGTTTTTAATGTAAAGTCGCAAGCTTGTCCATTTTTGGGTGTCTACATTTGCCCCTCTTTGATGTGATGTGACTTGTCGCAATGTGTCAAAGATTCTTTGATTTTGATCCTGCCCTAGCTTGTCCTAGTGATAGTAGGTGTATTTATGCCCCCTCAACAAATTTGAGCGAAAAGTCTTGACATGAGCTACAATTTGTTGAAACCGCAATTTATGAATCTAGGTAGCTGACTGATTTGAAAAATGCCTTATATTGCCCCTGATATTGAGTGTTGAAGTTTTCGGGGACCATGAAGACAAATCAGACCTCCTTGTGAAATTAGAGTTTGTGGGAACCCCTATAAATAGCCAAGAGAGCCATTTATTTGTCACATTCCCTTCTTGGAGCTCTCAAAACCTTGGTGAGTTTGTGCTTAGTTTACTTTCTTTTTCCTCCTATTTTTGTGCGATGGCGGGCCTACCTAGAGTCACTCACATATCCGGCCAAGTCCAGATGTATTAGAGACCAGCTGGCATAGGACGTCCGATGAGTTTTATCACTTTGTGTGTCATTAATGCTTGTTTTTCTCACTTTGAAAATTTATTATTTTTTGAAATTCTACCTGTTGTGCCGCATTTGTTTGCAGTTTTGCCACAATTGCGGTTTGAATGCTGTAATTGTTGGTCAAATGCCGCATTTGATAAGTGTACCGCACTGTTTCTATTTGGATGCCGCAATTGAGTGTTTCCTACCATAATTGATAATGATGTTTCACAATCACATAAGTGAATCACCATTGAAGTGTTTATTGCCGCAATCACTTTTTTAGAACTGTCTGCCTGATTTTCTTGTCTATTTTCTGCATATTTTTGTTTCTGGCACTTTCCTGTATGACTGATACTGATATTTTTTTGATTTATTTCTATGTGCAGTTCATCAAGTGGATTCTTTGTTGTCAGGAGTCAAGGCCGGTGGGTCTTGTTTACAAGTTCCAGCTCTCAGAGGATGAGAGGTCAGTTCTTAGGGTTTTAGGATTGTCTTGGATATGCTATTTGCTAGAGATCACAAACAACAGGGGTCTGATCTCTACTCTTGTAGAGCGTTGGCATTCTGAGACATGCACTTTTTGGTTACCCACTGGTGAGTGTACTATTACATTGGAGGATGTGTATTGCATCCTCCAGCTTTCGATCCAGGGTGTGCTTGTAGAGTATGCCACCCGTTCTGGTATTGTTTCCTTGACGAAGCTTTTTGGATGACACCATTTTTTTTTTAAATATGATGAATGCATTCCTATGTTAGTTATGATGTTATTGATGATGGATGCATTGATTATATGATCTACTATGCACATGTTTTTTATTTTTCTTATGCAATAAATGAATGCAATCTACCATACACAAAATTTTTGAGTAATGCATGTGTTAGTTAGAAGTAAGTTAGTTTGGAATGTGATCTCTGGGATTGATTGATAGATATGGAATGATAGAAAGGAAATTTTGATTTTTTTGATAGATATGAATTGATAGAATGGATGAGTGAGCCAACATTGCCACGTTTCCAATTTTTTTCATCATTGCATCTTTTTTTGTTTTTTTTGTTTTTTGAAATTTCGAAGAGCATCCAATACATCCAGATTACATACCACTTGGATACCGCCATGACCTCTTGATAAGCGGAAGGAATAGAGAGATTGAGTAGAAAGAGAACTTAGTGCACCCAAATATTGACCATCTGGGTTCATCTTTGTTCCTTGTTTGAAAAGAAAGAGAGCCAAAAGCATGTAGATATTGACCATCTAGATATCACTTTGTCCTCTGAATAAACTGAAAAAAAGAAACCAAGATAGAACTCCTATGCACCCGAAGTCCATCTGGATAACACCACGAGCTCTTGATTCTGTAAAGAAAAGCCAAAGCAAACAAGATAGAACTCCTATGCCCCTAGAGTCCATCTGGATAACATCATGAGCTCTTGAGTGCAAAAAAATAAAGAAAAGACCATAGAAACCAACATCAAACTCCAACACACTCAGAGTCCATCTTAATAGCACTGTGAGCTCTTGATTCTATAAACCAAACAAGAAAACAAAAGAGAAGGAATGTCCAATTCTTTCCTAGGGTTAAGCTCATATCATGGAACTGTGTAGCTTCCAGATAAGTCATAGTTCCTACCACATTTATCCTAAATCATCATGGAGCTAAAATCAAAGTGAACATTCAACAGACAGCAATCAAAGAAAATAAGTCATGATCTATCATAGCTACTCTCCTCACATGGTGGATCCTAGAGTAGTGTAAGAACATAATCATGAAATATAGATTGACATCTGACTGAATGACTGACCTAGTCAACATTTTTGGATGATTCCTTGATGCAGTTGGATTCTCTTGATTAGCTCACCTCTTTGGATAGGCTCGATTGGCTTGATTTCTTGAGTGTGTTAGGTTTCAGTAGTAGATTACTCATATAAGACTAACCTGTCTGGTTTGTGTGTATTTGTCATTGTGTAAGACAATTGATATGATTTGATTGATTGATTGTGATCATGTTGGTAGCTGATCAAGCTATGTCAGATGGGCCCCATGCTGGTTCGCAAAGCTCATGATTGTGACATTTGATAGATTGGCTTGGTCACCAGTTGCTTGCTGATAGGTTTTATCGATTGATAAAGTTGTGTCATATGGGCCCAATGTTGAGTCGCAAATATCATGATTGTGACATTGATTGACTGGGCATGATCGCCCTCTTTCTCTCTTGATAACCGAGTTGGCTTTATTGCTTGGGATTTTGCAATTTTTTAAATGTTTTTGATGAAGATTGATTTTCTCAGAACATTTTGATCTTTTTAGGATTTTTGATGAGTTTTCCAAATTTTTTATATTTTTTAGGACATTTAGAATCGCCCCCTAGTCTAGTGGACTAGTATTAACCATGGGTAAGTGCTTGGTGCTCAGAGGGGAGTGTGCTTCTGGATATAGATTGGGTAGTCAGTCTTACCTTTGAAGTGTGCTCAAGCTTTTGGAGTTCATTGATGGTGAAGCTGGATTTGAACACTTGGCGCTTGTTTGCCAAGTTTTCACCAAGGTACCTACTCAATAGTGCCTATTTGTTAGGTTTTCACTGAGAGAGTGATTTTGTTTCTCTTTACTTTTTTTTCTTTTTTTTTTTTTTTGTCACCAAGGCGTCTGATTGCCAGGTTTTCACCAAGGTAACATTTTGTATTTTTTGATATTTTTGGTATATTCTGGATATGTAGATAGGTGTCTTAACCATAGAGACATTAATGATAGAACCTCTTAAGGTTCATGTTGTTGATGTATCCGGGGAGCTGATCTCTTTTTGGTATCGCCAGTATGAATGCCCCACTCTGAGTAGAGCTGACAATGACAAATGGTCCTAGCTAGTTAGGCTCGAGCTTTCTAGGTTTGACTCGCTCTGCTTGGTTCTTTTGATTTTCCATGAGGACAAGGTTTCCTTCTAAGGTGATTCTGATAGCCTTGTAAGTGGTCAAAGGCATGCTATCTTCTTTCATCTAATAACTCTAGTTCACTGAGCCTTGCTACTCTTTAGTCTTCATTTATAATCAGGTTCTTCAATGATATCCTTAGGGATGGGATTTCCACTTCGAGGGGTAGTACCACCTCTGATCCATAGAATAGGGAGAAAGGAGTGGCTCCTATAGGTTTTCTCATGCTAGTTTTGTATGCCCATAATGTGGGACTAAGCTGTAAATGCTAGTCTCATCCTGATTCATTCACTGTTTTCTTCAAGATTTTCAAGATTGTTTTGTTTGTAGCTTCAGCTTGTCCATTCCCTTGAGGATAATAGAATGAAGAGAACCCTTTTTTATATGGAATTGTTTATATAGCTCTTCCACATATTTTTTTTGGAATGGCATACCATGATCTGTTAGAATGGTTTGAGGAATCATGTATCGACAGATGATATGGTTGAGTATGAACATTGATATCTGCTTTCCAGTTATGTAAGTGAGGGGAATTGCTTCCACCCACTTAGTGAAGTACTCTGTCACTGCTATGAAGTATTTATGTCCATTTGCTGAAGAAGGTGTAATTTTTCCCACTAGGTCAAATCCCCACATAGAAAATGACAATGGTGATGTGATAGGATTTAGTTCTTGGGCTGGTGCATGAATGAGGTCTCCATGAATCTGACATTGTCTACACCTTTGTACATGTTTGTGTGCATCTATCTCTATTTTGGGCCAATAGTATCCTATGCAGATGATCTTCTTAGCTAAGTTTTTGCCACCTCCATGGGTTCCAAAAATTCCTTCATGTACCTCGTATAGAGCTCTCTGTGATTCTGTGGAAGTGAGACATCATAGTAGCGTTCCATCTAGAATTTGTCTATATAAAGTAGTTGAGAGGATGGTATACCTAGAGGCTTGGCAGATGAGGGACTTTCTCTAGTTTCTAGACAAGTTGGGAGGTAAGACACTATTTTGGAGGTAGTTGTATACATCTTGGTACCATGGGGATTTAGGCAACAAGGACACATGCTGATTATATGATGGATTCTTGATGTGATGGCACCAAGAGTTTCTCTACTAGAAACTAGATTCTTGTTTCGTTGCCTGGCATATCGATTAATGATTCTATGGTAGCCATCACATCTGCCACTTTTTTCTATTCTTGTGGGACTTTCTCGAAGAAGATGTAATGGAACTTGGTGCGTAATGTTTGCATATATGCTCTATATGGTATTAGCTTCTCATCTTTGGTCATATAATCATTGTTGACTTGACTAATGACTAGTTGTGAATCTCCAAAGTCTTTAAGGTTCTTGATTCTCCATTGAATTACTATCTTTAACCCAATGACCAGTGCTTCATATTCTCCTATGTTGTTTGTGCAGGGGAAGTTGAGTCTGAAATATTTTGGAATTGTATCATTATCTGGAGTGACAAGTACTATTCCTACCCCTACGCGATGGTTCGTGCATGGCCCATAAAAGTATAGCTGCCATACCTCAATTGCTGGTTGTAGTGTCATAATAGATTCATTAGGAAAGCTAGAAATAATAGGTTGATGGTCCTGAATGGGTGCCTCTACTAGTTGGTCCGCGTTCACTTTCCCTTTGATGGCCTTTCTATCTACATACTCAATGTCAAAATCACTTAGGCTCATTACCCACTTTTCCAGTCATCCGGTGAGCACTGCTTTGCTTAGGAGGTACTTTAAAGGATCAATATGTGTGATCAAATTTATTTGGTGATTCAACATATAATGTCTCAACTTCTTGGAAGTGAATACAACTACAAGGCATGACTTCTCAATTGGCATATAGTTGAGCTCATGTCCTACCAATATTCTGCTTAGATAGTAGATGGCCCTTTCTTTACTCGTGTCATCATGTTGTGCCAAGAGTACACCTACTGCTGATTCTATTGCTGAGATATACAGAAGAAATGGTCTACCTTTGACTGGTGGCACCAATATAGGAGACCTAAGGAGGTAGTCCTTGAATATTTGGAATGCTTTTTTGCATTGCTCTGTCCATATGAATTTGATGTCTTTGTGCAGTAGATGTTGGAATGGGTGGCACTTGTCCGCTAGCTGAGATATGAAGTGCCTAATTGATTGGAGCCTTTCTTGTAACCCTCTTAGTTGCCTTAAGTTCGATGGTGTAGGCATGTCCAATATTGCTTTGACTTTCACTGGGTCTACTTCGATGCCTCTATGTGACACTATGAATGCTAGTAGTTTTCCTGCCATGACCCTGAATGCACATTTCTTTGGGTTTAGACGGACCTTGAATTCCTACATTTTGTCAAATATTGGTCCCAATACTTGTAGATAATCCTTGTGAAGCATTGAATTGGCTAGTATGTTGTCCACATAGTCTTCCATTGTTTTGTGGATGAGATCATGCAATATAGTTGTCATAGCCCTTTGATATGTCACGCCAATATTTTTGAGACCAAACAGCATGATGTTCCAATAGTAAGTGCCCCAAGGACATGTGAAAGTTGTTTTATGTTGGTCTTCTGGCGTGATCTTTATCTAATTATACCCTGAAAAGCCATCCATGAGTGATAGCATTTGATGTCTAACGGTAGACCTACTATCATATCAATGTTGGGTAAAGGAAATTCATCCTTGGGACAAGCTATGTTGAGATCTCTAAAGTCAGTGCAAATCTATATCTAACCACTATGCTTTGTAACTGGTACCAAGTTAGATATCTGATTTGTGTATGGTATAGGTCTTGTGAACTTAGCATCTAGGATTTTCTTCAATTCTACCTTCACTAATAGTGCAACATGGGGATGCATCTTCCTTAGCTTTTGTTTGACTGGTTTGATATTGGGTAGCAATGGGAGATGATGTAGCATGAGTTCTAGATCTAATCCTGGCATATCTGAGTAGGACCATGCAAAGTTGATCATCCTTTCTTTGAAGAAACTGATGAACTATTCTCTCTCTTCTGGGGTGAGTGATTTTGCCAAGTATATGTTCTTTGGGTTCTTTTCATCTCCCAAATTTACCTCTTCTATTTCTTCTATTAGTAATGTCGTTTTCTCCTCTGTCAAGGGGAGGAATTCCTTCTTTCCATCTTCTAGCACCTCAGTGAGGTTTTTGCTAAAAGATACATCTTATTTTAGCTTTTTATCATTTTTTTGTTCTTTTTTCCTTTGTGGACTGGAAAGAGGAGCTGCCTCCCTAAAATATGCTTCTCTATTGAGGTCAATGGAGAAGCCTGCCTTATGGTCTCCTGATGGAATGCATTCCCTAAGTCCCATGAAATCATCAACAACCTCATCATTCTCGAAGACATCTAAATTAGGCCGTCCTTTTTTATCCCACTCTATTAGCTCTAGGTGTACAAGACAAATACTTTCATGGTTTTTTGCCTCTAGTTGATTGAAAGGGACTACATATATGGTTCCTAAAAAATTGGATTGTGATGTGGACACACCACCTGATGAATGATAAATGACATGCTTATCTATGCAGGGTTTCTCAATAATGGATAGTTGGTCAAATAAGTCTTCCAGGTTTATGATAGTGTCTGACTGAGGGGAATAATCTGGGAGTGATGGTTCAGAGTTGTGAAGGATCTCCACTCATACTCATGGGAGTCAGTCTCGATAGAATGCTTGTCAGATGTCTCACTTCCTTCATTATTGTTGATCACTATGTTGAGGTTTATTTGGGTTTGAGTGGTTACCTCTTTTCTGGGAAACAACTGTGCTAGTATGTTGCTTATCAAGACATGTTCTGTGTAGTGCCCCTGTTACATCTCTGCTATTTGTTCTTGATCAACTTGGATGTCTTGGATTATAGGATTGGCTCTTTGTTTCCCATAACCTAACCCTCTTTTTTTTCTCTGGGTTGGCGGGAGAGACAATTCCATTATTCCTTGTTGTCTTTCTCCCAGGCCGGTTGTACCATCATACCTGAATATTTGTAACATTGTATAACCATTACCATAGTTTGATAGGGGTAGGGTTTGTTAGATTGTCTCTTGTGGGTATTAGTATAACCATATACTGATATCGTGTTCAAATGGATTTTCTTCTTCTATGTCTCCCCATCTGACAAAGGTTGTGGGCAGACATCTGAATAGAACAGGCTGTAGAGTTTTTATTATAATAATAGGTTGTGGCATGCCATAAGTTCTCAGGCTCTGAGGAAAATGCATGATGGTGAAAGCCTCTTCATATCTGTACTCACCATAGCCCTTGTCAGTAATGGATATCTTTCATGCTTTCTATGTGAAATCCTTAGGATTTGAATCTAAAGAGGAGGGGATACTTGCATCTTGGTTTAAAGGTACTTGGTTGTCTATGTTGATTTGGACCGCATTACAGTATTGGAAAGGTTGGGGATCTCCCTTTATGATTATTTCTTCTCCTTGGTGTGGGAACTTGATGCATTGATGGTATGTTGAGGGTATGGCTTGAATTTCATGTATCCATGGTCTCCCTAGTAACATGTTGTATCCTAACTCAAGATCTAGGATCTGGAAGTGGGTGTTCTTGACCACTGGACCAATACGAACAGGTAGAATGATAATACCCTTACAAGACCTTTCCTCTTCATCATAAGCTCTGATATTTATCCTCCTCATGACACCAATGCTTGATTCTAAATAGCCTAGTTTCTTGATTAACTTTAGATTATAGATCTTTAACCCAGCTCCACCATCAACAAGGACCCTATGGATAGAAATTTTGTGGACCTAGACCAGTAAGTGCAAAGGATCATTATGCAGGGGTTTATGCGACGGAACATCATGGTCTGTGAATGTGGCATGTTTGTTAGAAAATTTATGGTTAACCATTGTTTGGAAGCTCTCAAGTGTTCTGTCCCTTGGGACAGCTGCATTTTGAAGGGCTTGGTTAAGTGCCAGTTTATGCTACGAAGATATGCGCAATAGGTCAAACATGGAAATCTGGGCAGGTGTGCACTTTAGTTGATCCACTATGCTTGGCTATGGATCTGAGTTTGCATTAGGATTAGTAGATATAGTAGATGAAGATGGTACTCCTTGCAAGATGACTCTGGTGCAATGTGTTTTTACAACACATTTGTTACCTTGTTCTTTGATAGTGATCGTAGCCACATGGCTATCTAAAGGATTGAGGCAATTGATAACATTATCACTGTTGGCATATGTATAGTTGACTTGTTTTGTCTGTCCACTAGACTCAGAGGCTTTTCCCTTGTTGTGATCATGAAATGTATCATTGAATATACTATGATCAATTGTGCCTTTGGCTTGGTTATTCATCACATCGATGGCCCCTGTGTCAATTAGATCTTGGATAGCGTGTTTCAATCAGAAATAGTTAGATGTTTTATGCCCTTTCATCCGATGAAACTCGCAGAAGTCTTTGTCATTATACTGCCTTAGTTTTTTTTCATCTTTTTCAAATTCCCTGATTTTTGGGAGAGTGATAGTGTTTGATTGTATCAACTTGCATAAAGCTGATTCTATTGACTTTCCTAATGGTGTGAAATCTCTTTCCTGGAATTGAAACCGTGGTCTGCATTGACTCTATTGTTGACTGTTTGACACAGTGGCCACTTGGACAGGGGGAGGTTGGTTTTGGTTGTATGCTTGTTGAGTGGGAGCTGTGGGTTATTGGTTGGCCATAGGTGCACCTTACAGTGACACCTTGGGTTGCACATAGTTGATTGTCTTCACATCAATGACACCATCATTGGTGACATTTTTGTTTTTGTTCCACAACTTAGCTTTGTTCGTTGCATTTTTGTTTGTATTTGTTTGTGTTGGATCTGCAAGGATTCCTCGTTTGACTAAGCTCTACTCAAAATGAACTCCTCGTTTGATGAGTTGTGTGAAGTTTGGAGCTAACTGCAATTCTTTTGTGAATGAAATGCATGGAATCAAATTGTCAACAAACATGACTATTAGGTCTTTTTTGGGCACATCATACATTATTCGGTTTGTAGTATTCCTCCATCTCTGTAGGAATTTCATGAAAGACTCTCCATCCTTTTGTTTGATATCGCAAAGGTCCTTGATGTTGACCTTGCGCTCAATGTTATGATGGAAGTGAGCTATGAAATTTTCAGCTAGTTCACCCCAGGACTGAATGCCATGAGGTAAATGTGAGAACCACTCCATTGCTGGTCTGGCTAAGCTTTTTGGGAACAGTCACATTAAATATGTCTCATCATGGGCAACTTTGACACAACTAGCAAAAAAATCTCAGAAATGTTCAATAGGGTTGGCATTGCCCCTATATTTGTTGAATTTCAGTACCGAGAAGTGATTTGGGAATGGAGACATGTGGAGAGAATGGTCAAAGGGGTATGGGTATAAATCCTCTATGGTGTAGGATTTAGTTTTCCCCTCATTTAGCATATCCATCATTTGGGTTTGAAGGGTTTGCATTTGTTGCATTAACATGTCTATTTGATATTGAGGTTGATATGTGATGATGTTCCTCTGTGTTGTAGTGGGTATGAGGCTATGACTTTGTGTCCCTTGAGTAGGAACATAGGATTTCATCCTGGGGACTTGATATTGATTTCCCACTGAGTGATTCTGAAATGAGGCCACATGAGTAGCCCATGGTGGGTTTTGATGCATTAGCTTTTGGGATTGGGAATGCTGTTGTGGTTGAAACTGGGGTTGATACTGCAGGGGTTGATATTGTTGCTGTTGAGGTTGGGGTTGAAGTTGGGTTTGTTGTTTCTAGGGTTGGAATTGAGGCAACTAAAGCTAGGTTGCTATTGCGGGGGTTGGTTTTGAGGCAACTAAAGCTGGGGTTGTTGTTGCTGGGGTTGGATTTGAGGCAACTGAATTTGGGGTTGCTGTTGCTGGGGTTGTTGTTATGGAGGTTGGATTGATGTCAAAATGGGCAAAGGTGTAGTCTTGGGTGGGCATTGACTGTAAGTTATACCCATAGAGATGGATCCTTGCAGGCATGAGGTGTTGATCCCAAGACTAGTATGAATTGACTGCAGTAGCGACATAGTTTTAGAATAGATGGTGTTTGGTGGGATGGAAGGCATTGCATGAGATCTTGATTGACCTAGCCATGTGACCGAAGGTGGGAGCATACTAGTGACCATAGGTGCACTTAGTTGTGAGCCTTTCATGCTTTGAGTGGAAGATGTGTTGGCCTGGTTCATGCCATTGGTTTGACTGGGTATCATCTATGTCAATTTAGGTGTTACCAATGGTGGGAAGATTTGAGAGACAATAGGTAGCATCTGAGGATAGTGAGTAGTGTTTTGACCTACGAGAGGGTTTTTGGGCCATATGGTCAATACACTAAATTCAGCAGGGAGTTTGACTCCCTTCTTTATTAGCATAGCTAAGAAACATTTGGGATTCCTCTCTAAAATAGCATCAACTACTTATGTTGAGTAAGCATATTTCTCTATATCCTCTAGTTCCTCTTCTATGATATTTTGGAAAAGAGCTGCCCCACAGGGTTGTTCAATGAACATAGTAGAATTGATGTTTACAAAAGGGTCATTTTCTCTCTATATATCCCAATTGGGGAATCTATTGATATATGACTCATCAGGTTGTGTTCTAGCCTTTGACCTTGTGTAAGGCCCTCCATGAGGTGTTTGAGACATAGTGTGGTCCAGATTTTGTAACTAAAACAATTGATATAAAGAAAACAAAGAAGAATATCCTTTCTAGGGAAGTCTGAGTTATGTTTTGGAAAAGGGCAATTCTAAGGACATATTTTGATATATCTTGATCTCAAAGTGGTGATGATGTAAAAAGATAAGATTTATTGACCTTTGCCTTGGACAAATTCACTTTGATAAAGATGATGATATTTGATATGATGAGATCAAGGTATTTTGAGTTTGAGCTTTCGAACTAACAATGTTTTTGACAATAATCATGCTTTTCAGAGAAGGGGTGATCTTTAATGTTTAGAGATTCACACAATGTTCTTCACATTTTCATGGGATAGACACTAGTTTTGGACACCAAATGAAGAGTTCTTTCAAGGTTTTTAAGTCAAAATAGAAATAATGTATCTCTGGTCAATTGCGGTACAAATCCACTGATTGCAGTAAAGTAAATGGTTGATTGTGGTACTTTATCACCAATTGCGATAATAAACAGGTCTATTGCGGCAATAAAAAAGTTAAGTGCTGAAGAGTTCTGTTAATTGCGGAAAAATGCGGGCAATTGTAGTAAAAGGGAAATAGTCTCAAAAGACTAGAGGATAAGTATCACTGTCTGACAATTTTGATATTCTGGAACAATGCTTCTGATTTTCAAGATAGTTGATGTTGACAACCCTATACTTTAACACATTTGACTCATTTTGATAGTTGGATGTTTGTTTTACATTTTCAAAAAATGATCAAAGAACAAGCACAATAAACACTGTGTTTTGAAGAATGAAGACTGACAATGTGTATGTTCTACAACTTTTTCAAGTTGCAAGGTTACCACGAGGTCTCAACAATGAACAGTCAGATTAATCTAGGTCAATGGCTTCAGAATACAATGTTATAGGCCCAATGCTTGAATGTTCATTATCTCACACAACAATTGTCACACTACTAGGACACGAAGGTCCATGATGTAGGTGCCTGCATTTTTTCCCTTTCCAAGTATTGTTGTCATGGAGTGAAGATCTCTTTCACTACACAAATATCGTGGGACACATATGTTGGGAATCTTGGGGGGAATTTTGCAACCCCTTGCACTATAATAAGGTACCTGTTCATAGGTAAATTGGGGTGGCCTCTAATTAACAAGGTTGTAATTAGGGTCTGTGGTGTCTATCCAATCAGTTTGTATGTGTGTGACTCACTTAAGAGCCTAGTTGACTGCACTGGCTCCTTAGGGATATTCACCCGATCTAGACTATCATCAACACACCTCACCTGAGCTTGGCTAGATAAGACAAAACTTTGGTTTGCACCTTGTTTATATATTGATTGGAAGGATTACTGATTTAAGTTCGTTCTCCAAGGAAGAAGCACATTCCCCGGACATGCCTTTCTAAAAAGTGTACAGGTGTCTAATCTAACAGATTGTGCAAGTGCACCCAAAACTCAAGACACAAGGTAAATTGATTAAGCTCCCAAAAGTTTGAAATGTGAACTAAGCTACACCACCATACAAGCACAAGTGTTCAATTTTAAGCCCAAAAAGTAGGTGTTGATTGATTTTTCAATTTTAATGCACCAAATTGATAGATTTTTTTCTTTGTTCAATTTTAGTCCCCACGTGAATTTTAAGCCCAGATCTAAAATGTGAGATGTGAGATGTTTGACAAACACTGTTCTTTTTAAACCCAGATTGATAAGTGAATTCATTTTAATTTGCTTTGTTTAAACAAGTTAGTATCAAAAAATGATTTTTGCAAAGTGAGAGTATGTGTAACTTTGCAACAATGAATGATAGTCACCAACAACTTATCCTTTTTGCTCGTGGGAACTCATCGTCCAGCAGAAGAATAAAGAAAGTATTATATTTTCAGATAGCAAGAAAATAATTTGGCACTGATGAGCAATTTTACAAGCGATTGCGGTGATGCCTAGGCAATTGTGGTAAATAACAAGCAATTGCGGCCCAAAAGTAGCAATTACTACAGAATACTTTCACTTGTGGGTACAACCAATTATGGTCTAGATCGGTCAATTGCGGTCTGGGTCGGTCAATTGCGGTACAATTATTCTGATTACAGTACCGATCGATCAATTGTGGAAAATAGTAGAAAAGATAGAGACCCAGAAGACGACAGAAAAGTAATGCAAAAACCTACAATCGATTGTGGTATTAAACCAGTCGATTGTGACACAATTTTGTCAAGTGTGGTAGAATACCAGCAATTGTGAAATAACACAGATATAAAAAAATACAAATTTTTAGGTCTGTGACCATACAGTCGTGGCTGATCAATTATATTTATCGTTTGCAAGAGATATTCAGGTTGTTTGCTTCATGTCAGGTTCACAAAAATTTATGCCTCCTTCAATCGTGATCCGTGATTCCCAAGCTTTTCAAAGGCAAGGGTTAGTAGAAAAGGTTTTACAAATGATATAAATCAAGTACACAAGAACTACTAAAATGAATAACTTGAAATGTAACCAATAAAATGTACAAGAAAAGAAAAGAAAACAAATGAATGCAAACCCCAAAGTGCTTGAAGCTTCTATTGTCTCTCTCTACTCCTTCCTAAATGTTGTTTTTGATGCTCAGTATTGGTGTGGGCAGCGTCTATGACTTGAGAAGTGTCAATAATTTGCTAATTGAAATGGGTGTGTGATCGCAAGATGGCTTGAATTCTAGAACCAAACTAACATAGTAATGGTGCACAAGATCTTGTAATCATGGATCCTTCAAATGGTTATGAAGGGTTTATTATATAGGAATTGGTCATGATATGAATGGTTGAGATCAATCCCAGAGATAGGGAGATGAACGGTTGAGATTAAAAGGAACTAGAGAAGCCATCAGTAAACTCCACCTCCACATTTGGTAAAGAGGAGATAGAGTTTGGTTGACTGAAGAGCTAATTGTGAGTTACCTTTTTGAACTGAAGAGGTGGGTGAAGTTACCCATGTGGAATGGAGAGATGGGTGGAGTAACCCATGTGATCTTATTGTAGTTATCTCTTTGAAGATAAATGAATGTTTAATTCATCTATTTAATTAATGTTTTCAACATGTGAGATAATTGAATTCTTTTTGATTTAGAGTTGCTTTAATTGATGAAATTAAATTAATTTAATTGGAATAATTTAATTAGTAGGTTTAAATATTTGAATTTAGACTATAGGAAATTGAATTTAATTAATTAATTAATGATAATTAATCAATTAAGGTTAATTAATTAAATAAAATTAATTATTTAATTAATTTTGGGAATTTGATTAGATGATTTGGGGAATGAATTTAGAAGAAAATAGATGATTAATTAACGATTGAAAAACCATTAATTAATAGATGAAAACTAGTGTTTTTAATGTAAAGTCGCAAGCCTGTCCATTTTCAGGTGTCTAAAATTGTTAGTCAAGTTTGGAAATTTTCCCTTCCCTATATTTGTTGGGGAATCTGGAGAGAAAGGAATGACAGAGTTTTTAGGAATAAAGAGACATCTGCCAAAGAGGTTTTTTACAAGATAAAGAGAGCTACGAAAGAAAATGCAGTTTTAAAGGAGAGAATTATGGAAGCAATCTTTGAGGAGGATATTGCCTTTCTTCAATAATGGAAGATAAAAGGGAATTTCAGGAAGTAGGATAAAAAAATAACCAGAGCCAATGCTATTTGGGATTTCCCACCTAGGGGGTCAATGAAAGTCAACTTTGATAGGGCCTCGAAAGGCAACCCAGGGGTGGCAGGATGTGGGATTGTCATTAGGGATGAGAACGAGATTTGTAAGGGTATCAAAGCTGTCCCTATTGGTTTTCAGACCAACCATCTTGCTAAGGCCACTGCTGCCCTTCATGCTCTCATCATGGCTAAGGAAAAAGGATGCATGAGAGTTTGGATTGAAGGTGACTCTCTCAACATTGTTAAATGCTTGAATTTGCTCACCCCTGCTTCATGCTCAATTCACAATATTATGCAAAAGGATAAAGCCTTAATCCATTCTTTTGATAATTTCATGGTGACACATAACTATCGGGAAACCAATGGGGTGGCTGATTGGGCTACCAACATGGCTTGTAAAATGGAGGCGGTGACTCAATGGGGAGGTGATGTTGACACGCCAGCTCAAGTGCAGTTAATGATGAATAATGACCATTTGTGAAGCAATAAAAAATAGATCATAAATGGTAATTTTTAATTATTGGTTTATGTTGGAAGTGACTTGTCATCATTACCAGCTAAGGAGAGTGTACTTAGTGGTAATTATTAGATCGAAGTGGCACATTTTCTGGGTGCATTTCTTGTTTATGAAAGAGAGGCGGGATATTTCAAACAATATTTGTAAAGTCATCAACAGAGAAAATAATCTGAACTAGAAAGCAGATATGGGCGGTAAAAAGAAGCGTGTAGAACCTAAAAACTATGATGAATGGCGTGAAAGGGAAGATGTGTGGAAAATTTTGGTGGAGGGAGGTTTGGTGATTTTTCTGGAGAGGTTTCATGGTTGCAACTCCACTATCACTAGAATCTTCTCAAAGACCTAGAAAAATGAGAAGGTCATGGTCGCCAACTAGTATATGGAAGTCACTGAGGAGGTTATAGCGGAGGCAACTTGTATTAGGATGGAAGGGCTTAAATTTTACAGCAATAGGCTTATCTTAGACAAGGCGTGGGAGAAGTTTCCTAAGGAAAATAAGGAAAGATCTTAGCTAGTGAAGGTGGGCACCTTGTATCATGATCCTATGCATATTTCCAGACCCTAGCAATACATTTTGTTCATGCTCATCAGCTACATCACTCTGGATGGTAGATTCACTAGGGCCTATGGCCACCACTTCATGCTCCTTAACCACTTTAGACACAAAATAAAGGTTAGTCTTCCTTTCTACCTACTCAACTCACTTGATTTTACCATTACTAGCATGTAGACAAAACCTAAGGAGGATCACACCTCACACTAGGGGCTTATGGTGTTAATTTATGAAGTTCTTAAGTCCAAGAAGGTGGAGAGACCTTTGGTTAAAAGGACATAGAAAGATGAGGAAGATACATAAGGAGATGAGGAGGAAAGTATGTATGAAGAAGATATAGAGGATGAGGGAGAGGATAAAAAAGGGTATAAAACCCCTAAGAAGGGAATAAAAAAGGGGTCTTCTTCCTTGAAAAACTTGAAAAAAACCACATCAAAATATTGGATACTGAGAAGGATACAAAGGATGAGAGCTCTGAGGAGAGTGACAGAAAAAAGAAAAAGGGTAGAATAAACCCTAAGGGTAAGAAGATGACTCCGGTGGAGGAAACAAAGACTAAAAAGGAGACCGAGGATGATGATAAGGGGACTAAACCCAAATCTGGTGGTAAGAAAAGAAAGAGGGAAGATATCAAAACCCACAAAGGGAAAAATCCCAGCAAGTAGAAAATCATGCTTTCCTCAGGTGAGGAGGAAGACAAGGAGAAGGATGAGGGTAAAGATGATACGAACCCCACTAAGAGCACAAAGAATAAAGAACAGAAGGAGGAAGAAATGGTGAAGGAGGATTATGGGAAGGGCCTCGAAGATAAAAACATTGGGAAGGAGGATACCCATCACAATGATGACACAGGTAATACTTTTGAACCTAAGGATTTAGACCATGGTAAAGTGTGCATTACTAATTTTTCTGGTCTAATTAGCAAAATGTTAGGATATAATGTTGACCTGAAGAATCAAATTGAGGGTATGAGGGGAGAAATGAATATTTTAAAATGTGTTGGTATTGGGGAGAAATCTATGGCTGAGTGTCTGGGGGAAATGAAAGAGGCTATTGGAAATTTAGAATCATAGGTTGATTTGGTGAATAGAGTCACCAATCTAGAAAAGAAGTTCAAATATTTTGAGGACAGAACTGCTGAAGATGACAGTGTAAGGAAGATAAAGAACCTGAAAGCAAAGGTGGACAAGTTGGAGGACACGGTTTGTAAGATTGGGGATCAATCTCTGAACAGTCCAAAATCTTATATAGGGAAGGCCAAGAGCTTAATGGAGAAGTTGGAGTAGGATATTGGTGATAAGGATAGCCATGCCATCAAGGAGTTGGCTGGTCCAGGAACCCACACTAGGGCTAGCACCAAAAAGGTGATCCCAAGGGAGGAAAAAGAGAAGGACAAAGGTGACCTCAAAATACTATCAATCAAATGGAGGTTATGGTGATTCAGGCCCAAGATATGGTTGGTGGCATGTAGTTGTCTCTTCTTGGGCCCTTCCCTTTTTGTGTTGTCCCTATTTATTTTGTTTATCTTTGGGACTATTTCTTGCTAGTCTGTCTGCTAGATTTTTTGTTGGTTGTCCTTTTTTTGGTTCCTCAACACAGTTGTTTTTGTAATTTCTCTAAATATTTGTATAACTCTATTTAAAGGTTTTGGGTCCTTGTAAAACCTATTTTTACTTAATCAGAAATAATGTGTAAAAAAAGCAATAGGCTAACAAACCAAGATCATTCTTTACCCCATCACCAAGAAGGAAGTTCAAAGCCTTGGTGAACCACTTGACAATACTCTAAGGACTCTCATTTCTAACAAGATCATTTTCCTACCAGAGTTAAGGCCTTATGAACCCAAATTTAAACCCTCATGGTGGAACGATACTCATATTTGTGAGTATCATCAAAATAGAGGGCACAAGACAAATGAATGCATGGGAGTAAAACATGAGGTACAAGATTTGATAGATAATGGGATCATCAAGGTGGAAGGGCCTAAAAAAATGAATATCATGTGCTTTCAAAACTCCTTTCTTCAATCATGAGAAGGGAAAATCTTCAAATACTAATCAAAATAACAAAGGAGGTAATAAAAAAGATAATTTTTTACATGGCTATGATAATGTAATCAATTTCTTGTCAGGATATGAGCATACCATCAATGTTATTATTATAAAAAAATCAATCATTAAAGGAAACCTCTAATGTTGTTACTAGGGGGAAAGAATCAAAGGTTACCTTATAAGGATCTATCCTAAGACTTTTGGTCCTAATCAACCATATTCTTCTCAACGAAAATGCAATATTGTGGATCAATTGCAAAAGAATCCCAGTCAAATTTCAATTCTTGTGTTGTGAAACTTTCACCGAATTATAAGGAGATCTTAGAAAAGGCTCTTGTGGAGACAACTGTTCCCAAAAACCTAGATGTCAATAGATTTCAAAACATGGTGGGTCATCTCATTGCACCTCATTGCTTGTCTTTTTCCGAACAAGATGCATTGTCCATTAATCATCCACAAAATCTTCTACTACATATAGAGGTTTTGATACAAAAATAAAATTACTATGAAGGCCTATGATGATGAAGAAAGGTCTTCTAAAGGAATGGTGGTGTTGCCTATTCAAGTGTCACCAATAAAAAAGATACCATTTACCAAGTTCTTTATATGAAGTTGACTTATAACATCTTTCTAGGGAGACCATGAATACATGAAATGCAAGCAGTTGTTGATATTATGGTGACTGATCATGTAGTAGGTGTTGATATTGTGGCCCCATGTCTGGTAGCTACCGGAGGTGAGGGGTGATTGCCCTAAAATGCATGTTATAAGTGTTTGAGATGTATAATGCATTGTATGGTGGTGTATGTTTTTGCTGGATAATAAGAAAGGTTGGACGACTGTGTAGGTGGACGTAGCCCAAGTTTTGGGTGAACCACGTTAAATCTGTGTGTTATCTGCGTTTAGTTTCTTTCTTCTATTGTTTCTTCATATAACTATTTATTCTTATATTGTTCCGGTTCTATCAAACCCTAACAGCAGTGTCATCAACATACCATCAATGTATCAAATTTCCATACATGGGAGAAGAAATTACTATAAGTGGAGATGTAAATCCTTTCCAATATTGCAATATTGTTAAACTTGTGAATGAGACATTCAGAAAACATAATAGTGAAGGGGCTACCCCAAGTGCTCCTAAATAAAATATATAAAAAGAAGAAGAAGAAGATGGTCCTAGTTCAATGTTGGTCAGTAACTCAAATCTAGACAAATCTAACACATCTACATCAACTAAGGGTAATGAGAAGGTTATTTTTGTAGATACAAGTAACAAGGATGTTAATTTAAGTGTTTCAAATCAAGAGGAGGGATATTTGAACCAATCTAGGTTTGAAAATGAAGGAGTCTAAGAAACACATTATCACAAGATGGGAAAGTTGATGAAGAAATTTGAGAAACAATACAAAATCCATAAAAAGGGTGTGGGATAATATTTTGTGTCCTTGTTTGACTTACCTCCTTCTCCAAAATCACATGAGAGGCCACCTAGTGCGCATGCAAGTCAAAAATATAATGCCCATTTTGTAAGATCAATTGAAAATTCATTAAAAGAAGAAGAAAATAATGAAGTTTTAAAATGGTTGTAGAAAGATGAAGAAGCTTCGAGTTCTCATGTAGAAAGGGTCCAAAATGTGAGTATCCAAACACATAAATATGGAAAATGTTTTAAAATCATGCAAAAGATGGGTTATAAAGGAAGAGGACCCTTGGGAAGAAGAAAAAAAGCATTTCTAGAACCTATACAACCTCCTTGCAGATCCAAAGATGAAAAATTAGGAATAGGGTACCAAGAACAAGGAAGTGGTTCAAACAACGTCAAATATTCTTATTAACATGTCCATATGGTAGATTCTGAAATTAAATATGACTCCGTTCAATATGAATGGGATTATTTATCTGAGGCTTCTTTTCATGAAAAGGAAGTGGATGTCATTCATACTTATGCTCCTACATCTAGTACAAATAGACAATCAAGTGTGAATCAAGGATCAAGTTCTACTCAAGTGCCAAACAACTCTCAAGAACCAAATTTTGGAAAAGCATCAAATGAAAATCTGTGGGTGGGTGAACCATGGGTACCTTCATGGGTAGGAGATTCAAACATTAGGTTTAATCCATGAGAATTTTATCCCATATAAATCTAAGAGGACTCAAGTGAGGATGATTTTGATCCAAGTTCTATGGAACACCTTGAGAAAGCCCATGTTATTGATTTGAGAAATACAATGTATGAACCCTCTAATGAAGTCATGTCCTTAAATCCCATGGATACAAATTTTCCCAATGAATCTTTATCTCTTATACATATCAAACTAATTGACTGGGACCTAGCCGTGCCAAATGACATACTTTCTTTTCCTAATGACAATTTTGTAGCCTTATACCTAAATGCAGTTGAACCCTCTTTCACCAAAGAATTTGATTAAAGCATAGAAATGGAATAAAGGAACCAATCTCCCAATCTGAAATAAAAAATAAAAGAAAAAAGAAAAAAAATGAAGTGGTCTAGTGGTGAAAACCACAATGTAGCAGTGCTAAACCCCAAAAAAAGTAAAAATAAAGGATGCTTCTAAAGGTGAAAACCCAACTGTGGAACCCAGGGAAGAGATATTGGAAAGATTACTAGAGAATGATAAAGAAAAATATCCTATTTTTATTGAACCAATAAAGAATCTTATTATTGGCACTTATTTAGAACCAAGATTTATACACCTTGTAATTTCATTAACTCTAATTGAAAGGGTAGATTTCATCAAATTCTTTAAAGAAAAGAAAGTTAACTTTTCATGGTATTATTTAGATATGTTTGGGTTAGATCCAAATTTCCTCATGCATCACCTCAATGTAAGACTAGGAGTTATACCAGTGAAGCAAAAGATAAGAAAGATGCATCCTCATATATCCTTGGTTGTAAAAGAAGAATTGGAATTATTGTTAAAAGTGGGGATCATAAGGGATATAGCTTATGTCAAATAAATATCTAATATTGTGCAAGTTTGAAAAAAGGATAAATCCATAATAATATGTATGAATTTCTGAGACCTTAACTTGGCATGTCCAAAAGATGACTTTCCATTACCTAGTATTGATGCTATAGTGGATTTGACAGTAGGACACTTTATGTTTTCCCTTGATTTAGAGGATATAATAAAATTATGATAGCACCATAAGATCAAGATAAAATAGCCTTCGCATGCCCATGGGGTACATTTTTTTGGAGCATCATGCCCTTTGGCCTTAAAAGTGCTGGACCTATTATCAAAGGGAAATGATTACAATTTTTCATGATATGATGCATACATTTCTTGAAGACTATGTGGATGATATATTAGCTAAATCACATGAAAGGAAGGATCATCTACCTATCTTGGAAAAAATATTCACAAGGTTGGAACAATTTGAAGTTAGGCTAAATCCCAAGAAGTGCACATTTGGAGTACAATCAGGAAAGTTATTGGGTTACATAGTATCAAGAAAGGGAATAGAAGTTGATCCTGAGAAAGTACAAGCTATCATGGAAATGGAAGCACCAAAGAAAATAATCCAAATGAAATTGTTGCAAGGAAGGTTTCAATCCATAAGAATATTTATAGCTCAATTGGCGGAAAAGTGTCATTCTTTCACTAGACTTTTACATAAAGACATAATTTTTAAATAGGATGCACAATGTGAAGAATATTTTTCCTTATTGAATTCATATTTTGTGAATCTTCCTATACTAATCCCACCTATAAAGGGAAAGCATTTACTCTTGTACATTTCAGCAACAAATCACTCTTTAGGAGTATTATTGGCTCAAGAAGATAAAGATGGAAAAGAAAAGGAAATCTATTATCTTAGAAGAACATTGGTCAAATTTGAACTCAACTATAGCTTCATTGAATGAGCTTGTCTCACTATATTTTTTTCTTCCCAAAATCTATGTCATTATATGTTGGTTCAGAAAGTTAAGCTTATTGCTAAAATTGATCCTTTAAAGTTTCTACTTAGAAAAATAGCTCTTACAGGAAGATTGGCCAAATGGGTGATGGTTTTGAGTGAATTTGATATACAGTATGTGGATACAAAATACATCAAGGGACAAGTGATAGCAGATCAATTAGCAGAGTCTCCTTTAGTTGATAATCATGTTATTCAGGTGGAATTTCTAGATTCAGAAATAATCAATGTGGAGGCAAAAACATGGAAACTCTATTTTGATTGATCTTACACCCAACATGGATCAGGGGCAGACATTCTCTTAAATAATCCTCAAGGCTACACAATTCCAAAGTCATACAAACTTATTTTTCAATGTACCAACAACATTGAATAATATGAACCTCTAGTCATAAGAATCAAAATGGCTTTAGAGTGGAAAGTGATAGAATTGCAAGTGTATGGTGATTCTCAACTCGTCATAAATCAGATTAATGATGAGTACCAAAAAAAAGATTACAAGTTGATTCCATACAAGAATATGATAGATGATTGGAAGAAATACTTTTATTTTATAACTTCCGAGAAAATTCCAAGGGACAGAAATAGAGAAGCCGATGTCATGGAAACTTTATCCTCTCTTCTTCAAATTCCATAACAGAATGCTAGATATGAATTCTTGGTGGAAGAGTTGGTGAGATCCGCATTTAAACCTCATGATTCCCAAGTCATATGGCTATTAGTTGGACATGACTCACCTTGGTATGGACCTATTTTTACTTACCTACAAGACCAAACTTTACCCTTGGACCAAATTTGCAATCAAAAGAGACACTTTATACCCCAAGCTTCCCGTTATACCATCCTTTCTGACACATTATATCACAATATTCTTGACAGAATTCTTCTTAGGTGTCTAGAGGACAAGGAATCAAAATTACCTTTATGATAGCTTCATGAGGGGATCTATGGGTCTCACTCTAGTGGGTTAAATTTAGCTAAGAAAATCCTTTGCATGAGATACTTTTGGCCAACTTTAGAGTAGGATGTTTGTTACTTTGTCAAGATATGTCAGAAATGCCAATATCATGGAAACATGATCCATGCGCCAGTGCAATATTTACACCTGATGACCACACCTTGGCCCTTTTATCAATGGAGATTTGATTTAATAGGGATGTTTTATCCACATTCATCCAACGGTCATAAATACATCATAACTGTAACAAAATATTTCACTAAATGGGTAGAATATGTGCCTTTGACAACAACAATGGGTAAACAAATTTCAATGTTTATCCTAAATCACATCATTGGTAGATATGGCATTCCTCATGCTATAATCACAAATAATAGAAAGCAATTCAAAAACAAAGATGTGGATGACCTATGTGAAAAGTTCCATATTATACATCATTCTTCTTCCATTTATTATCCTCAAGGGAATGGTCAAGCAGAGGCAATAAAAAAAATATCCTCACAATATTGAAAAGGACAGTTGATAATTCAGGATGAAATTGGCATGTACAATTAAATGCAACATTATGGGCATATAGGACCAGCATAAGGTCACCAATAGGAGCCACACTATTTTCATTGGTTTATGGGGCAAAAGTTGTATTGCCTTTAGAATTTTAGATCCCATTCTTAAGATTTTCTTTACATGGGTTGATAACAGATGAAGATTATAGAGTTACTAGGCTTCAACAGTTGGAGTTACTAGAAGAACATCAAACTGAAGCATATGAACACCTCAAAGTGTACCAAAATAGGATGTCAAGGAATTACAAATAGAAGATATAGCCTATAACATTTCAAGTTGGGGATTTAGTGTTACGATAAAATCCCAAGAACCAAGTGGAAAGAGAAAAGAAAGGAAAATGGGAAGAAAACTGGTTAGGACCATTTATCATTACTTCTTCTTTTGGCACTAGGACATATAGAATAATGGGTTGTGATGGAGAAGAGTTACAAGAACCTATCAATAACATCCACTTAAAGAGGTTTTTTACCTAATCAGATGAAAGGGTATAGGTTGAAAGATTACCAAATGAAAGAGTACCAGATGAGAGGAAGCATCATTATTTGTACAGTGAAAAGAGATCTTGAAATAATCCAAAAACATTGAAAAGAGATCCTGAAGAAATTTAAAAAAAGTTGGAAATAGTCCTGAGAAAAGAGAAAAAGGTGGAAAATTGAGCATGAAGAAATTAAAAACATTCAAATATGGATCCTAAAAAAATGTTATCTTGGTGAAAACCTGGTAAACAGGCACCTTGGTAATAAATTAAAAAAATAAAAAAATTGAAAAAGATAAAAAGTGCCTTGGTGAAAACCTAGAAAATAGGTGCCTTGGTAGAAAAAAAGGAAAAAAAGGAAAAAAGAGCAATAAATTCAGAAGGGTGAAAACCTGGTAAATAGGTGCCTTTTGACCCTTCAGTCTTTCTTAGTTGCATTTGTACATACTTCATTGCTCCATTCTCATTGAACATATTCATTGCATTCATCATTTGTGCATAGTCCTAATAAAGTCTCTGAGATGCATTCTATCAAGCCTTTTTCATCATTAGATTTCATTTTTCCCAGGTTTAAACTTTGTTCATTTTCACTTGGGGGCATTCTTTTCAAACTGGTAGATTTCAAGAAAATTTGATTCACACAACCTGTAATGTCAAAACTTCAACTAATAGACTTTGAACCTTTGATTTACATCATTGTTCAACCAAACATTAGATCTCAAAACTTGATCCTTGACCTTTTGTGACCTTATTATTAGGATTAAAATTTTCAAAACAATCACAAGATTGGAATGGATGGAATTCTATTGAAAAAATAACAACAATACAATACAAGAATGACATATTTTCTTGCTTGTTGTGTGACTGTCTGGAGGTTGATTCACCAAGATATGTAAACTTGTCTAACAACATGATCAGCAAAGAATCATCAAGGAGAGTTTCATATGGAGGAGATTCAATCTTTTTTTGTTTACGCAAACATATACCATGGATATTTAGATCTTCTATCTCTTAATACAACCATCCAATTGCAACATTGAATCTGATGAAACTGGTATTCAGACTCTCGTAGTTGGATTTTCCAACTAGTGAAGTTTGATGCAAGTTTTATGCATATCATCATGGTGTGGTCATCCAACCAATGATGGTTGTAAGTGCTACTGATTCCAAAGCTCAATTATGAAAGCATATCCATTTGTATTTCTTTACAAAGTGATAGGTAGTTGCATTTTCATTCTATATTAATTGCATAAAAGGATTTTCCTAAGCTAGGGGGTATCATCATCATAAAAGGGGTTCACATCATCAATTTCTTGTTCAAATCATTTATATGGGATTTTCTTGAGCATTTATCATTGCATTCATTAATCATTAAACATTATTCTTTACAAGTTAAAGACCATTAATCATTAATCAGTATCCAAAATTATTGTAAGCATTTTCTCATTCATTTGTTGCATCTCATAGATATATTGCCTTATCAAAATACAAAAAGAAATATGCATTCATGTAACTTCATTGCATTGCATTACTATTTAGAATTGCATACATCATATTAAAATCATTTAGAAATAAATTTTCATTTTGCATACATTTTTGTATCCATCTAACTATGTCATATATTAGGCATTACATCCATAGCATATTGTAACACCCCAAAATTGGCATCTTGCAACCCTAACCAATTTTGTTACATTTGTCATTCTTCTGAATCATCTAAGTCCTATTGTACTAGGCAATTCTGAGTTTTGACTGACTCTACTCGACCTAAGTGTCAAATGTAGAAAATCCTAAATTTGCATTAATCATACATTATATTTAATTCCTAAATATCAATTGGCTAAACAAACCTTATGATCGAATTAATTTAATTATAAAGTCCTAACACTTTAATTAAATTAAATTCACCCTCTTTAGCTAAGACACATAAAAGGGGAATTAAATAATATTTAATTATCAAATAAATATCCTCATTTTCAATAATTGAATTTAATTATACAGATAATTGAGAAAAATCAATTATGAGGTCATATTCTATTTTATTAATTAAATATTGTCAACAAAATCTTCTCTCCTGTTCAGAATTGGAAACTTCTCTTTAACTATGCTTTAAAGAGAAAGAAAATAGATAAAATAAATAAAACAATTAAAATCAAAGATAAAGCAGTTCATTGTTTTCTTTTAAAGAAAGCTTTCTAATATGAACTAGCTTTTCTATCAGTTTTATTTCAAAAAAAGAAAGCTTTCTAATTTGAATTGGCTTTTCTATCTATTTTATTTCAAAAGAGGAAACTTTCTATTCTAAACAATCTCCCAGTCTATAAAAGAATTCTCATCTCTCATTCAAACTCCTTCCTGAATTTCTAAGTCATATGCATTGTTAGAATATTGAATTGTTGCTACATTCTTAGTTCATAATCTCATATAGAATAATCTCATTTTGCTATAGATTAATTTCAATTTCTAGAATAATTGCATTGAAATCATGACTTAGATTAAATATTGCATCTTTCAATTCTTACAATAATCTTGCATTTACATTGCATTCATGAAGAAAAATCCTTCATTCTTAGATCGGTCTATGGTTGTGAGACTCTCGTTCTAAGAGCTATTCGAAACCCCATCTAGATAGAAGGCAACAGGTCGAATCATACAGGCATGCGGGATGAATAACTCATATTCAGTTCTGTATGTGTCTGATGAACAAGGACTATGTTGAAGTGTACCATTGGATAACAAGGCCACATTTAACATATAAATTTCTCGCACTCACCGTGGGGTCGAGATAATCTATTCTGGCCTCATTTCATTACACTTTTTTTTTGCATTTTGTCCATACTTCCGTACTTCTCTATTTTAATGTCGCGCGAACTCTCGTAGCGTCTCGCACAAACTTTCTAGTTCTTCGCAAGGCCTTATATGTTTCTTCACATGAACTGAGCTAAATCATCATGCAAAATTTCACACTAGAGCTTTTATCTGATATTTCTTGTCTCAGTTTTCTAACCATCTGTTGTTTCTTGACATCTGTGTTTCTCTGATTTTATCTTCTGGAACATCTTAACAGTGGTTTGTAGGACACTAAGATAAAGAAATAAATCATAAACTTCTAATGTGTTTATTGCAAGATGCTGAAATGAAGAAAGTCATTATAAACTACTAATGTGTTTATTGCAGGATGTTTGTTGAACACCTTGTGTGTTTTCACAAACTCTCATGTCTATTTTTGGTAGTTAGAAAATGCCTCAGTTTGGTGCTTAAAAAGAATCATTGTCTTGTGTGACTAATGTGTTTTCTAGAATGTAATTCCTAAGAATCATATGAATGTATCCTCTAACCTTGCCTTCGTGGATCTTGGGTGTAAGAGAAATTCATATGATTCTTCTAGTGTGGCTACCTCCCGAGAGCTTTAGTAGAGCTGGTGAGAGTGGATTGGCCAACTGGTAACAAGATAAAGCCAAGCCCTTTTGAACTCATATATAAAAAATTCCATTGTGATTAATCTCATAATGGACAGGTGTGAATTCATTGTGGCAACCAAAATCTCCTCCAGTACCCTAGTGGTGCGTTAAAGTCTCGACATTGTTAAGGTGAAAACCTTGCTTTGAAAGGATTGGGAGAGCCCCCTTAATTGGGAAAATGACTTGATCACAACCACCTGAATGGATGTTCTTACTACAAACTGTTGTTCTAGTTTCCTAAAACCCTCTATCTGTTGGCATGGAAGGTCAGAGACTGACTAATATGCCCCACACTTTTACGACTCTTAGTAGAGACAACAACCCTTTGGGAAGCAATTCTTTTGGGGTTGAAATCTCGGTGTGCCTAAGAAGTGAGTGCACATGTAAAGAGGAGCCCGTGCCTCCAAGATTCTAAGTTTTCCTCTATGAGTAAGCGTAGCTAAAATTCAATTCAAGTGGGGATTAAATAGATACTTCCCTAGCTATCCTAGGATTGTGATGTGTCTATTTTGGTACTACAGACATTTTGCTTAATGTGTTTTGCATGGGTGTATCATTTAAATAATCAAAACCATTAGAAAATCACACATCATACAAACTTGAACATGTCTAAAAAAATTTCAACATGAAATTTCTCTTGGAAAACTATACTATTCATCTCGAACAATGCAATTTAGTCTTCACTATCTGATTCCGTAGAATTTCGCTGTCTATACTACACAATTTTGTGTGAAATTCTGCCTTTTGTCATGTCACTTGGTGCAAAACTTCACACAAAATGTTGTATACTGTCGCATGACAATTTGCAAAAATTTCTACTATTTTATTGACCAGTCATGAATCTTCATGCGGGACTGCATAGTTTCGTGAACACCTGTGAGAATCTTCACGTGAGAAAGCACTTCTTCGTGCGAGTCTACATAATTTTGTCAAAACAATGAGTAATTTCCCATCTGTCTAGCATGTCTCTGTCAATTTTGATTTCTAATTAGGGTCTATTTACCTACCATCTATCTATACATAGTCTCAAACTATATTTCTTGGGTAGGGGATTACATGATTCTCACTTAAAATGGTCTTGTCTCATATCGTTGGTTCTTTTTCTACTATGTTGTCATATCCTATGTCGCAATAGTCACCCCTCGGCTATTCTAGCCTCATTTCTGATTATTTGCACTAGGTATACTTCACCTCTTGGCACGTTCTATGCATTTACTTTGAGACAGTTCAAGTGTGGTCCTAGTTCACATCCCTTGTTCAATCTTTGTCTATGACTGTCACAACTCGAAGTGGAAAAATATTCCCTTCAATCAATCAAGATGAATATGTGCTTTCACCACCATTCCTGGCTACATCTAGTGAGGAATAATCTCAATCTCCTTCTCTGGTAGCTTGACCTTACATTAAACGGTCATTTCCAGTGGATTTTAGTCAGGTTCAAAATCCTTTGTTCCAAGAGGATCTAAATTTTGAAAACACTCAACCTTCTCATACTGAATCTTTACACATTGAACCCTTGCATTCTAGCAAGATGGAAGATCATGAAAAATTAGGTGAACATAGTAGAGATGACCTCTCTAAAACTAGGGGTAAATTCCTTTTTCAAGATCCCCCAATGATGAGGAAACAAAAATCAGGCAAGTAGATATCGTGAATGGTCGTGCCAATAAAGATTTTTGCAGGATGAAGGAAATTCTCCTAGTTGAGGAAAAAGAGAAATACCTTCTCAAACTAGCCAGTCAAGGGGATAAGTTACCCTCTGACTACAATGTAGAGACGCTTGTCACTAAAGAGGAAGAAACTGAAAACTCCAGGTTACACAAACAAGTCCAAAGTATGCAAGAGAAACTCTCTCAACTCTTGAAGTAAAAAGACAAACCTACTACACAATTCACGCTGGAAAGCATCTATCCTTTCCCATTTGATAAGAGTCTATGCATGCCTCCTTTTCCCAAAGGAGTTGAACTTCCCAAATATGATAAATACTTGGGTACATCTGATCCCCAGGAACAATTGAGAGATTTTGGTGCTCTCTCTATGGAGTTTATACATGACACAACCTATCTCATGCATCCCTTCCCACGTAGTTTGGGATAGTCAGCTATGGAGTGGTTCTCTAGGCTACCAAATGGCATCAAAAATTTTGACAAAATTGCCATTTTATTTCTACAACACTATTCTCACAACATCCAACATCCGGTTCAAATATGAGATCTTTGCAACTTGAAACAAAATCATGGGGAATCCTCCTTGACATTTCTCCAAAGGTGGAGACAATGTTATACATGATATTCTCACAAAATACCCAAATCTGAAAAGTTGGATATCTTTCTAAACAATCTTCTTCCCAACTTTGGGTATCAAGTACAGCTGCAAGGTCCTCTAACCTTCAATGATATGATAAAGAAAGCTGTGAGAATTGAGATATTTATGATCAAGAAAGGAGAATTGACCTTACACAAGGAAAATAAAAAAGGGTCTTCCTCCTCAAGCAAAGATAAACCCAAATTTCCCAACAAGAACTAGAATGTTGTGAATGATGGAGTTGTAGACAATGTGACTTCCAAGCCTTCAAAGGCTGATTTTAATCTCACCACCACAATGCAAGCTTCCAAGGCCACTAAACAGGCTGTGATAGAATCCAAACCAAGTACTTCATGTTTTTCTAGCTCTAAACCTTGGGCTCCTAGACCCAAGAATGAATTCACTCCTTTAGGAGAACCTCTTGATACGGTTTACAAAACTCTCTTGGACAACCATTTACTTACTCCACTGGATAATTCACAACCTTATGTTCCGCAACCAAGACCCTCTTGGTGGAATGAATCTACTTATTGTTATTTTCACCAAAAAAAAGGTCATAAAATGGCTACTTGTCTTAAATTGTTGCATTATCCAGGATCTCATTGATAGTGAGGTTATTGCTATGGGAGGCCACAACAAGAACTCAGACCACCAAGCTTTTAAAGATCCATTTCCTCCTCATGGGGAAGGTGAGTCATCTAAAGGCAAAAATACTGATGCCAAGGTCAACTATACATACACCAATAATGACAATGTCATTAATATGGTTGAACCTATTGATGCTGAATACTTTAATGTTGTCATTCTCAAGGGAAGCGAAGATACTCCCAAGCCCAAAACTCCTTTCATTTTGCAAGGGTCTATACCTCAGTCCTCTAAACAAGAATAGTCTCAAGTTAGTGCAAATGTTGTTACTCAATCTCGTGCTAACATCATCATCAAAGGCCCTGAGCCTTCTACGTCTGTACCAACACAACCTGCAGACAAAAATACTGTTGGCTCTACCAATAAGAATCTAAAATTGGGTTCCTCATCTAATGCTGCCAATTATAGCATTCTAGAACAATTACAACTTACTAATGCTTAGATCAACATCTTCGAGCTGCTAAAAATCTCCCCTGCTCATAGGGAGATCCTTGACAAAGCCCTTACTAAGACAAATGTCCCAAAAGATCTTAATCTAAACCAGTTTCAATCCATGGCAGGTCACTTGACCTCCTCCCATTACTTTTCTTTCTCTGAGGAAGATGACCATTCTTTGAGTCACCTGCATAATAGCCCTTTGCACATTGAAGTCATGATTGGCTCAAAGTGTGTTCATCATGTTCTCATAGACAATGGCATTGGCCTCAATATTTGCTCTGCTAGCTTCCTTACTGAGTTAGGATACAACAAAGATTGCATAGATGCTCACAAAAATATTACTATTAAAGGATATGATGAAGAAGAACAAAAATCTAAGGGGCTAGTTTTGTTTCCAATCAGAGTTGTTCCTGTTGAAAGATATGTTATCTATCAAGTGCTTGACATTCCTTTATCATACAATATTCTGCTAGGAAGGACATGGATCCATGAAATGCAGGCCGTCCCTTCAACATACCATCAGTGCATTAAATTCCCATTCCAAGGGTCTGAAGTGACTATACCTACTAATACACACTATGACTGCAACACACTCACAAAATCTGTAGCCACCAACAGAGATTCCATCGAGCTCTTTGAGACTAAACTAAAAGAAATGGAAAAGGGTCTGACACTCAAGGAATCTGACATGGGAGGATATTCGATTGAACCAGTGTTATCTATTACATCTCTGCCTTTGTCTCCATGTTCTTTCAGGAGACCTTCTAAAAGCACTAAACCTTCTACAGTTCCTCCTCCAAAAAAATATGGTGGTACCTTTGTACAAGCCATAGTACCATTAGAAGAAGAAGCTAAAAACAAGGCTATCAAAGCCTGGCTCTATAAAGGAGAGGAAACTTCTGAACAAACCAATCCACCTTATGACATAAATCTTGAATAGTATGGTAAAGGTCTAACTATTATGGAATGTTTTGGGTACAAAGGAAAGGGTCCTATAGGTGTAAACCATAAGGGATTGATTGAACCACTTGAAGCTATTGGTCACCAAACACGTGACTCTACAAGTATAGGCTTCAAGAAGCTCACATTTCAACTGGGAATAAACCAATTTGTCCCTCACACAAATCAACAACCAACACCTAAAGAGACATCTACAAATGAAGAGTCCAAAGATAGCTCAGAGGAAGACTACAGCCCTTGTCCCATTCCTCTAGATTTGGTAGCATTCTTTACTAAGCCAGATGAATTTATACCATGTGTCAATACAGTCGTGACTGACAATTGTTCTGATAAAACCACTCCACTTTCTCCATTAAACTACGAGCAATGGAAAGAAATGCACACTGTCAATTCAGGTCATTAGGGTGATTTGTACATACCAAGACACTTTCAAGAGCAGTTTGAATAGGAATCCTAGCCACTCCTCACTCCATAAGAAACAGAGGATGTTGCAAGCATTGATGAAGAACCTATGTCACAAGGTGCTTATCTCACCATAGCAGAATTTTTAGGCAGATGTCACCCAAACTGAGGACAAAGGGTTGACTTTACTCATGTTCTTGATATGACGCCTAATGATGAAACATACTCTTATGAATATGAGTTTGACAGCTTGTCATATGTCACCTCTAACAGAGATATAGATATAATTCACATGCATGAAAACCTTCTTGACGTAGGTGAAGGGTCTAGTGTCAGGTTAAATGAGTCCAAATCCATAAATGTTAACATGTCATCTACTATGGTCGGTAGGAATCAAAGGAATTTGACTACACCTTTGGATGAGATCACTCTAGGTCTCGACTTTCTCATCCATGCTTTCGATGAGTATACCATGAACTCACATGAACCCGTCATTTCTCTTTCACTCCACCATCCTGAGCTTATAGATTGGAACTCTCCCTCCCCATCTAATGAAGTCCTTACATTCTAGAATGATTACGCTCTTACCTGTTACCTCCATGCTATCAAACCTGTAACATCCTCCACTAGTGAAGAAGGTGTCAACATGACCGAGGCTAATATCAAGTATCTTAGTCACAAAATCAAAAGAAGAAAAAATAGGTGCTCTAATGGTGAAAACCACATTGTGGCAGTGTTAGAGTCTAAAAATGTCAAAATAAAGGATGTATCCAAGGGTGAAAACCTCTCTGAGGCACCTGAGGATGAGATACTTAATACACTTACATGTCATTTCCAAGAACAATCATCTGTGCCAATTGAGCCCACTCAAACAGTCAACTTGGGAATGGAAGATGAACCTCAACTCATTCATCTGGCACAATCCTTATCTGAGGTAGAAAGAGAGGAATTCACTACATTCTTCTGGAGAAAAAAGATAAACTTTGCATGGAAATATTTAGACATGCTAGGATTAGACCCTAATCTAATCATGCATCATTTGTCCATTGCACCAGGTGTCAAGCCTGTTAAGAAAAAGCTTCAAAAAATGTATCCACACGTGGCTCTACTTGTCAAAGCTGAATTGGAGAAACTTCTAAAGTCAGTATTCATCAGAGCAATTGACTATGCCGAATGGATCTCTAACATTATTCCAATATCAAAACATGATAAATCTATCTGGGTATGCATAGACTTCAGAGATTTGAATAAGGCATTTCCTAAGGACAAATTTCCATTTCCCAATATTGATACAATTGTAGATATGTTGGCAGGATATGAAATGTACTAACTAATGGATGGTTTCTCTAGCTATAATCAGATAAAGATTGCGCCAGAGGACCAAGAGAAAAATGCTTTCACATGTGCATGGGTCACTTTTTGTTGGAATGTCATTCCCTTTGGGCTGAAAAATGTCAATGCTACATATTAGAGAGCTGTCACCACCATTCATGACATGATGCATAAAACAATGGAGGATTATGTTGATGACACTCTAGCCAAGATCATGCAACAAGAGAAACATATTGCAGATCTAGGTCCTATATTAGATCACATGGAACTGTTTAGTCTGAGGCTCAATCCTAAGAAATGTGCATTCGGGATAACCTCAGGAAAATTTCTTGGTTATATTATCTTTGCAAAAGGCATCGAGGTGGATCCTACAAAAGTTCAAGCTATCATGGAAATGCCACCACCAAAGAATATCAAACAAATGAGAGGACTCCAAGTCCGGTTGTAGTCTATCCAGCACGTCATCTCACAACTGGAGGACAAGTCACAACCATTCACCAATACTTTACACAAAGGTGTGACTTACCAATGGAACAAGGAATGTGATGAGGGGTTCATACAAATCAAATAGTATCTTGTGAACCTGCCAATCTTGATGCCTCCTATTCATGGGAAGCCACTTATACTCTACATCTTTGCTACATATACATCACTGGGTATCCTATTAGCTCAAGAAGATTAGAACAAAAAAGAAAGGGCTATCTACTACATTAGTAGGACTCTAGTCTTATATGAAACAAACTATTCTGCTATAGAGAAGGCTTGCCTTGCCGTTGTATTTGCTTCACAAAAACTACAGCACTACATGTTGGCTCATACTACACGCCTCATTGCTAAGATTGATCCTCTAAAATATTTACTCAGTAAAGCTACCCTCATAGGTAGACTATCCTAGTGGGTTATGCTTCTCAGTGAATTTGATATTGATTATGTAGAAAGGAAAGCTATCAAGGGACAAGCAATTGTAGATCAATTGGCGGAAGCACCTCTAGTTGATCATCAACCATTGAACATTGAATTTCTAGATGAGTCCATATTACTTTTCACACATCGATATTGGACTATGTTCTTTGATGGTTCATTTACCCAACAGGGGTCAGGTGCTGGGATATGCTTCATCACACCTTAAAGGTACTCCTTACCAAAAGCATACAAGATGTTATTTCCTTGTACAAATAACATCGCTGAGTATGAAGCTTTAATCAATGGTATGAAGATTGCCCTTGAGTGGCGAGTGGATGAGATCAATGTCCTTGGAGATTCATAGTTAGTCATCAATCAAGTAAATAATATCTATCAGAAAAAGGATGACAAGTTGGTGCCCTATAAATGACTGGTTGATGACCTCAAAAAATATTTTTCTCATATCACATTTCAACAGGTTCCAAGAGCAGAAAATAAGGCTGTTGATGCAATGGCTACTCTTGCTTCCATGCCACAAATGCTAAAAAATGATTTTTTACATGAATTCCTAGTGGAGACATTACGCTACCCTGCCTATGATTCCCCTGAGTCCCAGGTAATCTATTTCATCATTGGACATGATTCATCCCACTACCATCATATCAATTCCTACCTTCATGACCAGATTGTTGGCAAGTTTACTTCCTAAGGAAGCATGACTTATTTTGTGTTTTCAATCATGGCAACAAAGTCATGATACAAAGATACTAGGGTCTTATTTTGGGTCAGTAAGCCTACCCTATGTACTGAGTATTGATCTCTGTATGTGTCTGTCTACCCTATGTTCTGGTAATGATACTAGAGTCTTATTTTGGGTCGCACCTATTCAATTGTAAACATATAAGTATGTAATGTTATGTTATGTTACAAGCGTCAATTATTATGTAAGAGGAAGACACATATGAGTAGTATAATGAAGTCAGTAGATGATATAGCTCTTTAAAGGAGTAAGAGCATCCGCGCATACACAGAACTGATCAGACAATAGTGTCATTACAATAGTTTATTTTTGATATAGTGCATATCAACATTCAAAGGGTTGTAGCCTTCATCTTATTGGGCAGTGAGCCATATACCTTTAACAGGGTTTTTAAAAGACTCCTAACAGGGTTAGACCTTTAACTAGGTCATTGTACTTAATTTGTAAAGATTGCTCCTAACAGGGCAAAGGAACTTTAATAGGTTCATTATACCTAGTACAATACTTGTGGGTACTAATGCCCACCAGAGTTTTCCTCCAATCAAGGTTCTCCGTAATCATATCATGTGTTATGTTTCTTTTGATGCACATTTGATATATGTTTAATTGGCTAAAATATGATTAATAGATAAACACTGATTCACCCCCCCCCCTCTCAGTGTTTCTAATAATTGGTATCAGAGCTCTGGTCCTCTGAAAGAAAGTTTAACCACTTGAGGAGATCATGGACTTAGCTAAAGAAAAGCATTTGAAAAAGAATCTTGAAGCAGCTCTTGAAGATCTTGACAGATTTGAGAAGGAAAATGAAGAACTAAGATTGAAAAATGATGGCTCTCAAATACTTATTAAAAGGCTAAGAAAATATCTAAAAGATTGTTCTACAAGTGATCTAGGACAAATGGTCAAAAATCTTAATGAAGAGAATAAATCTCTAAAGGATAAACTTGAAGATTTGGAGGAACAGCTTACAGATAACCAGAACACCGTTGAAGACAAGATCAAAGAAAGCAATCAATTGGAAGATGAACTTCTGTAGTAAAACATGAAAGTCTTGGAATTGGAAAACATGAAGAAGAAGTTGGAATCTGAATTAACATAAGCGAAAGACAAGATTGATAAACTTCACACAAGTTCTGATTTGATTCAATCCCAGCTCAATGCGCAAAGGAAAAAAGGCAACACTACTGGTCTTGGATTTAGTACAGCACAAGATGAAATCAAATCATCACAAAAGAGAGAAAAAACACTTGAAGCATCTTCAAAAGCTAAGAAAGTTGATGATACTACAAAGGTTATATCTGAACCACCTAAAAGAGAAATCAAGAAAGTTAACAGAACTTGTTATGCATGCAATAAACATGGGCATTTGGCAAGAGATTGCAAAGAGGTAAGACCTTTTAAAGGTTATTGTTACTCTTGTAATAAGTTTGGTCATAGGGCTATTCATTGCAGAACAAGTCAAAGAAATCAACCTCAGCAAAATCACGGGAATATAAATCAAAGCAATCAAAGAAATCAACTTTCAAGAAATTTGCAGAACATTACATGTCAGATATGCAACTACAATGGACACACAACAAAGCAATGCAACATGATGAGAAAGAACATCAAACCTCCTATCATTTGTCACACGTGTGGAAAGGCTAGACATATCTCAATGTTTTGTAGATCAAAAAATCATAAACAAGAGGATCCTAAAAATTCACTATTTGAAGAGAAAGGAGAAGTCAATTTTGTCTCAGCAAATGAAGATTCAAACAAAATATGGGTTGAAGTTAAGAAGGACAATAATGTTGACAAAGTAGTTGATGCATCCACAATGGACACACCCTCTACTTCTTGAATAGACCTTCTGGGTCTAAGGGGGAGCTATTCTAGCTCAGAACCCCTGCATGGTTGGTCTACTCACTTCAGAGTATGCACCTTTGGATTCATGGTTAAAAGTACAGATTATAGCTATATGCATTCACGCATTATTTGAAATGCATCAGGATCAAAGTTTCAAAATCTCTATATATGGTTGCAAGCATTAAATGCAATAGATTGTATAAAAATAAATTTGCGGTTGATCATTTTCACATTTACATTCAAAAGCATAGAAATTGAAGAGCATTGGAGCACTAAGACATCAAAGCACGAAGGCATAACAGTTTGGCAGTTGGAGTGAATGGATAATTAGTTTGAAATGGAGCCCTAGCCGTCGCGCCATTTCAGAAATTTGTGGAAACCCTACATAAGAAAACACCAAGTAAGTATGGGGACCCCAGTTGTGTTTGATGTAGTAGAGAGGAAGAGGTTCATATTTAAGAATCCTCCATTCAAATCCATACTGGATGATGTGGAAGGGGCTTTCTCCAAAACCTTGCTTGGCATTGTTCACATGGAAGATATCCATGCATACATTTACTGTAAGAAAGAATCATTAGGAGATGATAATATAGCCTCTCATATGGCATCAATGTTAAATCCAGATTTCACATTCAAGGATGAGTTCGCGCACTTACAAGATAACCCTATTGTTGAGTATTCGAATGCGCATGAGTTTGAAGAACCAGAATGGGTAAAATTTTTGTTAAGCAGAATTCATGATGATCTTTTCTGGATTGGAGATGTCCATGTTCGTATCACTATAGAACTAATCCATCAATTAAATGGACTTCCAATGACTGGACCTATGTTTCCCACTAGTAAGGATGTCAAGAAATAAATTGAGAAAGTTTGTTTGTCTAGGAGTGATAGGAGTAGAATGACAGTTGACCCTATCAAGGAAGATGACATTAAACTCATCACAATGATACTTGGATATAAGTTTCAGCAAGAAAGCAGGTTGAATAGTGTCTCTATAGACATAGTCCTTGCAGCTATCAGAGTAGTGAAGGACAACACCCAATACAACCTATGTGAGATCTTGCACAGTTACTTAATTGAAAATATCAGAATCATCAAGCATGATAGGAGAAAAACATTCAGGTTTGGATCCCTGATCATCTATTTGTATTACCATATAGTTGGAAAGGTTGCAAACCTTTATCTAGACAAAGGAAAACCTTCAATGACTCAGATATCTCTTAAGGCCACAGTAGACAGCAGTGCAAGAGATGCAATGAATATGGATATAAAAATATTCAGGGTCAAAATGTGTTGCAAGAGCATCTTGGGTGTAAGGGAAATCTTGCATCACCCAAAAATATTTATGTTTTCTTTTCAATAAGGGCTACCTCGTGCAGAGCTGCTATTTATGGAAACTTGCTATTTTTATAAGTTGGTCATACGATCTCGGAATTTTCAAATTTTTGCATGTGGAGGTTCATCTCAGTCATATCAGCCTGCCAGTAAAGTTTCATGGCTAGATCAGGTCTAGTTTTGAAGATATTGAAAATTTTTGGTATTGAAAATAGGGTACAGAAACTTCGAGCTTAGTTTTGAAGACTTTAGAGGCCCTGGATGAGGTTGAAACTTGGGCTAAATGAAGCTTGCTTGATTCAAACATCGTAGAGCGCTTTGTGGCATTTCTGAAATGGGGTTATAATAGTCAATCAGGTCAACTGGTGATGACTTATGGTCTCCGGAAGTTGGGCCACCTGAAATAGCAGAAAATAATTTTCCTTCAAAATTTTTGTTCGGGTTTCAAAAGTTATTTTGAGCTGACTTTGATGTGCTAAAATGAAAAATAAAATAATTCTAAGTTTGGTTGGCCCTAAGGGCTAAATTTCTGGAACCTTCTCAGGTGGTGGAAATTGCCTATATAAAGAAGGCTCGTAGTGTTGTCTTAGGCAGTTCAGGACAGTTCTGGGTAGATCTGGGTAATAATTCGAGGCTTTGTCCTACAGAATATTATAAGGGGAATGCCCATGTGGCTTTTCATATTGTAATTCTGAAAGTTTTTAATTCCACATTTGTGGAGATAATAAGAAGCCCATTTTCTGTTCTTGCAAATTGTTGTTGCTTCTCTATTTTTGTTATGTGTTTGTGGCATTAAGGGGAGCACC
>MU225568.1:3115984-3129770 GCA_018584345.1 Thuja plicata
ACCTCCCAGTCTCTATTTAAAAGCCAGACATCTCACACGGCTACCTATACTGTAGAATCGGTCACCTATCTACCCAACTACCATACTCTCTCTAGCTCTGTGCAAGGCCTATTGTACCTATGATGGTGCATCACCGAGAACTGCACCCTATCCTAGCTCCTATGTAGGCTGGTCCTCCTGCATCAGGTCCTCCTGTGGGACCTCTTGCTACTTGACCTGATCATGTATGTCCTCCAGCTATGCGGTCATCCTCCTCCTGCTCTATTTCCCGCTGCTACTCACACCAGGATCTATCCTCATCTGGCATGCCGGTATGTCCACCTGCAAGGTACGAGATTGGGGCCTCAGTTGTGGTCTCTATGGTGGTGGAGCCAAAGGAACCTACTATCGGGGGATCTATGGAGGTACCACCTATCCTCAGCCTACCATACCGACCAGATCTATGAATCTAGGGAATGGGTGTGTCACAAAATTCTCCTGATACTCTATGCTCATGCCTTCATCTGCCACATCTCTTAGGTAATCCCACTGTATGAAGACCAATTCTTATATGTCGATCATGGTCCATCCCTGATCCAACTTCATCAACCAGCCTCTCCTCACCTCATTTGTAAATTGAGCATATGAAGTATACTCCTGTGAAATATCTCGCAGTCGACCAAACTGATGCGATACCCGCTTCTGCGGGAATCTCTCTATAACAGTAATAGCATGACCAATCATCACCCGTGAGCAAAACATATAACTTAGCTACTCTATGAAATCATCCCATGGCTCTATCAACCTCCATGGTCTCCATACTACTACTGCTAGATCATCGAGCTAGGCTCACCACTGCTCTATCTTACCCAGTGTTGGCTGAGTAATCATGCCCCTTTACCTGTCGATATACGATTCTAAGGGTTGTCTCAAATCATCGCATATTAGCCGAGTCATGAGAAGGTGATCCCATGCCCATACCTATAAAATTAATACCCCGACTACCATGCTCTTTGCCTCTTGATAGACGATCTCATGCATCTCATGATACATGTGGGCCAAAATGCACTGACCCCATCCATAATGTCTAGGTCGGGCTAACATCTACTGTAACATCCTACCCTAGCCACACTACAAACCATGTTGTCCATGATTGGGAATCAGATAGCAACCAAGGAAACATGTTAATACCACTGGTAATCTATGAGTAGGGCCGTACACACCAATGAGATCCTCCCATGGGATAGCTCTCCCCATGACAAGGTCATCCTATAGTATCTCTCTTAGTGCCAGTGTCCCTAGTCTTGGCTGCACCTCATAGTCCACCCTGGCTCTGTGGAAGGGAATCCTCAGTATCCTATAAATGTCCTTAGGGGTCACTATCATCTCACCCTATGGAAGGTAGAAGGTTTTCATTTCTGAATGGAAACACTCAACAAGTGCTTTCAATAAATTGTGATTTACCTGAATCTCAGGTACATTATAGAGAGAGGTTAGGCCCAAACTATCTAGATGTGTTGTCTCTGCATCATCTAACTATGCCACTAGTCTACCAATGGCTGGGTGGTGTCATCTGAATGCAATATCTAGGAAGTCAACCTATAAGACATGCAAACAATAGTGCACGATCAGTAATATGAGATAATCAATATAAAACTGAGAAATAAAGCATTAAAGACATCCTATAGATAGAAACAATGCTAATGCAGATGCTATTGGATGTGATGCAGACTTATTTCATGTTCTAACTACTCAATTCTCTCCATGCAAAGAAGCAGATTCTCACGCAAAAAATTACTCTTCCACGCGAAGAAGTTTTTTGGGCCGCGCAAACTTTGATGCTCGTGCGAACTTTGCTGCCCATCCGCGTAATAAAACTACCTATTGGAGGGTTTCTCGTGCAAATGTGGGTACTCTCCCATGAAAAAATTCCCACCACATGGTGCAATAAGGTAGATTCTCACACAAGATTTCCTTGCAGGCCACGCGAAGAAACTAGTTCTTTGCGTGAACATCTCGCAGACAGTTCCTAAAACTGCAAAAATTGACTAAATACAGTAAACATGGAATTGACAGAGAGGTTTATTGACCACTTACCGGAGGTCCATACCCAGCCGGCTGACTGTGCCTCCTCGATCACTTGAATCGATGTGTGTTGTAGGGGACCAACATTTTTGCTCAGAGCTCCGTTTACAAAAGTCCAAAGGTTGAAATGATTTGAAAATGACCTTTTGGTCCATATATAGGTTTTGACCTAATTTTTCAAAGTGCTCCATTTTGTATGAAAACTTCACCATTACCTAATTTGACCACTCTGAATCTATTTTTGTGATTGAAATCAAAATCTGACACTTCTATATAGCTCAAAATTGCATTTTAACATTTTTGGGACTGCCGCGATCGAATGCTTGTCGACTTTCTAACGTCACTTTCTTGTCATAATCTTATCTTATCATAATTTTCTCAAATCTTTGACTTTTTTCCTCAAAAGTCAACTCTGGTCAACTTTTGTCAACCCTAGTCAAACTTGGTCAACCAGACCTCAAAATCACTCAAATTGATTCTGCATCGTCCAGATTCTTCTATAATCTGTTCTAAGTTCTTCTTGCTCTCTAATTCAACATCTATCTACGATTTCTCTCTCTCAATAACCATTATGATGTGTCATCTTTCCATTTCACTCCCAAGGGGGTAGGATGATTACATCATTCTTTCTATTCCAATCAATTTGATCTGATCTTCAAAAGTCCTCATCGCTAGGGGCATCTCATCACTTGGGGCATGTTCAGTTTTTCATACCTCATGGTCAAAATTGGGTGTTCCACAACTTTCAATCAAACAAGGGCATCTTTGTTCCTTGCATCTTGTCATCTATTAGGTATCAGAGCGATCTAACCTGGATCCCTGAGGATCAAGCTTCATTCTAGAAATGATTCTTGAAATCTCAATCTATTAAGTATCTAAACAATCTAAATCAGATTCTTGAAGACCAAGCTTCATTCTGGAGATGGTTCTCAAAAATCTCATCTATTGGGAATTGGGGCAATGTAACCCTGACTCCTAAATATCTATTAACTATCTTTTGGGACAGGTATCAGGGCATTCTAACCCTGAATCCTGAAGGTTGAGCCTCGTTCTGGGGATAATCTTATGAAAGATATCAATCTAACCAATGTCTGGGCAATCTAACCTAGATATTGGGGGACTAAGCTTCACTCTAGAGATAGTCCTAAAACATCTCTATTGACTATCTTTTAGGATAGGTATCAGGGCATTCTAACCCTGGATCCCAAAGGTTGAGCCTCGTTCTAGGGACAGTCTTGTGAAAGATATCAATCTATTAGGTATCTGAGCATTCTAACTCAGATACCTAAGAATCAAGCTTCATTCTAGAGATGGTTCTCAAAAACTTATCTATTAGGTATTAGGGCATTCTAACCCAGATCCCTAAGGATCAAGCTTTGACCAAGAGATGATCCTCAAAAACTCTAGTTAACCGACGTCTTGGAAACCTAACCTAGACTTTGGTGAGTCAAGCTTTTTCTTGGAGATGGCTCTGAAATCTTCATCAATCGATCTTTGCATCACCAATTTTCAAAATCATTTATTCTTCTATCCTTTAGGCATCAGACTATTCTTTGAATCAATGCACTGCTCACACATCAATTCAAAGAGGAGCAAAATGTAACACCCCAAAATTGGCATCTTGCAACCCTAACCTTTTTTGTTGTATTTGTCATTCTTCTGAATCATCTAAGTCCTATTGTACTAGGAAATTTCTGAGTTTTGACTAACTCTACTCAACCTAAGTGTCAAATGTAGAAAATCCTAAATCTGCATTAATCATACATTATATTTAATTCCTAAATATCAATTGGCTAAACAAACCTTATGATCAAATTGCTTTAATTATAAATTCCTAGCACTTTAATTAAATTAAATTCACCATCTTTAGCTAAGACACATAAAAAGGGAATTAAATAATATTTAATTATCAAATAAATATCCTAATTTTTAATAATTGAATTTAATTATTCAGATAATTGAGAAAAAGCAATTATGAGGTCATATTCTATTTTATTAATTAAATATTGTCAACAAAATCTTCTCTCCTATTTAGAATTGGAAACTTCTCTTTAACTATGCTTTAAAGAGAAAGAAAATAGATAAAATAAATAAAATAATTAAAATCAAAGATAAAACAGTTCATTGTTTTCTTTTAAAGAAAGCTTTCTAATCTGAACTGGCTTTTCTATCTATTTTATTTCAAAAGAAGAAAGCTTTCTAATCTGAACTGGCTTTTCTATCTATTTTATTTCAAAAGAGGAAACTTTCTATTCTGAACAGTCTCCCAGTCTATAAAAGAAATCTCATCTCTCATTCAAACTCCTTCCTGAATTTCTAAGTCATATGAATTGTTAGAATATTGAATTGTTGCTACATTCTTAGTTCATAATCTCATATAGAATAATCTCATCTTGCAATAGATTAATTTCAATTTCTTGAATAATTGCATTGAAACATGACTTAGATTTGATATTGCATCTTTCAATTCTTAGAATAATCTTACATTTACATTGCATTCATGAATAAAAATCCTTCGTTCTTAGATCGGTCTATGGTTTTGAGACTCTCATTCTGAGAGCTATTCGAAACCCCATCTAGATAGAAGGCAACAGGTTGAATCATACAGGCATGCAGGATGAATAACTCATATTCAGTTCTGTATGTGTCTGATGAACAAGTACTATGTTGAAGTGTAACATTGGATAACAAGGCCACATTTAACGTATACACATATAAAGTAAATTGCATCATAGAAGCATATGGAACTACATATCATCAAAAAAAGTTTCTATATCATCAGATAATCATGGAAATCAAGAACAAGTCATATCATAAAATAGTTGAAATCAAATGTCATCATCAGAGATACATCATCATCAAAGAAGGACATCATAGTCATGATCAAAATACATATAGTACATTGATATAACAATGTGGATCATAACACAACTAGGGGAGCCATTTGCACCACCTGTCCCATCCATGCCACATGTTCCATCAGGGCCACCTATGAAATCTATATGTCTGCCCACTGCACTGCCAAGATCTGTCTAAGGCATTTGACTCATGCTCACAACACTAGGCCTTTATGCCATCATAGTCATAAATTATTGCATCATACTAGCAACTTGATCAATATGACTACTCATAGTTGTCATACCAGCCTATAAAGTCCAAAAATCCTATGTCAATGTGTTCATAGCATGTAGTACCTATAGAACAACTAGTACCTATGGAGAAACCTGTACATGTGGTAATATCAGAATCACTAGAGCCTATTTTCTCTTTCTAGCCTATGCTAACTAATCCTATATGGATACTCTCTATTGTCTTTATCCCCACACTAGTAGAGGAACCTGATGTGCATGCCTAGCACTAAACCCTCCACCCCTCACTCTCACCCTTCCACCTCTCATCTGAACTCTTCCTCGATCTCTACCACCACCACCACCACCACCACCACCACCACCACCACCACCCCTCTAAGGAACTTGTTGATCTTTATGTATCCCACCTCCTCTCCCCGCATTCTCAACACCATCATCCTTAGAAGGGTCATCAATATCAGGAATCGGCTCACTAGGATCTATGAACCGTAGAAATCTTTGTTGTGTAAACCACTGCATATAGTATGTTGACATACCTACATTAGCTACATGCTCTTGCATATCCCAAGACATGTATCCCATCCTATAAATATCATTGCGGGCATACTCAAAGTCAACTTATGGACCCCACATCCATCTCTCATCCTATACTCATGCATATAATGCTAAACCCTGTGCAATGTCCTGTGTCTTGCCAAACTGTCTAAGTACTCTATAGAAGAAAAATATCTCCATAACCAAAAAATATTGACCAATCATCCAACAAGGAGTGAACATGTATGGAATCTCTGCATCATCCTTCTACCAAGCCTCACAACCAAGATATGGATGTGATACCACTTAATCCATGTTATCTAACATGCGTCGCCATAAATCTAACTTTCCCAGATGAGGCTAGACAATCACTCCCTCGTATAAGAACCCATATGGCCAGTGTGGATCATGAACTTGCCTAGCAATCAGTCTAGTAATAGGAATGTTCTCACATGTCTAGAGCTGGAGTAACACTACACCTATAGAAATAGTCACACCATGTCTTTATACCACATCATGTAACTCATGGTATAACTGTTCTATAATGCATAATCCCCAATCAAATGATCTCGGGTCTAAAATCATATCCTCAAGGATCCAACCCCATCCAATAGCGAAGCCATGCCGTCGTCGATCAAGTAGCATTAATCCACCAATAAGTTATCCAAGTACTGCTAGAAGCTGTGGAAAGGAAATGATTTAAGCCCAAGGAATGATATCATTTCCAATCATAGGATTAGAGAACACCCATCTACATGTCTCACCATCATAGACCTTATCATAATAAACTTGATCTCCCCGAGTTGGAATCCTAAATAATCAATACGCATCCTCAAGTGTGATCATCATTTCTCTCAATGGAAAATGAAAGGTATTATGGTCAGAGTGCCATCGCTCTTCCATAGTTGTGAGAAAACCCCACTTCATCCAGAACCATGGCATCTCTAGAAGGTAAAACAATCCACATCGACCTATCACACATACCTCCTATGTTATCAACTGATTGACCATATATAGTAGCCAAGGTGGTAATACCCATATATACAACTTCCAGAATCGCGCCTGTTTTGCAATCAAATGGAACCATATTAGTATCATAATTTTTTTTGATGATCCTTATTCAATCAAGTTTTCCATCAATATATCGCTCTTCTTGAGATTGTTTATTTTCTTCCTAACTCTATATTTTGAGGATGGAGGAAACATGAAAGTATCCTACCTATCTAGATTGACATTATCAAACATTCATCTACATGGTTATACTAACATCAAACACATTTGTTTTCATCATTGTTAGGATTAAGTAATACCGAAAGGGGGGCTGAATCAGTATTACAACACTTTAAAAATGAACTTAATAATTTCTAACTAAACCATATAATTACTAAAATGAAAAGAACATAAGCACACAACACATAACTCATAACACCATGAATTATTGTCAAGGATACCCTAGCCAAGGGAAAACCCCGCTGGGGCGCTGGGGATGGTTCCCACAAATATGTACTAAAAGTATAGTGTCCCTATAAGGAGACCTATCCCTTTTAGGAGTTGAATATTACATTAGCACATTTCCATATTAGGGGAATAAAAAACCTTGTTAAAGGTATACTGAACACACTTCTCTTATAATCAGAAATAGTTCTGTTACAATCAATCTCAGTAGTGAAAAATACAAGCATCAGCTTATGCTTAGATAGTTCTATTTGTAGCTCACATCAATATCTTCCTGAAATCACAATGGATTCATTTCATCTTTCTATCATTCATACCATGTCCGCACTTCAATTTACAAAAATCTCTTCATGTGTGTGTGTGTGTGTGTGTGTGTGTGTGTTACATTATCCAAGTGGCTCTCAAATACATTACAAAATAGAGTTAATAATAATGAAAATATTAAATACAAATTCAGTGACCTTATACAACACAATTATAGGTTATCCAAAATCCCAATTCAACTTAGAATGTTTGGATTCCATGTCATACTCTCTTAATCATCGCGACTATTCATCTGCCTTGTATCTCTGTTACTCTATCTTTGCATGTCTTCAATACACTATAACTCACTATGATCAACATGAAAAATCAAGAGACCTTAAAAAAAGGTCATACATACCCCAAAATTTCCTTTCCTAAGCTCACAAGTCCTCATTCACCATATACTATCTTCACTATCCAAAACTGTACTGCTACTCTACATTTTGTTTACTGTACTTAGTTATTTTTTTATCTGCATCTCCAAAACTATAAACAACTCTAAGTGATCATAATACCAGATCTATTTCCATAAATTAAAACCCTCAATTGTCCCATAACACTCCAAAAATGCATCACTTTCCAACAATCTCTCCCTTTGGCATTGTTGGCAACACTTAGTGAAAAATGACTAAGTGCCAATATCAAAAAGATGTGTGTGTATATCTTTTACATATCTCCTTTAATATATACAATTTCCATAAAAAAATTTATCTCTTCTCTTCTCCCCCTTTTAAATCAATGGAAAAGGTATAAAAAAAAGTAGAATACATCAAAATTGTACCACTCCTTACCATAAAATTTAGGCCATCTTTAGTACATCTCGGAAAGAGTTTTTCAAGATCTTCAATTCCTTTGTCTAGGTCTTCACCAGTATCTAACTTACATGAATTATCACATTCAGTGAAAATGAAGAAGTCTCTTCTACCTTTAGGTCAGTAGGAATATGTGTTTTTAGGGCCTAGGTTGTCTTCTCCATGTTAGAGATATAGACCTCAAGAATTGATAGCTTGGGAGTGATTTGACTCTTCAGCATACCGAACCTTTCCATAACTCTCCCTCTTTCTATATCCAGTACACTCATTTTTTCCAAAATCTTGGACACCTCCTTGTCTATCTCCAATACATATTGTGAGGAGGTATCACAACTATCCATCAACTTATCCAAAGTAGTTCTATCCTTTTCTACAATGTCCTCAATGTTCTTGATATATTTGATAGTATTTATATAGTAACTGTATAACTTCCTTCCATGTGCGACACAAATTTTAGCCTCAGATGTAGTCTTGTTCAGTATTCCCAAGTCCCATGAAATAGACTTGCACACTTCTTCCAATTTCTTTGCCAGATATTTCTTCTCGGCCTTCTCTACAATGATCTTCTCTAATGACTCATAGTGACTATCAAAGTCATCTAGTGCCTTGTTCAAGTTCTCAAAATCATCTTTTTTCTTGAAAAATAATAGGTGCTAGAAGTAGTTTGTTAAGAGTATCAACTTCTCTTCTCATTGGTCAAAGCCTTGTCTCCACTTTCCAATAATAAAGGTGAAGAATCAGATGTAAAAGTTTCATGTTTCACTTCAACCTTACTCACTGTGTCTTCCACTATTTTATCAATGTTTTCTTTTCTTTTTTTTTCTCTGTCATATCATTTTCACTATTTCCTTCAATGTTTGTATCCTACACAAAAGGGTCATTCACATCCTGAAAAGTGTCCAATGACACAAGAACACCAAAAACATAGAAATCTGGTTGCTTCACAGTGCTCACATACTGACTAGCATCTTCGCTAATTGATTTATCAAGGTTTATTTCAGCTTTCCTTAATGATTCACCTTTCTCAATATTTTTGGGCTTAGGCACCTTAGGTGGTGAGATGTTCTCATTTTTTAGTTCCCATCAAGACCTTTTCCATATCTTTCTATGTCTCCTCTATTACTTCATCATATCTCCTTCCCATTATCTTTACTAATCTTGGCTTGGTTCTCAATAAGGGTTTAAGTTCACTCAATATTAACTCCATCTCCTTAACAGATAAAATAGGTAACATATCCTCAATTTTTTTTTCTCTAATCACTTCATCTTTGTTCGGTGCTAATTTCTTCCTTATCTCTAATTTTTCATATAACTCCTCAGGTATACTACCTCCAATTTCTAACAAATTCTTCTTAAAAACAAGCAAATGATTAATTACTATGTCTTCAATCGGAAGTTTTTTAGATGCCTCATACTTGTCATAGTATTTTTCCAATGAAATAAGCTTCCCTTTCTCAATTACCCTCTTCTCCAACATTTTCATGTCTAGCTTCTAAAGTTGTCTCACATTAGTGGCATTTTCTTTAACTTTCTTCTCTTCTCCTTCTGTTCTTTGTTTCTTAGGAGGTGAGTCCAGTTTAGTGGACCTTATATTTCTTCTAGGAAATTGCTTTATTTTCTCTTCTTGTGATGTATAATGTGGTGGTGAAGGTATAGATACATCAATTATAGTAGAAAGTGGAATAATTATCTTCACATCTTCTAGAGGTAGAAGGGTTGCAGCAACAGTGATTTCCAACCCAGAAGCTCTCTTTTTCATCTTTTTCCTAACTTCTTTCATTTCTTCATTTGATATACCTACCTTGGTTTATAGGTCATCAACTACATTCTCTATTTTCCTTTCCTTGATGCTCTAGTTTGTTCCTCCCTAATATTTGTATACTTTTCCTCATAAGTACCCCATCTCTCCTTTGATGAATCAACTTCTGAAGATATAATATGTTCCACTTTTATAATCAAAACTTTAGAACTAACCTCGCAACCCAGTGGATAACACCACTTCTTTCTAGGTAGATCTACCTTAAAGAACACACAATTAGTTTCAACCATGAAATAGATTGAGTCCTTGTATTCTATACTACTACCTTAGGAATTCTCTCCCTTACCTTCATATCTCTCTGTAAGATTTTGATCATAGAAAAAAAATTCACCATCTACCCATGTGATGTTATGTCTCCTATAACTCTGATAAATCTAAATATTAGTAGGTGCACTATCTTTCCATGCTCTAGGGTGCATACCAGGAAATTTGTGAATAATGTGAATGTACATGTGTATCAACAAAGATCAAAATCTGAATCCCTTTGACTTATCTTTCTTAATTTTCCGTACATTCTCCAAGAATTGTTGTGTTAGTACTTCACAAAGGTTATACTTGATGTTTTCCTTAACCATTTTGTAAGTCATTAAGATTAATCCTATTGATATTGAATTGAGTCAGCTGCTATAATTGAGTTTATAACATAAAGTCATAGTAATCAATCTAGCATCTTGTCAGAATATATTGTTTACCATCATTTCTCTCCTGTCCCACTACAAATGTGTTAGGGTTTCTACCATCTTCTTAGTTTTCTTCTCAGCAATAGGTACTATACCAGATTTTTCCAAACCTATTATAGCATGAATTAGGTCACTAAAAATCTTCATAGGTTGATCTCCAAGCCACATAAACTAGTCGTGAACTCTGGTCAGAATAATCTTTATCCATTCTTCTTTGTCTAAATCGTAAACTTTGGTTACCTTCATGATAATTAGACTATTAAGGTGTGAAAAATCATCCTTCATCTTTCCATCATCTCCTATCATGTTTTGTATCTCACTAGCAATCCCATCATCTCCCAAAGATTCATACTTACACAATGTATGTAAGCCCTAATATCTTTGACATGAAGAACGTCATAGGTTGTTTGTGAAAATGTTCCTTCAGGATCATCCTTAGTAGATTTAAAAGGTTGTTTCTTAAACTTGTATCTAGGTCTCTTTGAAACATAAAAAATCATCATGTATCGATTGTCAAAGCTTCAAAATTGGTCTAAATACCTCTTTATCTGCTAAAATGTGAATTCTTTATTCGATCAAACTCTTCAACACACTTGCTTTGATTCTTCTTCTTCTCAAGACTCTGTTCTCCTTAGTCTCTACTCTGCAAATGATGTTTAATTATTTTATTTATATTAACCTTATACTTTGCTAAGAGAAGAGATGACACAGTTCCCAATAAACTCATTTATGTACATAATCCAGTCGAATAAAATTATGGTGATCATAGGATATATACCTGTAAAGTCACGCGATCAAAAATATGTGTCCCAAAACATTTCTACATACTCTTTCTAAGCTTGCAAGAGCTTACTCCTCATATTCAGGGGATATATAGATTTCTGATGTATTCTTCCAATACACCCCCTAAGGCCATGTTTGGTCATCTAGGTTGATGTAGAAATTTTAGCATCAAGAGAAGACTCGGTAGCATCTATTGATTCTTCCTGAACCTTTTCCTCACTAGACTCCTTTATCTTCCTTACCTTGTTACTGCTGATATCTTCTTCTTTCCTGAAACAACTATCAAATTCCATCTTGTACTCTACAAGACTCTTACCAGTGTCACCAATATTCTTCTTTATAACTATAGGAGGTGGTACTTTTCTATTGTCAGTTCCATTGTACCTGTAAAACTTTGCTATATGTCCTAGATTGTTACATTCTTAGCATATAGGAGGTGATCTATTCTAATTAACTTGCAACTTACAATACCTTTCATTGTGCCCAAGGTTATTACATTTGTAACATGTGCTTTTTTTTCTTTCTCTTCACTAATGAATCTTGATTGATCAGGTTTCCTACATTTTTCTTTCTTGTGCCCATATGCATAACAATTAAAGCAATAACTAGAAAAAGGTTTGAAAGGGGCTTTACCTTTGCAATCTCTCTTAATGTGTACAACCTTAATACATCCAAAAAAAATACCTCTAAAAGGTCTGATATTTTCTTTAGGTTCTTCAAGAGTAGGTCTTTCTCCATCAATCTTTGCATCAGATGATTCTTCTTGATTCTTTGAACATTCAACTTCATTGAAGCCAACACCATTCATGTCTCCTTTACATTTTTGTTTGTCTCTCTATTCATCGATCAATTCAATGCTCATGTGAAGTCTCTCAATATGATTATTTTCCTCAAAAATTTCTCCTTTTATAATCTAATTATATTTCTCTAATTCTAGATACTTGTGTTGAGTGTTGCTTTTACACAAGTCAATTGCTAGGATCGCGAGATTCGATTTTCTCTCTTGAAATAATAATGAAGTTATTCCCAATATTCTCCAGGGTCGGGTCACAACCTACTTGGTTACTCAATAGAAGATAAATTTGAATGTTCATGAGGAGGCCTTTACAAGTACATTCAAGACATCAAACTACAAAACAACTTTAGTTCCTTTTGGTATTTTTCATTTTAACAAAGATTGGTGTTTTAAAAAGAGTACAATTTTGTATTTTCAAGACAATTATTCACAGATTTATTATAGAATTCAAATGAGTAAGGTAACAAGAAATGAAGTCAATTTTCTGAAATAAAATCCTAACAAACATAAAACACTGTAAACCCTTCCTTGCAAATTGAATGACGGAGAGATTTGGAATAAACCCACGAGGTATAAATCAAACAATGTCACAATTCTATACCCAATGGATGCAATCATTTGGAGAGAAAATGAATTCACCTGTGCAAGATTTTCAAAACCTATCAAATCATATAGCCACCAAGATGTGCGCACCCATAAGACAGATTTATCATTAAGCCCAATAGATTATCCCTTCCATGCATTCGTCACAACAAGTTAGATAGACAACAACAAACTCCAACTAATATAAATGCAGATTCAAAACACAATAAAACAATTGGCTCTTTGAAAATAATGAACAAGTATGCACACATTCTTCAATTCCGCATAAATGGTAGCAAATATCACAACATGACTGAAGCACCAAATGTAGATCTTTATTGCATTAAGAATTTGACCCTTTTACATTTCTTTTGATTACAATATATAGAGTTCTGATCTACAACTCTGAATGCCAAAATTAGGGCATCAGAGACTCTAAATTAATGAAAATGAACTAAAACTAAAACTTTTCTGAAAGGAAAACTATTGCTAATTGATACTAGATAACTTGCATGGATTTTTAATCCATTTACAATCACTTTTTCCATGCAAGAGGGATCAAACTCGTCAAGAAAAGAAAGAGAAAGAAGATGGGGTTTCTTCGCATGCAACTAGAGTCTTCTTCTTGATCTTGGATTTCTCCCTTGGAATCTACATATGAGGCTCTCCTTGCAGTGGGAACTAATAGGGGACCCTTATTCCTGTTAGAGTTAAAATGGTATTTTCACTTATTAATTAAATAATTATTGATTTAATTATTAAGTCACCTTTCACTTATTAATTAAATCATTATTTGATTTAATTATTAAGTCACCTTTCACTTATTAATTAAATCATTATTTGATTTAATTATTAAGTCCCTTTTATCT
>MU225568.1:3131918-3151411 GCA_018584345.1 Thuja plicata
AGTCCCTTTTATCTCTATTTCACTTAAGCTAAACTTTAGGCATGCAATAATTGATTATTTTATTAATTATTCATGCAACCTTGGTTTCTTCACCCAACCTTGGTTTATTCACCCAACATTGGTTTCTCCACCCAACCTTGGTTTCTTTACCCATCTTAGGTTTTTGATCTCCTTTATAAGGATTGATCACTTTGTAATTATGTAATCTTTTTGGTAATTCCATTCCATTTTTATTGAATCAATTGAGGATGTTTCATCTTTCACAGATCTGTTGATTTTGGCCTCATAGATTTTGCTTCTCTCTTTCTGTGACAGGTGTTTGCATGTAGGTGATTCTTGGGAGCTGTAGGGTTGATAGTTTTTCATCAACTCCAACAATTCCTTCCAAAATGAACTCTAGTTAGGCACCCATCTAATCTAGAGTTCAACTTCCATTCAAAAAAGTGATCTCGCTGGAAACACCCAGAATTTTGGACCCCGACCTCTACTCCAAAGTTTGCCAAGTGCAAATTTGACTAAGTGTGGAACTACATTTGGGACCCCTAAAATTTTGGACTTTTAGAGGTCGAAAGGCCGAAAAAATAGTCTTTGAAAAATGGCGAAGTATGAAAAATTGTTTCTTCAAAAAATGCCTAAGTGTCAAAAATCTTCATTTTGCAAAATTTGACTAAGTTTGGAAAAAATTTTGGGATTTCAAGGTTTTGCGATTTTGAGATTTTGGGATTTTGAAACTTTTGGTATTTCAGCACTTTTGCCATTTTGGCACTTTCGGTCAACATTTTGGCATTTTGACATTTTGGCATTTCGGCACTTTAGGCATTTCGGCATTTCAAGATTTTGGCACTTTTGACATTTTAGCATTTTGGGATTTTGGTACTTTCAATATTATAGCACTTTTGACATTTTAACATTTTGGCACTTTCAACATTTTGGGGTTTTTGGGATTTCAGGATTTCTGGGTTGTTGACATCTCCAAAACTCCAAAAATCTCATGACTGGAAAAATGGCTAAGTCCAAAATGACTTTTTAGGATTTTTGGGTGAGCTTTACAAAATATCTTTGCAACTTCTTGGACTTCATCAGAAATGAGCAACTTCATAAAGTCAGATTTCCCTGTTGCCTCTCCCTAAACCTAGAAGGCATGCTTCAAACTTCTGAACTTATCTAATGCCATTCATGATTTTCTTCATATTTTTCTTGAATTGGAACATTTACTGTAAATCATCTTTTTTTGTTCACCAATGTCATGATTCCCATGAATTGTTGAACAATGTTCTTGGTAGAATATAAATTCTCTTTGTTCCCATCTTCATATAGTTACAAGTAAATCCTATCAAATAATTTTTTTATCTCATCGGTTCATAATATTCCACGTTCAGGTTCTCAGTTATGCAATCACAAAGGACACCTAGTTAGCAATATTTATTAAAACCATGAAGTTAAACTAGAACAAATAAGTCTACATGAAAGGAAATTACAAAAACTAACTCTAAGAAACACACCAAAAGAAAAGAAGCCAAAAGAGGGGGAAAAACACCAAGAGTTGACTCAACCGACATCCAACTATCGGGAGCACGTGGGCTCATAATCTGACTCACCAAATGCCTAATCAAATTGACCAAAAGGATGAAAGACCCAAAAAAAGGGGATCCCCATTCAGCCAAGTGTCCAACATGGGTCATGTGTTGTCGAACCACAACAAATAGCCCAAACAAAAAAATAAATGACTGAGGCATTTATTTATCAACAAACAACTTTAGGAAACCTGTATTGCAATAAACCGAATGCAAGTACCACTCATGGAAATATTCTTTCGATAACTCTCAAAATTGAAGTCTTTTGTTGTTTCTTCCCATGTTTGCACTTGTGTGTTCATGCCTCAAACATTTTGATGAATATAACTTAAACAAATATCAACCAAAACCAACCTTCACAATGTTGACAAAGGCTTCCCGGGAAGAGCTCTTTTTCCAGTCAGGCATCCATGGCCCCGAAAATTTTTCCCCCGAGTCCCAATCTAACCTTTCTCTACTTCTAGCAAGAGTCCATAGCCTCAGTAGAGATTTCTAGAGTCACCCTTCTCTATCTTCTGATGATATTTGAAGTAGAGGTATTTGGAGGATTCTCCCTTTTGAATTATTTCTTCATTCTTGATTGGTGACCAGTTCGGGCCACTTGTGCTTTGAGTATGCTACTTCTTGAATGCCTTCCTTTTCTTTATTTTGATAAAGTGAGGTAGCTCTTAGACTTTTCTACCTTTCTATAAGATTCTAATCACCATAGCGACCATTTATTTGAATGATTCATTTTTCTTTCACATTTTTCTCCTTTTGTCCTCTCTTTCCTTACTCTTTTTTTAAGCCAGGTTGCAGATGGAGAAGGGTTCTGAGACTGGTGGGTACCCATGTCAACATGTTGGTGCTAGCTCTAACTAAAAACCAATGAAGAAACCAACATTTCCAATGTCATATTTTAATGTATATCTTGTGATTTAGGATGATCAACATTGAATGTCACCTTGGTTGCCAGAAAAAGGTATTACCATTTCTGATCCCCATGTACAGCTTCTTGCAAGATACATCTCTTTATAAAGTTTGACTAATAAATACCTTTGCCTCTCATTGAGGACTATTTTGTATGGACCACTTTCCAGGAACACACCCAACAAAACACACTTACCTAAAGAATGAAAAATAAAAGGAAGAAAAACAACCAAGCAAAAAGGAGCAAAGAAAGACATTCTGACAAAAAGGAAACAAGAAACAAAACTAACAACTAAAACCAAAAGAAAACACTAACACCTACTTATTCAAAACTAGAGATAAATTATATACAAAAAGACTTAGAAAAAAAGCATATGAGTTACTAGTTAATTGATTTTCCTCCTCATGCAGCAGCAATAAGATGTATTTTATAGTTCTAAGGAATGCAAACTCATCTTTGTACTCAGAAAAATAAAATTTAGACAAGTTTTGTTCAAATTCTAGGTACAAATTATACAAAATCAGAAGTTGTGGCAACTCTCCATGATCATGGTTAATCCACAAACACATTTTTTCACCCTTAGCATCATATTAAAATTGGAAATTATCAAAATCTAGGGGATACTGGAGGAGATACAGCCTGATTTAGTGAGTTCCAAACATGGGAGTATAGTTACATAACATGATTTCTTCTTCTGGAGGTCTTAACTCAGGGTACACCACTCCATCCTCATCAAGTACATGCACACCATAAGAAGACATAGGCATTGGTGATTTACTATACCTATCACTACAACAAGGCTCAAAAGGAAAAGCATCAAGACTATGATCCTTGTTATAATCATCATTAGGCCTAAATAATGAATCATCACATTTAACCTCATTAGGACTAACAAGTTCAATCATAAATATGATGTTTGAATTGTAAGAATCATTAATATCATCAATAAAATCATTTTGTCCCTCAAGATTTAAAGAAACATGTTCAAAATTGTTCTTACCTTCTAAAGCAATCTCCCAAGCTAGCATAAAGTTAAGACAACTTACTTCTAGATGTAGATCAAAAGGATGAACTCTACATGAACTAGCTACTACAAGGTCTGATATATGCATGGAATGCCCATAAATGGAAATTTCTTTACTCAAACATGATACCAGATCAAGTACTTTATCTACCTCATCTAATGATTGAGACAAAGAGTCATCTTGTTTGTTGATTGGTAAGTCCCTCATTCCATGTTGTTGGCCATGTGTGAGTATTTTAGACCCTAGGACAACCCTTTGATCATCCTTTTGAGCCTCTTCTATCTCCTCTATTTGGGTTTCAACATGATTGGAATTCAAAGAATAAAGTGCATCATCACACATGATTTTATAAGACGATACCTCTTCACTTTCATTTGTCATGAAAATTTTTATGAATGTATCTATAATTTCACCCTCTGCATCATTTTGAATTTTCTCACCATAGCCCTCTTGTATGCTGATCACTTTAATTTCCTCATCAGGAAAGAAAATATCTTCTAGAGTCTCATGGGTTTGATCATTCTCATCTTCTTCCTTCCTTGATTGATTATCCTAATGATCCACTATAGGATTTAATACCTCTTCAATAGTCATCTTTCCTTTCAAATAGAGGTCCATCTTTCCAAGGAAAACATGGCAATCCACCTCACAATGTTGGTGTATCATACATCCATCCATCCATGCAAAACTTGATAATGACATTGGAATACACAATTCTTTCAAACTCTCATTCAGTCTATTTTTCTCAAGTGGAATATCCACCCAAAATAGATTATGAGTATCTGCATCTTCATCATTTGAACCTTTCTCAACCTCAAAAGAGTCATCAAAATCACCTTCTGAAGATGTCAAATATTTATCATTTTTTGATTGTTCATGACCATAATTCTGGGGTAGTCTTGAATATGTCTCATACTCTTGGGTTTGTTTTTCATGTCTTGATACCTCATGACTAGTTTTTTTGGAAAAATATTTGGTAATTTGTGTTCTTGATTGTTGCAGACTTTTAGACCTATTTCATCTTCATTTTTGCACCACTTATTATGCTCATATGACTGGACAACAAGATCTCCATGTGAATTATCATCATGACTTGATGTATTAAGTGTTGGAGTACAAAAATAATATGACAATATAGCCAAAGGAGCATCATTGGGAGGTAAAATATCTACATCCAGCATTTCAGCATGGGCATTTTGACTCCAACTCTAATCTTAAAAATGATTGATCCAATTCTTTCTATTGGTTGATTGTGTATTTTGGAGATCAAGTGGGTTGTAATTGGTCGCATGAGATGATTGCAGCTGATTTGATGTGTTGACTAGATTGACAAAGGGATGAAATGATTGGAAACATTCAATCAATTGCATATTGAAGCTTCCATCCGTACCATTTGTAACATCACATCCACATTGTGCCAAGAAAAGAGCCTTGTTGAATGCATCATATAAGGTAGTAATCTTACCCAAAGATTTGATTGTACCTGCAAATGAGACATCCAAACACCATAAATAATGTTCTTTTAACCTCAAATCATGCACCATCTTTTTTGAATCTTGGAGCCTTTGATACATGAGAAGGAATCAATGATTAAATTGGGCAATAGACTCTTGAGGTGTCCTTCTTACAGAAGAAAAGTAGAATATATAATCTTGTACGCCCACATTGAGATCAAATTGAATTAAGAATAAATCCTTTAATTCAATCCATGAGTAAATAGAATTAGAAGAAAGACTCACATAGAATTAGAGTGCTACACCTTTAAATGTCTTTACAAATAAATTTCAAGCAACATCTTCATGTTCAATTTTAAGAAAAAACATTAGATCCTTGCGAATCCTTACATGGTTTGTAGCATTTTGTCCATTATTGAGGAAGAATAAGGGAAGCCTATTGTGTGCATGTAAAGGAATATCATGGGAACCTCCTGGTATACACAAAGGACTACCTATTGAAGCTAGATCTCATCAAGATCTAATGCATTAAATTGTGCATGTAACCATGAACTATTTTTATTTGGCCCTCCTTCTAGAACTACTTATATTGGCATGATGATGGATGGTTTGCATACCACCAATTCTCTTATTTTTTAAGTTCTTATTTTGGTTAATGTCTAGGAGGATAGTCAGGATAGCGATGTGTGATTGTTGTCCAAGTGGATTCAGTGGTTTAGCATTATGGTGAGAGGGGTTCTCTCTTGACTTTCCTTTTTCATTATGAGTTATGTGGTGATGAGTGAGTTCAAGGAACTCACCTCTTTTCGGAGATGATCTAAGCACTCACTCAAATCATTCTGGAGAGAAAGATCCAATGTTATCTAGCTTTTCAGTCTTGAGGCCCTCCTTATAGCACCACTTCTTTTGGTGTGATGATGGAGGGTTTGCATACCACCAATTCACTAATTTTGTAAGTTCTGATTTTGGTTTATGACTGTGAGGACAGTCGGGACAACGATGTGTGATTGTTGTCTAAGAAGATTATGTGGCTCAATGTGATGGTGAGAGGGTTTCTCTCATGACTTTCCTTTGTTGCTACAAGCTCTATGGTGGTGAGTGAGTTCAAGGAACTTGCCACTTCTTTTGGTGTGATGACGGAGGGTTTACATACCACCAATGCTTTGATTTTGCAAAATTTGACTAATTCTGGAAAAGTTTTCAGGATTTTGGGGTTTCAGGATTTTGGCACTTTTGGCATTTTTTCACTTTTTCCATTTTGACAATTCAGCACTTTTGGCATTTCAGCATTTTGGCATTTAAGGATTTTTGGCATTTCGACATTTTGCCATTTCGGTACTTTTGACATTTTGGCATTTTGACACTTTCGGCATTTTGACATTTCAGGATTTTGGCACTTTTGGCATTTTAGCACTTTTGGCATTTTGGCGCTTCATAATTTTGGCATTTTGGGATTACAGGATTTTGGCACTTTCAACATTTGGGCATTTTGGCACTTTCAGCATTTTGGCACTTTCAACATTTCGACATTTCGACACTTTTGGCATTTCGGGGTTGTTAGGATTTTAGGGTTGTTGACATCTCTGAAACTCTGAAAATATCATGACTGAAAAAATGGCTAAGTCCAAAATGACTTTTGAGGATTTTCAGGTGAGCTTTACAAAATCTCTTTTCAAATTCTTGGACTTTAGCAGAACTGGGCAACTTCATAAATCCAGCTTCCCCTGTTGTCTCTCCCTAAACCTGGAAGGCATGCTTCAAAATTTTGAACATCTCTAATGCCATTCATCATTTTCTTCATATTTTCCTTGAATTAGAACATTTAATGCAAATTATATTTTTTGTTCACTGCAGTCACGATTCTGATGAATTGTTGAATAATGTTCTTGGTAGAATATAAATTCTCTTTGTTCTCATCTTCATATAGCTGCAAGTCAATCCTATTGAGTAATTTCTTTATCTTATCGATTCATAATATTTCACATCGAGGTTCTCAGTTCTGTAATCACAAAGGACACCTTATTATCAATCTTTATTGAAAACATGAAGTTAAACTATAACAACTGAGTCTACATGAAAGGAAATTACAAAAAACTAACTCTAAGAAACACACCAAAAGAAAAGAAGCCAAAAGAGGGAAAAAAACCAAGAGTTGACTCAACCAACATCCAACTATCAGGGGTAGGTGGGCCCATAATTTGAATTTCCAGATGCCTAATCAAATCGTCCAAAAGGCTAAAAGACCCAAAAAAGGGGGTCCCCATTAGGCCAAGTGACCAACATGGGGCGTTTCTTGTGGAACCACAAAAACTTTTTCTTGTAGTGATCAAGTTCGGTCTTCATTTGTCCCATTTGAATATTAGCATCCTTTAAGGTTTCTTTAATTTTTTTCTTAGCATCCTTTTCCTGTTGAATCACTTTATCCATCTGTAGTGAAGTAGTTTCATGATTAAGCTTCAAAGTATCTTTCTCTTTCTCAAGTTGCATTATATGATCTGAGTTATCATTGTCTGAATCTTCTTTTATCTTAACCATAAGATCTTGTCTCTGACTTCTAGAAATTTCAAGTTGTTATTTCAGTTTCTTAATGAATCCCTCTACTCTTCTCAATTTGAATTTCAATTCACCATTCTTTGCTTTAGCTTTTTCAAGATCTTCAAGTGATTCTTTAAAGTTTTTCTCCAAACTTTCAGAATACATCTTGATCTCCCTTAAGCTGTTAAGATTTCTCTCCAAGGGCCAAAAGATATGATAATAATTGTTAGGATTAAATAATACTGAGAGGGGGGTGAATCAGTATTACAACACTTTAAACATGAACTTAATAATTTCCAACTAAACCATATAATTACTAAAATGAAAAGAACATAAGCACACAACACATAACTCATAACACCATGAATTTCTGTCAAGGAAACCCTGGCCAAGGGAAAAAGCTGGTGGGGATTGTACCCAAAAATATGTACTAAAAGTACATTGTCCATGTTAGGAGACCTAGCCCTGTTAGGAACTGAATATTACATTAGCACATTTCCCTGTTAGGAAAATACAAAACCCTGTTAAAGGTATACTGAGCTCACTACTCTTACAATCAGAAAGTGTGTGTGTGTGTGTGTGTGTGTGGCTCTCAATTACATTACAAAATAGAGTTAATACTAATGCAAAGAGTAAATACAAATTTGGTGACCTTATACAACCAAAGTATAGGTCATCCACAATCCCAATCTAACTTAGCACATTTGGATTCTATATCATATTCCCTTAATCATCACAATTGTTCATCTACCTTGTATCTCTGTTACTCTATCTTTGTATGTCTTCAATACACTATAACTTGTTTTGATCAACACCAAAACTCAAGCGACCTTAACAGAATTCATACCCCAAAAATTTCCTTTCCTAAGCTTGCAAGTCTTCATTCGCCATATACTAACTTCTTTTTCCAAAACTATACTGTTATACTTTGTATTTATATTTACTGTACTTAGTCATTTTTCTATCTACATCTCTAAAATTATAAACAACTGCAAGAAATCATTATACCAAATGTTTTTCCATAAATGAAAACCCTCAAGTGTCCCATAACACTCCAAAAATGCATCACTTGCCAACATTTTTCATCACAAAATTAGGCCTAATCAACCGTGCAATCATTTAGATATCTTTCTGAAATCAAAGATGGTCAAGATCAAGTTTTAATTTTGAACTCAGGCTACACAACACTATCTTGGTGTACATTTCATTTCATCATGATGTACACACTCAATCACTTAGATGCTAGTTCAATCTATGCTACGCATTACTTTATTAAACACACGTGCAACTTTTTTTTGTATGCATCATTTTGCATGCTACGCATTACTTAAACTATTCTACATGCTACATCATTTGGTTTTTGGCATTAGGGTTTCCTACGCGCTACTTGATCTATGGTAAGTGTTAAAAATCTACGTTTCTACATACTATATCGCATAACCCTACGTGCTACTTTAACCTGCGGATGCACTACTTCCTAGTGATGACATGTAACTGATTGAATGTTTGAAGATGTTAAGTTGATGATAATGCAAGACATTAAATCAGTTAATGTATTGTATTGTCATTGATGTCAACTTGATATAATTTGTATGGTCATGGAAATACTGCCAAAGACTTCAAAGAACTGATGAATCAACGTCTATGCTATCAGTAATGCATACAAGTCAATTATTCACTAAGTGACTACATACACCGACAGAGTGCACACCGATGGTTAGAGTAAAAGAGCAAAGTCACAGTGTTACCTGACGAGCCAATGCACAATATTATCGACAAGAAAAGTTACAGTGTTTCCCGATGAGCAAAACACAGAGTAACCTGACAGAAAGAAATTCAATGTTGCCTGACAGAAAAGACAAGGATAGAGATCTCGATGACAAATGAAGTCACACCAATGAAATAGTCAGTTATCCCCAATGACTAACTAAAGTGTTGACCGATAGAATGGAGAGTTCAAAAATGACAAAATGCTTAGCTGTCAAGAAGCTAAAGATAGAATTAATGGATACTTATCATTGTTTTAATCATCCAAATAAAGCCGGAGATAAGTAATTGATTTAAAGCTGATTTGTCCTGTTGGCAAGAAGATCTCTTTGAGATAAAACTAGAGTTTTCTTTAAATCTATTGGCGAGAATTATGGAACATGACAAGAATCAAGAAAGCCAAGAAAAGGGAAAATCATGTCTATATAGACACAAACCCAATTTTGGTATGTGGGGTGAACAAGAGAATAGAGGAGAGATGCTAAAGAAAATCTGAAGGAGAAGAAAGTCTTCTTTCAGTCTTGATCAACAAGCTGAGGAAAGATCTAGATTCTGCAGATATCGACAAATAGCGAGACAAGCATCATAGAGCAGAACAGTGTGGAGCAAAGGTATAAGTGATTATATTGATCAAAGAGGTAATGGACTTACAATAGATCTAAATATCTGCAATTAAGTTGTATGTAAGAATAGATCATTAGTGTTTCAGTTTAACCATTGAAGCATAAAGCCTCTTAACTGAGGAGGACTTAAAAGTATTTTACAATTGAGATAAATCCCAAGGAGTATCAAAAAGTTTGATCGTAAAAGTAGCATTGGATATGCTCGATACCTATTGATAGGCCAAGAGAGTTTGATCAAGGATGGTAGCATTAGATTCTAGATACTAGGTGACAGACTATTTTTAAATCCTCTAACAAGGTCACACCTAACAGTGTGTTTGTAACCTTTAACAGGGTTGGCTCTTAATAGGGCCTACTTCAGAAGAGTGAAAATTTGGGGTACCAGTCCTAGTGTTTTTCCCTTAATAGGGTTTCCACATTAAAAATCCATGTGTCATGTGTTAATGCTTTATTACTTTACTATTTTACATTTCACATATACAATTCTAGATTGATCGGTATACTCTGCATATTTACTGTGTTTCGGTAAATAGATGACTGCTTATCGCTAAACATACAAAAGAAGGTTTAACAAAGCAATCTGACAAGTAGTAAATTGATATAATTATTTCAAGGCATTCATCTTGTAGGACAGAGGATAACTAGAGGCATAATTTGTGGTTATAATTTTTAAGGATTAGTTTTTGAGGCCACTGATTCACCCCCCCCCCCCCTCTCAATNCCCCCCCCCCCCCCCTCTCAATTATTACTAACAATTAGTATCAAAGATTGTGTGCTTAGAAGGAAGGTTTCAAGACCTAAGTCAAAGATCACAAGATGAACACATGAGATGTGCCCAAGTTGAACAAAGACAATTTTGCTTCATGGCAGAGCAGAATAAGACTCCACTTATTAGGTATTAGTAATGATGGTACTCAATACTTAGATGTTGAATATGTGTTTCCCATAGGAGCACCAATAGTTGAAAGTTTGAGAGAGAAGCATGAGCACAACTGCATGATGATAGAGCTTGCTTCCTCACTCTCCGATGCTGAATTTGAAGATGTCAAAACCTGCAAGACTGCAAAGCAGATGTGGGACAAATTGATGCTTGTACATGGTGGTGACAAGAATGTTTTGAGAGCCAAGGCAGAAATCCTTAGAGGAGATTTTGATGATCTCAAAATGAAAGAAGGTGAAAACATCACACAATACAGCACAAGAATCAAAGAGGTAGTCAATGCTATCTGAGGAGTTGGAGGTGTAATAGAAGAAGATATAGTGGTAAGTGAAATTCTAAGAACCTTACTGCCTATTTATGCTATTAGAGTATCTTTCATTCAAGAAATGAGAGCAGTAGAAAATAGAAATGTTACTCAAGAAAGTTTAATTGGAAAACTGATTTCATTTGAGATGAACAATTTTGATAATAGTGTCTTACTAAACATAGAGTCTGCATTCAAAACTTCTATGAGAATAAGTAAATCAAGTCATAAAAACACTATGAGAAAAGATAGTGATAGTGAAAGTGAAGAAGATGATCTTGATGAAATTAAAGTGCTTATGGCTAGAAGAATGCAGAGAGGCAAAGGTAAATTACCACTTGTTTGTTTTAATTGTAAAGAGATTGGACACTTTGTTGCAAGATGTCCTAACAGAAGAAAAGATGACAAAAGTAATGATAGATCATTTGAAAAGAAATCTGACAGAGGTGATTACAGAAGCTACCGACAATCAGAAAGAAGAGATACCTGAGACTACAAGGACAAAGTAAAGAAGGCCAGTTACCTAGAAAAATGCAAAGATGATGACACTAACACCGAATCTGATGAAGACATTGAGATGGTGTTTGTGGTAGTAAAGGATGATTCAGATGATGATGATGAAAGGTATGTAGAAACTGCACTCATATCTAAAGTTAGTAGAAATGATGTATGGATCATAGATAGTGGCTTCACTCACCATATGACCGGTGATAAGAAAATTTTTGAGACTTTTGAATACTATAAAGGTGGGTCAGTAAGAATGGGTAATGATACACCTTGTCTAGCTGAAGGTAGAGGAACTATAATGTTGAATAACCAGATAAAATGTAAAAATTCTTATTGGGTAAATGGATTGAATTATAATCTATTGAGTGTTTCTCAGTTGAATAATTTAGGTCACAGAGTAGCATTTGAGAATAATAAGGCAAAGATCATCAATAAATCAAGAAATTTGATTGGTACTGGTGAGCACACAAAAGGTAACTTATTCTATCTTAATGATACTAACACCATGTTAGGGTTTTTTCTTGCATGAAACACAGTGCTTGATAAACTACTTGAACACTATACCCTTTAATAATGTTTCAAGCCAAGAAAAGCCTAATTGATAAGGATTGAACAAAATCCTTCTTTGTTTTTGAGCTCCACATATAATCAGGTAGGTTTTACCTCTTTATGATGACTGATTACATAGTATACATTAATGTGGACACTGATTTTCTATCAGGAGTTACTGAGCCAACTTATGAAATATTCTGCATATGACCAAGCATAACCAAATGCAAAACTTAACAAGACAAACCACGGTTGTAAATATAGCATAAACCAGTGATACAAGGACTTTAATCCTTCTTCCTTTTAAGGAGGGATAACCTAGTTGATTCACTCTCTAAGGAATCACTAAGATGGACAATATCCTTCTGATATGAGTCCTTAAGTTCAGATCATTTGTTCTTAGTAACAGAAGTATTTTGATTAAAATAATTTTGAATGGTTTTGAATACTTGGATGATGATAGATTATCATACCAAATCCTTGATCAATGCCTATCCTTTGGGCTACAGAGTCAATAAGCTAAAGTTTCACAGAAACAAAATACTCTAAGCTACCTTACAACCTACATGCAATTTAGATAGATTGCCTTACAAATTATCCTGTTACCTCTAGAGTATTGTATAAAATCCTTAAAAATTGTTATGCTCCCTAAAAATACTCACAAAACTTAGTTCTTTCCTTGAAAGAAACTTGCAAGTAATTAGATAGTTACCTTGTAACAAAAATTCTTAAAAATGCCTTACAGATTTAAACGTAAAAGAGCATACATAAGAAATAAAGAGACAACAATAGAAAAGAGTAAAATTGCACCGTATTTTATTGATATGATCCTGCTTTAATACATGAAAAGCTTAAAAGCTTGAAAACACAAACACAAATTTAGAAAGTTTGATTTTTGCAATATGTTTCATCTCTTTAAATTTTTACAACTTTGGTCTATATATAGGTCCTTAACCATCTCGGAATCCTTTTTTGTTAGGATGCAACAAGCTTCGGATGGTTTTAGAAACCTAACCCTAAAACTATAGAAAAGACAAAAAAAGAGAATGCAGAAGTGGTGGAAAGACAAAATTAGGGGATATGTATCAAAGTCAAAAGACTGCCCTTACAGGCTCACCTACACTTATCCTTTGTAATAACTAATTTTCCCTGTGCTCAATGGTCAGGCGCCAAGTGTTCCCTTCTATTCATCATCTAAAATTTCCTCCTCCACTACAAGATTCTTTTTCTTGGGCCTAGTCATCAGTTCCCATGCTATCACTTCATCCTCCGTAGGGCACTTAAAGCTTTGTGTGCTCTATACCTATTCCTTTTTCCTCTCCCACCTGACATCGGTGATGTTTTTAACATCTACCAGGAATTTATTGATGTCAATCTCCACTTTCAAAGCTTCATCCAAAATATTATTGAAGCCTTCCAAATCTAAATCCGATCCTGAAATGAATGCCTCATTACTAGGCATCTTATTGTCAAATTCACTCCTCCAGGCCTCTAAGGCCTTCACTTGATCATCTTCTCCTTTTAGAGGAGGAACAAATCTATTGAAATTTGGAGAAAATAGGCTTAGCTTACCCTCCACTTGGTTCAACTTACCCTTGAATAATGATAAGGCTATGTTGACCTTCTTTATTTCATCTTCAACCTCTGTCACAACCTCAGGAAAATCTGACCCAAGAGGCTGCAAATAGGCAAGTTTCTCAAACAATTGCACCCTAGGAGACCAATTGACAAAATAGGTGTTTAATATAGCAATGTACCCAATCACTTCTGCATGTAAGGTGGGCAAATTATTATAGGCATTAAGGACGACATTTTTTTTATCTTTAAGTATGTCAATCCTATGCTGCAAAATGCACTTAAATGCATTTAGGGCTATTTCATTCTTATTCTGGCCCACATCTCCCTTTTCAACTACCTCCTCTACTTTTTCCCTTTCTTCTATTTGTAAAGGTTGCATTGAAGGTACATAAACCACCTCAGGTTTTTTTGCAAGTTTCTTTAGTAAATCAACAATTGCCTTATCCTGTTGGTGTATCTTTATGTGGCATAACTCCCTATCTTTAGCTAGGGCACTAGTTTCCTCAATCAGAATGCTACACTTCTCAGACAATTGCTTTATTTTGTCTTCATTCAAGTGGGCCCAGTGAGTCATGATCTGAGAAATCTCTAGATCCCCTGTATTCTGCACTGTCCAAACCATCTAGTTGCCCACCATATTCTCCTAAATGTTTACCAATTGAGGTTTCTGGTCTTTAGGACAAAGGCTCCACATGGAAAAATCTAGAGACTTTGGGCTATATGCAAAACCCTTTATCATGTCACCCATCTAAACTTCACTTGCCATTTTTAGGTCTGGCTACTTCCTTATTTGGTCAATGATAAAAGTTGAAGCCAAGTCCCAGCCCTCAACAAATAATATGCCACTGTTCAAAACCATTTGCCTTGCCTCATCTAGAGAGACATCTTCACTATGAGGGTCATATGCTTGTAAGGCTAATAGGGCCTCATTAGTGATTATTTCCTCTCCATCAAATTTCAATTGAGCCCTTATCAGCTCCTTCTTATGCCATCTTAGAAAGTCCTTGAATTCATCAGTATTGATGAAATTGTCATCACTTAGAAATTTTTGCTGATGTATCAATCTTTCATCAATGCATGCCTTCAGAGGCAACTCTATATTCTCCTCTTCATCTAGCTGATGCCTCTTCCCTTGAATAATCAAATTTCTTAGGTTATGATCACATAACCTATTCCCAGGAATGAGAGCACTCACTTTATCGTTTTACTTCTCCTGCCTAATAGTTGAATTCTGGCCTATGTCAACCTTTTGCCTTTTGGCTGAAGGCTCCTCTACATCATCTGGCTGAGAGGCCTCTCTTAGGTCAATGATATAGCCTTCTCCTCCCTGCAACTATGGTGCCTTTGCAACATCTTGTTGAGGCTGATCATACTGAGGTGGATGGGCATAATCACCATCACTATCACTTTCATATTCTGATTATGAATGCTCAAGCTCTTGAGCTCCTTTCTTATCCAAAATATTGTCAAGTTGTTCACAAAGTACATAGAAATTATCTATCATGGCTTTGATCTTATCAAAATAGGGCAAATCAGGGTGAAAGCCTCAAAAATCCAACCCATTTCTCTTTATCTACTTTTCCAGATTTAGCAACTCCTAAATCCTATTCCTTCTTGTTCTGATTTCATCTTCATCCAGAAGGTTTCTTGTTGCATCCTCCTCTATACATGTACAATGAACATTTGTATTAGGGATTGTGGGGGTTAAAAGCTTTCTAACTCCTGCCATGAAACCCTTAGGGTCAATGTATCTATATGATGTTGCCCCCATCCTACAATTCTCCAACCATCTACTGACTGAGTCAATAGCACCCTTGCCAATGGTAAAATTAAAAATCTTAAATTGTCTAGGGGTTAAGGTACCCTTCTTGTGTGGTGCAAAATGTTCATTATCTGTTAATAATAGTTTCCAGATGAATTCCATGGTAGCAACTCTTGATGGCACATGGTAGGGTAAGATATGTGGTGGATGTGTGCATCCATATACCCTAATAATGGTGAAGTTCTCTTCTAGAAATAAGTCTCCCTAGTTATGATCTCCCTCTCAGTTATCTACATACTCACAAGGTCTCAGTAGTTGTAGCAACTTGATTGGGAGCCTTGTCTTGCTAATGCCTATTCTTTGCAGTATTGGATATACAATCCAGTTCTCAAATGCATAGTAGTCACAATCTTTGGATGTATAGTTCCAAATCCTAACCCAAAATAGAATGGGATTAGGCTTTTCCTTGAAAATCCTCTGAGGATTTAATTTGTTCACATCCATGATCCCGAAGTCAAAATGTAAGAGCAGATGCATCAGGATGGAATAGTGGAAGAACCTAGGTTCCTTTTCTTTGGGATCCTTCATATTCTTCTGTGTAGCTACAAATCCTTCATGCATCTTATCAATGATGTACTGTATGTATTTATAACTAGTACTATAATGCACATCTTGTAATTCAAGTACCATCATCAAAATTCCAGCGTTAATCTTCTCAGCTCCTCCATCTATCCCTAACACTCTACACAGGGCATAGGCAATATACTTGATATAGAGATGTAGGTCCTTAAAGCAATAGGGTGTTGTACTGGGTAAAGGAGTAAGATGGTTCCTAACCTCCTTATGCATGTGTTTCTATAATTGACCCCTAGCAATCCCAGGCTTTAACCTATACCTCTCCTCTTGCTTAGTAATATTGATTTTTGTGGACATAGTACTGTATAAGCCAAAGGCTTGCATAAATGAGTTTCTGTTCAAAATTAACAGGGCAGTGCCATCATTTTTCTTAATTGTCCTAGATAGGACATCATAGTGACTGGCCAAACCTAGAAACAAGTCTACATCTATATAGACATCAGGAAAAATTAACCTAGCCAGGCCACAAGTCCAAGGGTTAGATATTGGGATGGCTTTATCAAAATTATTATAGAAGTAGTTATAAAGAGAAAAACTTGTTGATCCTGGAGTGTGAGCATCTCTGATCTCGCAGTAATCATCTGTCAACACATTCACATTGGCCTTCTTATTCTATGTGGACCCCAGCAACAGTTTCAAGAATTCATCAGAGTAATTCCTCTTGCCTTTTGCATCATCATCTACTTCATCACTTCTCCCACTGGTTGAAGCCACACTAATGGCCTTACTCATCTTTGCTTTGTTTCAATCCTCTTTTATCGATATTGAAACAAATCTTCTCTTAGGACTCACTACTCTTCTCTATGTAGTGTTCTAGTAATTCAAGGCTTGACAATCAACTGAGTACTCTGCAATTTGACCAATTTCTACTTTCTAAAAAATAGAAGACCTAGAACTTCTTTGCTCTATAATTCTAAATGAAAGATAAGTTGAAAGTGAGCTTTGGATCAATTCTTTATGGTAACCTTTTCAAGTACATAGCTCATCATTTAAAAAATCATCAATTCTACTTTCAATTCAACACGCTATGAAATTAATTGAAAACCTAGCCGTAGTTCTTGAGTGTGATAGGAAATAAAATTGATATATGTGTATCATCAGAAAACACTTATAAAATTTGAAGGAGGTGACATGTCTTCATATGATTGGTCCTCTGTCAGACATCTCAGCTACCCTTTTCACACAGTAATCAATATTCTAGATTGTCATTGGACGCTGAATCAATCATGTTGTCATGTCAGCTACTACCGCCTTTTCTGAAATTTTATGTTTAGCAACCACGCGACTAAGTAATATCTCCTTGTTGCTGCCCAAACTCTTTAATCCTTAATTCTTTTGGAGATCTAGCGACTATGTCATTTTCTTTTCCTAACTAATGATAGTCCACTTCTGGCAATAATGTGACTGAAGGAATCAAAGTCTCTGGATAAAACACCTAACTCAAAGATTATTCAGAGACTCTGTGACTAACCTTGGTCACTCAATCGCTGATTACAAATGTTAGTTGACAAATCTTTTAGAGACTACGCGACTGACTTCAACTTATGACTTTAATTCAGAGAGTTCGTGACAAATAATTATCTCATTATCACGAGCACTTTTACCTTTAAGTTCTTTCAATCAGAGACTTCGTGACCATCATTGATCTTTTCATCTTTGCATCCGATGGCTCTGCTAAGTCGCTGAGTATTCCTTAATACCTTTAAATTATTTGGAGACCATGTGGCTAACCCTCATCTTGTGAATTGTGGAAACGTGTCCCTTCTAACCATTTGTCTCTAAATCGCTGAATAAACATAGACATAGCATCTTAATCCAGGGACTACCCGACTATCTTATACTCCAAACTTCATGTAGTTTGTCGTGAAGTCTTGGCATCTTTCACTTAACTGTCATATCTTTTGGAGACTACGTGACTAAACTTAATTTCTAAGTCTCATAAACATTTTCTAACTGCTGGATTCTTCATGCGACATCCTGACTTAACTATTTTCCCTACTACTAATTGCTGATGTGCTTCTTTATTTGGAGACTTCGCGATAAAAGGGCTCCGCCAAGTCTCAAAAAACACAAAGAATATTCTGTTTAATTAAGAGACATCCTAACAATAGTTAATCGCCAAGTCTCATAACAACAAGGAATATGTTGTTAGGATCAAGCGAATATGCGACAATGGTAAAAGACATATGACTTAAGTTGTTCAAAAAGGTAATGTCAAAATAGAAACCCGATGAATATTTTTAGGGTTTTTCAACATTTTGGCTTTAAAATAGGACCTAGGGTTTTGAGGTTTTGCATTATTCATGAAGATTTTGACCTAAAGACCCAAAAAATTCACAGGAATAAAATGAGGATGAGACACTTCTGACTTAGAAAAGAAAAGAGCATGAGGACCACAAATTTTTAGGGCAAACATACCAGAACTAGGAATACAACCAATAGTAGCTCTATTTGAGGATTGACTAAACATAGTTTATGGAAAAGAACCATAGAATCTCTGGTTGCAGACCCTTCAAAAAATGAAGAAGACACCCTAAAACAGAAGGGAAAATATTTACAGTATTTACAAACATAAAGGAAAAGTATTCACAATATGATACAATACTTGTATGTGATAAAAGTATACCTGCAAGAAACAACACTAAAACATGCAAACATCAAGATTAGCCATTAGAAACAAGATTCAAAGAGTTAGCATGCTTAAAATTAAATCCAAAATAAAGACTTTCGCCATAACCTCCGATGAGTTGAACAAGGGCACCCAATGCCTTGTTGATTTGCTCTTAGAGATTATTGTGGGTGTGCTCTCTCAACACAATAACTTAATCCCACTATTGATTAAAAATGCAAACTAAGAGAGTGAAGAGCTTCAAGAACAAGTATGAGGAACTTGTCTCAAAGCCATCACAAATGATGTAATGTATGCAAAAGCTAGACTAAGATTGATGTGCAAGATGAACAAAAACTAAAACTAGATTCATTCCATTATCCTAGCATATTATTTCTAGATTATGGACTAAAAGCATGAAAGCATGAAAAAGAACTAAGAACTCTAGAACTATTTTAGCATGCTAACAATGCATGAAATGAAGATGGTTTGCTCTTGGCAAGAGCCTCTACTTATAGAATTTTGGAGGGAAAGGAAGGACTTGGATGAGGTGGATCATATGTGGCATCCACATAGATGCCACATAGAGGACAAAAGGGCAAGAGGACAAGCTTATGCAAAAGTCAACACAAGCCTTTAAGGTTTGAGTGGCTCAAGGTTTGCTCACACATGTGTGAGCAAACTTGGGGAATGGAGTGGGGGACAAAAGAGTGGTTGTATT
>MU225568.1:3164358-3177414 GCA_018584345.1 Thuja plicata
AGTAGCATATGATAAATCATTTTGTATACTACCTCCCATCGAAGCACTCCATTTTCTTGATAGCAACATGCCATAATGTGGTGGGATGTCAACCACCAGAACATTCATAGTCATCACTACATCAGGGAAGACTACTAACCTATAAGGCATAGCCTTAATGGTACCAATCATAGGGACCTCTCTAGAGTCCATAGCTCGACACCTCCCAAAAGGAGTATCAACTTTTAATCCCATTACCCTCATGATTTCCACCGGCATAACAGTATTAGATGCTCCTGAATTGATCATGCAATTTTTTAGCATCTTATCATTGGTTATCAATGAGAGAAAAAATGGGTCAACAACTTTTGGGGAAGAAGTTGCATTCAAGAATACTTGAGGAATTTCAGATGTTAACACCTCAGTTTTTCTCTCCTTGGTAAATGGCTTCTTGCTAACATTTTCTAGACTTTGAACCTTTATTGTGGGCACACTGTTTAACAATGACATTACCTTTTCCTTGTGTTCTTTAATTCTCATCATTTCCAGAAATGGTACCTTAACTGTCATTTGGGACAAACATTGACCCATATCTACTAGAGTATACCTCATATCTAAAGACTTTGATTTATCAATAGTGACATCATTTTCTTCATTATGTTCATTCAGAGCTGATTCTTTTAATTTTTAATTTTCTATCTTTTGAACAGGGATACTTGTTTCTTGTCTTTTCAAATCTTGTTCTTGTACAACATTTGGTTCTATGGCCTTTGTAATAATTTTGACCTTATGCTTAATCGCATTTTCACTAGGTCCTTCCTTTTTCTAAACATACTTAGTGTCTATCTTATTTTCTTTTATAAAGACACCTAATGGTTGACTTCCAGCACCACCTACTACCCTATTTCTCAAATGGTAGTTGCTTCTAGCTTTGTTCACTAAATCTTTAGTAATTCTAGCCTTCTCTTCATCTAAAGCTTTCCTTATGAGTGGAATATCTTGACCATCTTGAGCATAACATCTTATACTGTCATCAGTTTCATCAGTTTCACTATCAGATAAGATCTGTTGATGATGATTCTCGACCCTTCTTTGTGAAATACAAGAATCATGATGTTCATTTTCACTATTTGAATCAATATCATGGCATGAATAAGTATTTTTCATACTATGATCACATTGTTCACTCTCATCATTTCCCTGTTCCTCACTTGCTCTCAAATCCAAGGAAACTACACAAAAATCAGGGTTATGAGGGGCTTCACAAGCTTCACACCAAGTATCATCATTGCAGGAATGGACATAATTTTTATGAAGAGGGTCTGGAGTTCTGTTGTCTGTTTTATCCTTTCTAAGTATAGTAAGAGGCTTACCATCTTTGAACTGAGTTCCATAAGGATGGTTTTGCATTCTATTTTGAGGATTGTAAGTAGTATTATAAGAAGGTCTATTATTCTGAGGAGCCTTATATTCTTTATACTCTGGTTCTTTCAAATTGCTCCTACTAAACCTTGTGTCATCCCTCCTATTCAACTTACCAGATACTCTTCTATTCATTTCAATATTGACTGTTATTTTATAAGCATCAGTAAGAGTTCTAGGGTTTTTATCTCTAAGGGCATATCCCATTTTAGAATCAAAGGCATTCAAATAAGTTGCTAGGCATACCTCTTCATCCAACCTTATCTTATGAAATAGATTATGCATAGCTCTCTGAAATCTTGTATTAAACTCTGTGACTTCTTCATTATAATTCTTTTTAATATTGTTGAACTCATTCAACAAAAAGCCTTTATTTTTTTTATCCCCATATTGATCCTTAAAAAATTCAATCAACTCATCCATAGAAACAACAGATCCATTAGAAAATCTTCTAAACCATTCTCTTGCATCCTCAACTAAAGATTGAACAAATAATTTTATCAATACATCTTCATGAGTGATATTCAGATCATCAACAAAATCAATGAATTTTCTTAGATGTGTTTCACAAGATATAACATTATTACCTGCAAACTTTGGGATTTTTTCTATTATATCACCCACATTTTTAGGATACCTTTCAGTGTGCAATGGTTTCCTTTGAAAGCTTTCATCCTCTTTAGCAGTAGTGGCCCTTGTTTTAGAAGCAGTAACATTCTCCGGGCCAGCATAAGCATATTTTGAAGACTGTAAAAAATCTATCTTCTTCTTCATTTCAACAGTAGTAGCCTCCATTTGTGCTTTTTCCAAAAAATTTTCCATGGTTTCTCTTTCAATTCTCAATTTCTCTAAATCAATGTCCAACTTGGACATTTGCTCAGTTAAAGGCTTTTGGAATTTAGGTTCTTGATTCCTACTCTCACTCATCTTTTGCTTTCTTTTATCCTTTTGTGAAATAGGAGCCGTATGAGTGAATGATATTTCTTGGTCCCTCTTAAACTTCTCTGTATCTTTCATATTTTGATGTTTTGAAGATTTCTTCTATTCTTATCAACATTCTTATGGTCATTCTTTTTATTTCTCATTTCTTGCTCTCTCTTCATTTGTTGAACCAGCGCAAGCTGTTTCAAGATGAACTTCTCTTCATTTGCCAGCATATCAGAGGGAGCATCTTCTAAATTTGAACTAGATGTACTAGTCTCTTCTCTCTCATTTGAAGTAGACGTTACTGTGGGTGTTTCTAATACCCTTTTAGCAGCTTCTTCATACTCTAAAGTATTTCCATCATGACAATGCTGACTGGTATTCATATCTCTCCTAACATTACCCTCTTTACCTCTTGGAGGGGTTTCATCCATGTTAACTGGATTTCTATTTTTTCTACAAGACATTTTCATCCTTAAGTATGATGGGAGTCTGCCATATAATACTTTTTCAGGATTTGTTCTCATCCTTGACCTAGCATTTATTCTGAAAGATATTCACTCAATTTTCACTAATCTCAGAGATTTTCTTTTAGAGACACAACCCAATAACTTGGGATGAATGAACACTTATCAAAGGATATTTTGACAACCACCAAAAAAGATTTGTAAAAATTTAATCTTTGAAACACCAAGGATCTCTAAATACTTGCACTAGAGATATTTTGAGATTTCTTAACCAGACTTTATAATCTCTAATTCCCTAGTAGATTCACCAATTTGTTAGGGTTTTTTCTTGCATCAAACATAGTGCTTGATAAACTACTTGAACACTATACCCTTTAATACTGTTTCAAGCCAAGAAAAGCCTAATTGCTAAGGATTGAACAAAATCCTTCTTCATTTTTGAGCTCCACATATACTCACAGAGGTTTTACCTCTTTATGATGACTGATTACATAGTATATATTAATGTGGACACTGATTTGCTATCAGGAGTTATTGAGCCAACTTATGAAATATTCTGCATATGACCAAGCATAACCAAATGCAAAACTTAACAAGACAAACCACGGTTGTAAATATAGCATAAACCAGTGATACAAGGACTTTCATCCTTCTTCCTTTTGAGGAGGGATAACCTAGTTGATTCACTCTATAAGGAATCACTAAGATGGACAATATCCTGCTGATATGAGTCCTTAATGAGTTTAGCTCATTTGTTCTTAGTAACAAAAGTATTTTGATTAAAATAATTTTGAATGGTTTTGAATACTTGAATGATTATAGATTATCAAACCAAATCCTTGATCAGTGCCTATCCTTTGGGCTACAGAGTCAATAAGCTAAAGTTTCACAGAAACAAAATACTGTAAGCTGCCTTACAACCTACATGCATTTCAGATAGACTCCCTTACAAATTATCCTATTACCTCTAGCGTATTGTATCAAATCCTTAAAAATTGTTATGCTCCCTAAAACTACTCACAAAACTTAGTTCTTTCCTTGAAAGAAACTTGCAAGTAATTAGATAGTTACCTTGTAGCCAAAATGCTTAAAAATGCCTTACAGATTTAAACATAAAAGAGCATACACAAGAAATAAAGAGACAACAATAGAAAAGACTAAAATTGCACAGTATTTTATTGATATCATCCTGGTTTAATACATGAAAAGCTTAAAAGCTTGAAAACACAGACACAAATATAGAAAGTCTAATTTTTGCAGTATATTTCATCTCTTTAACTTTTTACAACTTTGGCCTATATATAGGTCCTTAACCATCTTGGAATCCTTTTTTGTTAGCATGCAACAAGCTTCAGATGGTTTTAGAAACCTAACCCTAAAACTACAGAAAAGACAAAAAAGGAGAATGTAGAAGCGGTGGAAAGACAAAATCAAGGGATGTGTATCAAAGTCAAGTGACTGTCCTTACAGGCTTACCTACACTTATCCTTTTTAATAACTAATTTTCCCTGTTCTTAATGGTCATGCACCAAGTGTTCCCTTCTATTTGTCATCTAGAATTTCCTCCTCCACTACAGGCTTCTTTTTCTTGGGCCTAGTCATTAGTTCCCATGTTGTCACTTCATCCTCCGTAGGCCACTTAAAGCTTTGTGTGCTCTATACCTGTGCCTTTTACCTCTCCCACCTGACATTGGTGATGTTTTTAAAATCTACTAGGAATTAATTGAAGTCAGTCTCTGCTTTGAAAGCTTCATCCAAAATCTTATTGAAGCCTTCCAAATCTAAATCCGATCCTGAAACGAATGCCTCATTACTAGGCATCTTATTGTCAAATTCACTCCTCCAGGCCTCTAAGGCCTTCACTTGATCATCTTCTCCTTTTAGAGGAGGAACAAATCTATTGAAATTTGGATAAAATAGGCTCAACTTACCCTCCACTTGGTTCAACTTACCCTTGAAGAATGATAAGGCTATGTTGACCTTCTTAATTTCATCTTCAACCTCTGTCACAACCTCAGGCAAATCTAACCCAAGAGGCTGCAAATAGGCAAGTTTCTCAAAAAATTTCACCCTAGGAGACCAATTGACAAAATAGGGGTTTAATATAGCAATGTACCCCATCACTTCTACATGTAAGGTGGGCAACTTATTCTAGGCATTGAGGACGACATCTATTTTATCTTTAAGTATGTCAATCCTATGCTACATAATGCACTTAAATGCATTTAGGGCTATTTCATTCTTATTCTGGCCCACATCTTCCTTTTCAACTACCTCATCTGATTTGTCCCTTTCTTCTATTTGTAAAGGTTGCATTGAAGGTACATAAACCACCTCAATTTTTTCTTCAAGTTGCTTTAGTAACTCAGCAATTGCCTTATCCTATTGGTTTATCTTTATGTGGCATAACTCCCTGTCTTTAGCTAGGGCACTGGTTTCCTCAATCAGAATGCCACACTTCTCAAACAATTTCTTTGTTTTTTCTTCATTCAAGTAGGCCCAATGAGTCATGATCTGAGAAATCTCTAGATCCCCTATATTCTGCACTGTCTAGACCATCTGGTTTCCCACCATATTCTCCTGAATGTTTACCAATTGAGGTTTCTAGTCTTTAGGGAAAAGGCTCCACATGGAAAAAGCTTGAGACTTCAGGCTATACCCAAAACCCTTTATCATGTCACCCATCTGATTTTCACTTGCCATTTTTATGTCTGTCTACTTCCTTATATGGTCAATGATAAAAGTTGAAGCCAAGTCCCAGCCCTCAGCAAGCAATATGCCACTGTTCAAAACCATTTTCCTTGCCTCATCCGGAGAGACATCTTTGCTTTCAGGGTCATATGCTTGTAAGGCTAATAGGGCCTCATTAGTGACTGTTTCCTCTCCATCAACTTTCAATTGAGCCCTTATCTGCTCCTTCTTATGTCATCTTAGAAAGTCCTTGAATTCATCAGTCTTGATGAAATTGTCATCACTTAGAAATTGTTGTTGATGTATCAATCTTTCATCAATGCATGCCTTCAAAGGAAACTCTATATTCTCCTCTTCATCTAGCTACTGCCTCTTCCCTTTTCTAATCAACTTTCTTACGTTATGATCATATAACCTATTCCCAGGAATGAGAGCACTCACTTTATCTTTTTTCTTCTCCTACCTAACAGTTGAAGTCTGGCCTATGTCAACCTTTTGCCTTTTGGCTGAAGGCTCCTCTACATCATCTGGCTGAGAGGCCTTTGTTAGGTCAATGATATAGCCTTCTCCTCCCTGCAACTATGGTGCCTCTGCAACATCTTGTTGAGGTTGATCATACTAAGGTGGATGGGCATAATCACCATCACTATCACTTTCATATTCTAATTCTGAATGCTCAGGCTCTTGAGCTCCTTTCTTATCCAAAATATTGTCAAGTTGTTCACAAAGTACATAGAAATTGTCTATCATGGCTTTGATCCTATCAAAATAGGGCAAATCAAGGTAAAAGCCTCCAAAAGATAACCTGTTTCTCTTTATCTTCTTTTCCAGATTTAGCAACTCCTGAATCCTATTCCTTCTTGTTCTAATTTCATCTTCATCCAAAAGGTTTCTTGTTGCATCCTCCTCTATACATGTACAATGAACATTTGTATTAGGGATTGTGGGGGTTAAAAGCTTGCTGACTCCTACAATGAAACCCTCAGTGTCAATGTATCTATATGATGCTGCCCCCATCCTGAAATTCTCCAACCACCTACTGATTGAGTCAATAGCACCCTTGCCAATGGTAAAATTAAAGATTCTGAATTATCTAGGGGTTAACGTCCACTTCCTGTGTGGCACAAAATATTCATTATCTGTTAATAACAGCTACCAGATGAATTCCATGGCAACAACTCTTGTTGGAACATGGTAGGGTAAGATATGTGATGGATGTGTGCATCCATATACCCTAATCATGGTGAAGTTCTCTTCTAGAAAGAAGTTTCCCTAGTTATGATCTCCCTCCCACTTATCTACATACTCACAAGGCCTTAGTAGTTGCAGCACCTTTATTGGGATCCTTGTCTTGCTGATGCCCATGCTCTGTAGTATTGGATATACAATTCAGTTCTCAAATGCACAGTAGTCACAATCTTTGGATGTATGGTTCCAAATCCTAACCCAAAACTAAATGGGATTAGGCTTGTCCTCAAAAATCCTCTGAGGATTTAAGTTGTTCACATCCATGATCCTGAAGTTAAAATGTAAGAGCAGATGCATCAGGATGGAATAGTGGAAGAACCTAGGTTCCTTTTCTTTGGGATCCTTCATCTTCTTCTATGTAGCTACAAATACTTCATGCATCTTATCAATGATGTGCTGTATGTAGTCATAACTATTTCTAGAATGCTCCTCTTGTAATTCAAGTACCATCATCAAAATTCCAGCGTTAATCTTCTCAGCTCCTCCATCTATCCCTAACACTATACATAGGGCATAGGCAATATACTTTTTATATAAATGCAGGTCTTTAAAGCAATAGGGTGCTCTACCGAGTATAGGAGTAAGATGGTTCCTAACCTCCTTATGCATGTGTTTCTATAATTGACCCCTAGCAATCCCAGGCTTTAACCTATACCTCTCCTCTTGCTTAGTAAAATTGATTTTTGTGGACATAGTACTGTATAAGCCAAAGGCTTGGATAAATGAGTTTCTATTCAAAATTAATAGGGCAATGTCATCATTTTTCTTAATTGTCCTAGATAGGACATCATAGTGACTAGCCAAACCTAGAAACAATTCTACATCTATATAGACATTAGGGACAATTAACCTAGCCAGACCACAAGTCAAAGGGTTTGATATTGGGATGGCTTTATCAGAATTATTATAGAAGTAGTTATAAAGAGAAAAACTTGTTGATCCTGGAGTGTGAACATCTCTGATCTCATAGTAATCATCTGTCAACACATTCACATTGGCCCTCTTATTCTGTGTGGACCTTGGGAACAGTTTCAGGAATTCATCAGAGTAATTCCTCTTTCCTTTTGCATCATCATCTACTTCATCACTTCTCCCACTGGTTGAAGCCACACTGATGACCTTACTGATCTTTTCTTTGTTTCAATCCTCTCTTTTAGCAATATTGAAAAAAATCTTCTCTCAGGACTCACTACTCTTCTCTATGCACTGTTCTAGTAATTCAAGGCTTGACAATCAACTGAGTAATCTACAATTTGACCAATTTCTACTTTCTGAAAATAGAAGACCTAGCACTTCTTCACTCTATAATTATGAATGCAAGGTAAGTTGAAAATAAGCTTTCGATCAATTCTTTATGGTAACCTTTTCAAGTACATAGCTCATCATTTAAAAAATATCAATTCAGCTTTCAATTTAGCACGCTGTGAAATTAATTTAAAACCTAGCCGTAGTTCATGAGTGTGATAGGAAATCAAATTGATATATGTGTATCATCAGAAAAACACTTATAAAATTCAAAGGAGGTGACATGTCTTCATATGATTGGTCCTCTGTCAGACATCTTAGCTACCCTTTTCACACAGTAATCAATATTCTAGATTGTCATAGGATGCTAAATCATTCATGTTGTCATGTCATCTACTACTGCCTTTCTAAAATTTCATATTTAGAGACCACGCGACTAAGTAATATCTCCTTGTCGTTGCCCAAACTCTTTAACCCTTAATTCTTTTGGAGATCTAGCGACTGTGTTATTTTCTTTTCCTGACTAGCCATAGTCCACTTCTGGAAATAAGGCAATTGAAGGAATCAAAGTCACTGGATAAAACACCTAACTCAAAGTTTATTCAGAGACTCTACGACTAACCTTAGTCGCTCAATTGCTGATTACAAATATTAGTTGATAAATCTTTTAGAGACTACGCGACTGACTTCAAATTCTGACTTTAATTCAGAGACTTCGCGACAAACAGTTATCTCATTATCGCGAGCACTTTTACCTTTAAGTTCTTTCAATTAGAGACTTCGCGACCACCATTCATCTTCTCATCTTTGCATCTGACGGCTCTGCTTAGTCACTGAGTATTCCTTAATACCTTTAAATTATTTGGAGACCACGTGACTAACCCTCATCTTGTGCATTGTGGACATGTGTCCCTTCTAACCGTTTGTCTCTAAATTATTGAATAAACACAGGCTTAGCATCTTAATCCAGTGACTACCCGACTGTCTTATACTCCAAACTACATGCAGTTTGTCGTGAAGTCTCAACATCTTTCACTTAACCGTCATCTCTTTTGGAGACTATGCGACTAAACTTAATCGCTAAGTCTCATAAAAATTTGCTAACTGTTGGCTTCTTCACGCGACATCCTGACTTAACTATTTTCCCTGCTGCTGATTGCTGACATGCTTCTTTATTTGGAGACTTCGTGACAAAAGGGCTCTTCCAAGTCTCAAAAAACATAAAGAATATTATGTTTAATTAAGAGACATCCTGACAATAGTTAATCACCAAGTCTTGTAACAACAAGGAATATGCTGTTAGGATCAAGCGACTATGCAACAATAGTAAAAGACACATGACTTAAGTTGTTTAAAAAGGTAACATCAAAATAGAAACCCAATGAACATTTTTAGGGTTTTTCAGCATTTTGGCTTTAAAACAGGACCTAGGGTTTTGAGGTTTTGCATTATTCATGAAGATTTTGACCTAAAGACCCAGACAATTCACAGGGATAAAATGAGGATGAGACACTTCTAACTTAGGAAAGAAAAGACCATGAGGACCAAAAATTTTTAGGGCAAATGGACCAGAACCAGGAATACAACCAACACACGACTTGTTTGATTGCTACAAACAAAGACATATGTTTGTGGCACAAAATGTTGTGTCATGTGAATTTTGACAATATGATAAATATTAGCAAAAAGAGAAATGTTAGAGGCTTACTGACGATGACCAAACCCAACCAAGCCCGACAACATCATGTGTAAGAATTGTCAAAAACGTAAAATGACAAAGTCTAGTTTCAAAAGCAAAACCCATACATCTGATGCCATTCTAGAATTAGTCCATACTAATTTATGTGGACCTATGAGGACAAAGAGTTATTAATGAGATAGATATTTTATTCTCTTTGTTGATGATTACTCTAAAATGATGATAGTCATGTTTCTAAAAGATAAATCAAAAGCATTTAAGATGTTTAAATGGTACAAGGAAATGGTTGAAAAACAAAGAGGTAAAGAATTGAAATGTTTAAGATCAGATAGAGGAGGGGAATTTATTTTAGATGAATTCACTAACTTTTGTAATGAGCATAGAATCAAAAGACAAGTCTCTACACCAAGAACACCACAGCAAAATGGAATTGTTGAAAGAAGGAACAGATCCATAGTTGATTGTGCAAGGACACTGATGATAGAGAAAGGCATCACCCAAATCTTCTGAAGGGAAGCTGTGAGTATTGTTGTTTATACATTGAATAGAGTACAATTAAAGAAAGACACCTTATGAGCTTTGGTATGGATATACACCCAATGTGAGTTATTTAAAAAATTTTGGTAGTCAATGTTATATCTTAAAAGATGATAGAAATGGAAAACTTGACTCCAAGAGTGATGAAGGAATCTTTCTAGGGTATTCCACCAAGAGAAAGGCTTATAAATGTCTAAATAAAGCCTCTAACAAAATTTTTGAAAGTACAAATGTAAAGATATATGAATTTGCAGAGAAGAATGAAAAGGAAAGCACCAAAGAACCAGAGGAATACAATAGGTTTTCTTACAATGAGGAACCTGACACTCTACCCGACCAACAATGTAGAGCTCCTAAGAAATAGATCACTGAACCCGAGCATCAAGCTGCAAATACTGATGATCAGAATATTGCTCAAGATTATTTACAAAGTGATGGAGAACAGAATGAAGAACAAAATGATGATCAAGCTAATAGACAAAGAGTTGAACCTGTACTTGCAAGATATGTCAGAAGGAATCATCCATAGAACCAGATCATAGGAGATAAAAAGGCTGGTATGAGAACCAAAAGTAAGTCTCTAAATACAAGATATCTTATTTGTGATTATGAGCCCAAATTTGTCAAGGCTGCACTAGATAATGATGAATAGATTAGTGCTATGAATGAAGAGATTGAGAAGATAGAGAAAAACAAGACATGGACACTTGTACCAAGACTAGATGACAAGAATTTCATTGATACAAAATGGATATTTAGGAATAAGCTGAATGAGAATGGAGAAGTCACAAGGATTATGTTAGTAATAACTGAGAGGGGGGTGAATCAGTGGCCTCAAATTTTCATCCTTAAATCAACCCTTTAAATCTTATAACCACTAATTATTTCTCAAGTTATCTTTTTTCCTACAAGATGAATTCCTTGAACAACTTATATCAATTTACTACTTGTCAGATTTCTATGTTAAACCTTCTTAATGTTTACCGATAAGCTGTCATCTATTTACCGAAATACAACAAATATGTAGAGTATACCGATATATCCAGAATGAATTATGTAAGATACAAAATAGTAAAGAAATGCATCATACACACATATAACACATGGATTTTAATGTGGAAACCCTGTTAAGGGAAAAAACCATTGGGACCGGTACCCCAAATTTTCACTCTTCTGAAGCGAGCCCTGTTAGGGTCCAACCCTGTTAAAGGTTACAAACACACTTTCCTTGTTAGAGGATTTTACACATATAGGTTGTCACTTAGTATCAGGCATCTAATGCTACCATCCTTGAATCAGCTTCTCTCTTAGACTATCAATAGGCATCGGGCATATCCAATGCTACTTTCATGAATCAACCTTTTTGGCACTCCTTGGGATGTACCTCAATATATAGAAGACTGTTAAGTCCTGCTCTGTTAAGAAACTTGATGCTTCAATGGTTAAACTGAAACAATATGACCTATTTATAATGCAACTTGAATTGTAGATTTTCATATATATTTAAGTATAGTACCACTCTTATAAATGTATCAATTCAATTCTTTTGTGCTCCACACTTTTTACTCTGTGATGCTATGCTCACTATTCGTCGGTGTCTGTAGAATTCCTTAGCTCTCCTCCAGTTTGATTAATCAGTACTGCATGAAGTTGTTCTTCATTAGTTTCTCTTCAAAATCCTCTTTTCATTCACTCCCCTTAATCCCTTTTTCATGAATGTGATATTGAAAATGAATTAAGCCTGTCTCTTATATAGACATGATATTCGGGTGATCCCACAATAGTGGGTTACACTTTTTCGGAGGAAGAAATTCCTCACGAATCCGCAAGGTGGGAGGATTTAGTCAAGTACTTTTGATAGAAAGTACCTGATTATTTCGATCGGAACATTAATAGTTTCGATCAAAACTACCTTTTTTGCTTAGTTTCTATCGAAACTAACCTAGTTTCGACCGAAACTAAATTAGTTTCGATCGAAACTAAATTAGTTTCGATCGAAACTAAGATAGTAAAGATTTTAGTGGGATTTTGACCCATACACATGTTAAACTAAGAAATTACTTTCGATAGAAATTACTTTTGATTGAAACTAATTAGTTTTGATTGAAAGTACTTTCTATCGAAACCCCCAAAATTGAGGCTATCTGCAAAGGGTAACATAAATCTACAGTTTTCATGGCTTCGGGGCTCAAGTGCGAGGCTCAAATGGAAGAATAGGGACACCTCCTTTTGCATTGCACAAGTACTCTGAATGAGATTTCTAACAAATATAGATTTGACAAATTTTGAATTAATTAGGTCTATGTATTTTGACGTGCATCAGATGTAGGTTTTTTATCCAATATAAACTTCCAGGTTTGACGTTCAATGAAAAATAGTAGAAAAGAGAAAAAAAAATTTGAAAAATAAAAGTGCCCTCCAGCTTTGAGTCTTATTTCTATCAAAATAATAATAATTGAATTTTGATAAATACACAACAAGTTATCAGCTACGCAGTCAACGTATGTCATAATTACAGTTTACTCTACTTCAAACATTCATAAAATATGCAATAATCATGATAATGTCATCAAACCAATTACATTGATATCGATTTTAGAGAAAAAGTTATGTTGTACGAAGTCATTGTACCTTTTTGAAAATGACATTTTCAGCAACATAGTAGTTTTAGTGGGAGAAAAAAAAACCATTAAAATAAATTCAAAAAAAAAATTTTTAAAATATATTTAGAATCTAGACAAAAAATCCTAAAAGACTCTAGTTTACTTCATCTTCTGATTTCAAACAGTTTAACAACAATATGCATCCGAATGTGAACATTTTTCTCAAAATGTAGACTTCAAT